>JASEKS010000048.1:78913-420233 GCA_030770415.1 Pleoardoris graminearum | reverse complement strand
TAATATAGTAATATAATAATATAATAATATAATAATATAATAATATAATAATATAATAATATAATAATATAATAATATAATAATATAATAATATAATAATATAATAATATAATAATATAATAATATATATATATAATAATATATATATATATTATATATATATATATTTGTATATTAATCGAACAAAAGGGTATGGCTGTAGTGGCTCGGGGCGACTAAAAGGGGTTTTAAAAAAGGAGGAGTATATATATACCTTTATACTTAATGTGTCGAAAAATTCAGGTCAGGCTAAATCGAAAAATATATATATTATATTATAATAACGAAAGCACTAAGAAATCTATTAAGTTATTTATCCCTTTTTATCTTCGATTTAACTTTAGATATAAAGACTTTATATATATAGTTTTTATTATTAAAAGAAATAAAAGTATTAGATATTATAATAAATACTAAATAACTTTTATGTTTTAATTAAATAGTATTATATACTTAGACTATTAAATTATTACTTATAAAATAATAAATATAATTAATATTAAGAAAATAACATTATAAGGTAAAAATATATAGAAGCTGCTATATTTTAAAATATTAAAATATTAAAATTACTTACTTTATAATCAGCTAATAGCTAGTTTTTTTTAAACTCTATTATTACATCTTTTTTTATAATACTCCTTTCTAATCTTTTCACTTTATATTATTAACTTATAAAAAAATATAATTTTGTTTATATTTATATTTTTAATATATTTTATATTATTTTTAGCGTATTTTAAATATTTTATTACTATTTTTTTTTAGTTAATTATAGATTTTTTATTACTTATATTAATATTATAACGAAAGTCTTATAAATACCCGTTTATAATTTTTTTTTAAATATAGTTAATCTCTTTTTTTAATAATAGTCTATTATATTATTTTTTAGGGGTTTTAATTAACGCTCTATTTATAATTCTTTTTTTTTAAATTATCTTAAAAACCCTATCGCTTTTAGTTTTATTTATATAATTATTACTATTTTTTTATTTTTAATACGTTATATAGTATTATAAATACTATTAAAAGTTCTTTTTAATATAAAAATAATTACTAGAATAGGAGTATTTACTTTTAAAAAAATAACTTTAGATTTAAGTTTTGTTAAATTTCGCGATATATTAAGAGAATAAGAGTCTAGAATTATAAATTTAAAAAGATATTATTATACATTATAATATTAAGAATATATTACCTAATTAGTAATTATATAAGTAATAGCTATATATTTACTTATTATATAAATTTATTATTATATAATAAATTCTTATTAATATTTACGTAACTTTTACTAGGCCTAAAAGGATATAGTAAAACGTTTAGTTAAATATATTTACTAACTAAAAAGTTATAGGGGCTTAAATTAGAGACTAAAAAAATTTCTCTATTTACGTAATTTAAATTTATTACATATACTTAATAAGTAGTATATAAAATTCTTATGGCTTTTTCTGTAACTTTCTTATTAAGATAATATTATTAACGTATTTTTAGACTTATTAATTAATTTTATATAAAATTTTAAAAAAGCTATATTTTTTAATTAGTCTTTTTTTTTCACACCCATATAAAGGTAATAAAATTTAAAATCTAGAATTAATAGTACTAGTTTATATAAAACTAATAGTATTTGTAAAAGTAAATATAAATATAAATATAAAAATTAAAGTAATCGTAGTATAGCTCTAGTTATAAAATATAAAAACATAATAATATGTTAATATTATATTTATAATAAATATTTATATATTAATCGAATAAATAGTGTGGCTGTGGTGGCTTAGGGCGACCAAAAGGGGTTTTAAAAAAGGAGGAGTATATGTATGCCTTTATATATTTATAATAAAAATATATAGCTTAAAGTACGTAGTATAATTATATAAAGTATTATAAAAGGTACTAGTAGTATAAGTAAAAATATTTTAACTATAAAACTAGTAAGGTAATAAGTTAATATATATACTTTGCGAGTTTTATAAAATCGCGAAATAATATAATAATAAGAATTTAATAAATACTAAATAGGTTATATAAAATAAGGTTTTATATAAATAGTATAAATTTTAAACTCTTAAGAATTTTACTGGTTTCTTTTACTAAGAGTTATAGTACTCTACTAAATATAATAATATTAATTATATATAGAGTAGTTAACCTAGATAGATTTACTAGTAATATAGAGCGTATAGATTATATAGCTATAGTTATATAATTATATAATCTATACTAGTATACAGAACCCCTATTTAGCTATTATATAAATAGTAAAAAAGAGGATATTAATATAATTAAAATATAACTATTATTATCTATTATTTTATACTATTTCCTATTTACTATAATATTATAAACGACTATTACTGTATATAAGTAAAATATAATTATTCTAACACTAATTAGTAGTTAATTAATTAATTTATTTAACTACTCTATTACTAGTAGTTAATTAGATTTCTTTATCTACTATACGAGTAGATTAATAAATTTATTTAACTATTCTATTATTAGTAATTAATTAGATTTTTTTTATCTACCGTAAATTAGTAAGGGCGTATAAAGAGGTTAAGGTATTATTAAACCTATATTATATAAAAATACTTTTATATATTATATAACTTTTCCCTATACCTACAGATAAAGAAGAGTATATTAAATTATATATTTTATTAAACTCTTATCCGTATAAAAGATAAGGATAACTCTTTTTAAAACTAAATTATTTTATATAAACGCGCTAGTACTGTAAGCTAACACTATATAATTAATTATATATTATATAAACTAGATAATATAATAGTACTAAAAAAAGCTTTCTCTATAAGGAAAGGCAAAGAGCATATAATAGAAATAAATTTAAATTTATTATAAAAAAAATATATTTAAGGATATAATATCTTTATATAAGTATTTAAAAACTAAACTAAGTTACAATACTAGATAGAAGATTGAAATATTTTAGATAATCTATCTACTAAATAATTTAATATATATATTAGCTGCGTTATTATAAGACTTTATATAAAGTAAAGGGATACAGGCTAAAGCCTATATAAAAAACCTAATAAAGTATTTTATATATTTTTTATATTTTAAATTAGATATCCCCTATCGCATAAATTATTTTTTAGTATATTCTTCTTTTTTATATATTATATTCTTTTACTTTATCGCATAAATTTTTTTTTTTTTTTTTTTTAAATAAGCCTTTATATTAAGGCTACCTAACTATTTAAAAAAAAGTACTTTATCTTCTAAGTGAACTAACAACTAGCTCTTTAATTTCTAAACTAATATATAGGTTAATTACTAAATATAGTTATATTAAACTACTAATCTATTACCTAATTAGGCCTAGTTCGCCACGCTAAGCCTATTTAGGAATAGATTTTTATTTTATCTAACTTTAGATAGCAATTTAGCCTAAAATACCTTTAAATAGTACGTATTCTATACTAGGGATTTAGGCTTCCTATAGTTTTATATTAATTCTTTAGTAGTACTCTGTACTTTTAAAAACTCTATACTTTACTATATAAAGTAGGCGCGTTTAAAGAACGCTATAATAAAGAGAGGAATTAAACCCCTAATACGTAGAAGAGACCTTAAAAATTAAAAAATCTTAGTATTTCTAAATATATACCTACTATGCCACCCCGCCGTATAAATATTAAAAAAAAATTTTTTAAAATATTATACCTAAAAAAAATAAAAGAAAAATAAAGGAAAACCCCTCTTTTTTTTAAATATCCCTAATCCTCCTCTATATTAATAAAGAAAAAATAAAGGAAAAAAAAAATTTTAAGTATAATACTTATACTAGGCTTTGCGTAACTACTATATATAAAATCTATATATATTATTCTAAAATACTATTAAGGTATAATACTTTATAAAGGGTAAAAGTCTAGTATTACTACTATAATTTTATATATATAACTACGGCTTTAGAAATCCGTATAACTAAACTAAAAGTATATAAAAATAGCCCTTATAATAAATAATTTTTATAGTAAAAAAAGTTAAGTTAATATTACTAAATAAAATAATATTTATATTATATAACAGTAGCTAGTATACTATATATTTATTATTTTATAAAATATTACTGTATAAAAAAATTATACAGAGATATATATATACGTTAATATAAAAAGCTAATAAAAATACTTAGTTAGTAGCTATTCTAGTAAGAATTATAACCTAAATTTAATTACTAAGTATAGAAACCTATATAAGGGTAAAGCTAAATATAATTATAATTTATTATAACTATAATTACTATTACTACTATTTATACAGAACTAAAACTATTTTAAAAATTTTATTAAAAGTTAACTCTATATTAAAAAGAATAGCTAAAAAGTAAAAAAAAAATAATAATATTTAAAACTACGTATAGAGATAATATTAGATAAAAACTAAAAAAAAAAAAATTATAAAAAGGAAAAAGCCCTTTTTTATATACTATTATTCCGTATAGCTTTAGACCAGCCCTTCTTAACTATTATATAATAACTTCTTACTTCTATTTATTATAATCTTACTTTTTACTTTTACGTAACGTATAAAATTATTAACTCTTTATTTTAGTTTACTATAATTTTAATTAATAAATAGTAGTATACTATATTATTTTACTCTTTATTATTATATAACGAGCGAACAATAGACTATAATTTAGTTATATAAAAATATATTAAAATAAAAGGATACTTGTACGGAAAAGAAAATAAAAATATAAAAAAATAGAGTATTTATATAGTATTACTATAAAAAGAAAAGTTACTAGTATATATAAAGTAGTTAACCTAAATAGATTTACTAGTAATACGGAGCGTACAGATTATATAACTATAATTATATAATTATATAATCTATACTAGTATACAGAACCCCTATCTAGCTATTATATAAATAGTAAAAAAGAGGATAAAAATATAATTAAGATATAACTATTATTATCTATTATTTTATACTATTTCTTATTTACTATAATATTACAGACGACTATTACTCTATATAAGTAGAGTATAGTTATTTTAATATTAATACTTTAATCTATATCTATATATTAGTAATTACTTATATTTATATATAAGATAGTTAGTTAACTAGGGGGTTACTAGATGTATAAACTTTAGAATTAATAAAATTATTAAACTAGTATTTAAAGTCTATAATATCTAGACTTTATATAAATTTAACTATTTACCTACACTTTATAATATATTATATTTTACTTTTTACAGTTTTACTAAATATTTATTTAGTTACTTTTAAATTATTTTTATTACTATTACTACTATTATATTTTAAGCTTCTATTAAGAATCTATTATCTATTTTTATTATAAATGTACTCTTTATTAATAAGATTATCTAAAAATTATATAGTAATACTATAACTTCGATACTAATAATAGTCTATAGTACTCTAGTAATTAATAAATTTTTTTACTTATTAAGATAGTAGCTAAAATAGCTACTAGCTAAACTAAAAAGTAAAGGTTTATTACTATTTATATATTTAGCTACGTACTTAGTATATACTATTAAAAAAATTAATACGTAAAAAAAAGTAATTTTACTTAAATAAAAACTATACAGTGTATATAAAAGAAAAAAAATAGTATAATAAACTTATAGTAAGCCTAAAATAATATTCAAACTAAATAATATTATATTTATATACTAATTAAACAAATAGTGTGACTGTGGTAGCTTAGGGCGACTAAAAGGGGTTTTAAAAAAGGAGGAGTATATGTATACCTTTATACTTAATATATTAAAAAAGTAAAACTAAATAAATAAAATAATATAAGTTTAGAAGTACGTATTTAGGATTTAAAATACTTTTAACTAAATAATATATTACTATAAAGTTAGGTAATACTAAATATACTTTTATTTTTAACTAGTAGGTATTACTAACTAGTAATAGGTATTATTATTTTTTACTTATAGGCTGTGCGGATACTAATAATAATAAATATTTTTTAATCTAGCCTTACCTAACTTTTTTAATATATTAAGTATAGGGGTATATATATACTTCTTTTTTTTTAAAATCCCTTTTAGGTATTTTAAGCCATCACAGCTATACTTTTTATTTAATTAATATATAAATATATATAAGATACTCTTTATAGTCTCTTATATACTATACTAATTTTAGCTACTAATTTTTAAAAACAAATCTAATTCTATTTTATATTTTAGATCCTAATATAGTCTTATTTATTAACTTATATAATATTAATACTATATTTCTACTTTTATATATATACTATAATAATATGTATAAAGATTTATAATTATACTTCCCTAGCTTAGTCTTAATATATAAGATAGCGAATTTAGTCTTTTAACTTACTAATTAAATATATATATATATACTAATCGAATAAATAGTGTAACTATAGTAGCCTAAGGCTAGGCTGGTTAAATAGGTTGCCCCACTTTTTTTAACCTTTAATAACTTTAGTAATACTAGGCCTAATTGGGTAATTTTTAGCTTATTTAGCTTAGTTACTCTAAAATCTTAATCTAATTAAAAAATTACCTAATTAGGACTAGTATTACTAAATTTATTAAGCAACCTATTTTTATAACCTTAACCTAATCCGATAGTAGAATTACTCGGATAAAAAGTTTAATAACTTTAGTAATACTAGTCTTAATTAGGTAATTGTTTTAATTAGATTAAAATTTTAGAATAACTAAGCTAAATAAGCTAAAAAGTACCTAATTAGGCCTAGTATTACTAAAGTTATTAAAGTTTTAAAAAAAAGCTTAGTATTTTAGATTTACCAGTCTACATAAGGCAACTTAAAAGGGTTTTAAAAAAGGAGGAGTATATATATATTTGTATATTAATCGAATAAAAAGTGTGGCTGTAGTGGCTCAGGGCGACCTAAAAAGTAAAAAGAAGGAGTATATATATACTTTTATACTTAATATATTAAAAATATTAGATAAGGCTAGATTAAAAAAAGAATAGCGCTATACTAGTATACTACTAGTATACTTAGCATGCCCCCCTAAAAAAATATTAAAATTAAAAAAGTTTAGTATAGATATAATATTTTTTAAAGAAGAGATACTATAGAGTATAGTTACTACTACTACCTATATATCTCTCCTCTATTTTTATTAATAGTATAGCTAAACGTTCGTTAAATAAAACAAAAGATAACTAATTAAATAATATAGTAAATTTATAAAAAAAATATACTAAATTATATTTTTAAAAGTAGACCTTCTTAGTTACTAATAATAACTTTTTAGAAACCGTTTTACTCTATTAAATTTAATAGAAGAGTAACGTTTAATAATTTTATACTTTTAAACTTAAGTTATAAACTAATTACTAAATATCTTTATTATAGTATTTATAGTAGCGTCTTTACGACTTTACCTACTATAAATAATAGTTATTACCTTATATCTAACTATTAAGTTAATCTTTTTCTAAGTAATATAAATAGTATTAAAGAGCTACTATCTACTTATATATAATATAGTTCTCCGAATCCTCCGCCCGTTAATATATAAACGCCTACTAATATTTAGGCGTATATATAACCTAAACCTAAATATATACCTACCTATTTTTTTCTTTCCTTAACGCGTAGTAGCTATTATACTTATTTTATACTTTGCAACCCGCCGCTGCTAGTAGTAAATTACTTAATATAATTTAGTAGCTATTATAGTATTAAATATTTTTTATAACTATATACTGTTTATTATCTTAAGTATAAAGTCTATCTTTTATCCTTTTACTATTTCTCTTTTATAAAATCTTATTATAAGCTATCGCAGCTTAGTAGCTTATAATATAGTTAGTATATAGTTATTTATAATATACTATATCTAAACGTACTATACTAGTAAATATAGTATAATACCTTTCCCTACTATAATTACTATTTTATACTTATCTCTTATAACTTTAGTAAGTAGGTAGCAGGCGGTATTATAGTATTTCCTTTCTAGTATATTAAAGACTTTTATAGTATTAATTTTAGTAACTTTATTAGTATATATTTATATATTTAATAATAGGTATTTTATAACTATCTCTACCGCTTATACGTATAGGTTATCCTTAAATATACTTTTATAAATAGGTATATAAGACTTAGTTATTATAGTTTTATTAAAAGTAACTATAATACGTAAAGTTATTATTAGTATACTTATAAATATTAAATAATTATACTCTATAAGCTACTAAGAACGAACGCTGCTTAAATCCTATTTTTTAATTTTAATAATAATTTTAATAATAATACGGCAGAGTAAGCGTATTATAATATAATAATACTATAGCAGCCTAGCCTAAAGAAAAAAAGAAAGGAGTAAAAGTAATAGTAGCCTAATACTACTAGCGTACTAAACTCTAGCTTACTAAGCTATACGCTAAGCTATATATTACGGCTATAAATGTAAATCTAACTAAACTAAAATATTTTTTATAATTATTATATACGCTTATTTTTATAACTATATCTGGGGGAATAACTTTTTTTAGCCTATACCTTTTTTAAACTAGTATCTTAGCACTACACTTTACCTCTCTTTATATAATTATAGTATTTACTTTATTCTATAGTCTAGTAAATATTTTTTTTAAAGTTTTTAAACTACTATTTAAATATTTAAGAATTCTCCTAAAATACTAACTATATAACTAAAAACTATTATTTAAAAATTTTTAATTTAGTTAATAAAATAAACGTAGTTATATATTTTTAGTATAAAGTCAGTACTATTCTAAAATAAATATATTAAATAAAATAAACTTTTATTAACTACGAGCTTTTTCGTATTTATAGGTACTATTTAAAGAAAAATAAAATATTAGTAATATATAAAATAATTTTACTATTAAACGTAATCTCTGTAGTATTATTCTTAATTAATTTATATAATCTTAGAAAGTTAATAAAGAGACCTCTTAGATATACTACATATTTAAAATTTTTACTTAAAAGAAGAGCTATATACGTAGGTTTTAAGCTAAGTTTGGCCCTAATATATATAGAATTTAATTTAAACTAATTTTTAATCGACTTAAGCTATTTATAACTTACAAAAAAGTATTTTAAAATTTTTTATAATATTTCTATTTAGATAAAAGATGCGCGTTAGAAGTGTTTACGTTATTAAAATAATTAATAAGTAGTATATAAAATATTTATAAGAGTTTTTAGGTTATAGTAAAAGAAATATATATTTCTCTAAGTATTTAATAATAAAAACTATGTTATAAATAGTAGTAAAACTAAAATAACTCTTTTATAATAATTTTATTAAAAGGACTTTTAAAGAATCCCTAAATAGGACTCTCCTAATATTAAATAGCTTAGTTATACTCTTAGTAATTCTAACTTCTTTTATCTAAATTTATATCCTGTAAACACGAGCTAGTATAAAAAAAAATTTTAGTATTTTTATAAATATTTAGTAATTATATTATTGTAAATATTATACTTAATACTTAAATTTAAAAGAATAGAAGACTAGTTTATAAAAAATTAAATAAACTCTAACTAATAACTATTATCTTAATAATTTCTATTTAATAATATTACTAGAAGACTATTTTAAATATATTAATAATTAAACTAGTAAAAGAATTTAAGTTAAGTAACGTTAGTATAGCTATAGTATTTTTATTTAAAAAAAACTAATTCTATTACGTATATAGACTAAAAATAGCTATATATATATTTATACTACTAGGTTTTTTATCTTTAGAATTTTCTTAAACTTTAAAATTGCCGTTATAATAAATTTATTAATATTATTAAAAAATAAAATATTGTTTTTTTAGTATATATACTTAATATTATTATACTAATAATATTATTTAAGATAAGAGATAATAAGCTTTTTTAATTAAAAATAGTAATCTAGTTCTATTAATAAAATAAACCTAATAGTATTAAAATAAAAATGAAGAATAATTAAATTAATTTTATTTAAAATTATTATTTTTTAAACGTAGTATACTACTAATATAGTAACTTTACTAAATTTTATTTTTTTATAAAAACTTTTTTAATAGGACTGTATATACTATTACTGGTTATAGTATAACTAATAGCCTATTAATTCTAGCGTAATATTCTTATTATTTTCTCTTTTATACGCCTTCTTTTACCTATATATATAGTAAAAGTGTTATAAGTATAAAGACGCCCCTTACTTAAGTATACGCTAGTAAATTTTACTAGTGTTAGGGTTAGGTTGTATTAGCCACCTAGGCGTGTACGTAAGCAAGAACATTAAAGTAATTTTTAAAAAGTATATACTAACTTTTTAAATATAATTAATTATATAATAATATAATAATATAATTTATAGCGTATAGGCTAAGATTAAATTATAAATTATAAAAAAATACTTTTATTTATTAGATACTATATAGTTTAAAATATAAAGAGGTACCTAATTTAAATTTTATATTATATAGAATCTAGTAAATAAAAATATTATTTTTATAATTTATAATTTAATTTTAGCCTATTCGCTATAAGTGATGTTATTATATTATTATATAATTAATTATATTTAAGAAGTTAGTATATACTTTTTAAAAATTACTCTAATGTTTTTGCTTACGTATACGTCTAGGTAGATAATATAACCTAACCCCAACCTAGGTTAAATTTACTAGCCTACTTAAGTATAAGCGCTAAGATAGGTATACCTGCGCTAGTAACGCTAGTACTTTAGTATATACTCTTATCTTATTCTAGAGTACCTAATAAGCTCTTTATATATAGATTCTTATTTAATATTAATATTTAAATTTTTTTTTTAAGTTTTTATAATATAATTTACGTATCCCTTTACGTCTATAGATAAAATACTTATAAAATAATATTTTATAATAAACTACGTAAGCGCTAGATTCTAAAAATCTATACTTTATTAATTATATAACTTTTCTCCCCTAGGGTTATTGCTATAATATTACGTAATTTTAGACTAGCTATTTAAACTTTTACTATATTACGTAATTAACTAACTCTTAATAAGCTTTTTATATAATAACTATAATAACTTTTCTACTAGCGCTAATAACCTATAACTTTTTTAGATAAACAGTAATTAAAGTTACTCTCTATAGAATTTTTTAATTCTCTTATAATAACTACTAACTTCTTAATAGTAAGCTTTTATATAACTATCTTACAGCGCTATAGCGTATCCTTTTACTATTTACTACCTATTCTACTTTTACGTGTATATATATCTCCGCGCTTAAATTATTTTAATTATTTTAATAAGCTTCTTTTACTAAAGCTTTACTTTCTTTATTACTTTAAGAAAATTTTTTTTTATTATTATTAAGATATTACTACTATTACTACTATTATCGTCGCCGTTCTCTATTTTAAATAAAAAAGTATAATACTTCTTTTACTATTCTTTTATAAATTTTATTATATTTTTATATAAGTAAAATTAAATTTCGTAGTCTTTATAGGTATTATTAAAATAAAAATAGTATTCTACTTAAGCAAAAAGAGGCGCGTTAAAATTAAATTAAAATTAAAAATAATATTAACTAACAGATCTAGCCTATTAAGTAGGCTAGCTAGTTATACTACGTTAAAATAGAAATTAAGGTAGTTTTTAATATAATCTAACTAGTTATTATTATTAATAAAAGTCTATACTGTATATTATAGGTTATCTAGTTTAATTATTAAATACTAAAATACCGGCATTATAAATATAATAAAAAATTTTAAACTTTATATATAGTATTTATAAAAAAGAGAAAAAGCTACTACGTACGCTATTTTAAACGCGCTATATACGATTTATAATTTTATTTATAGTTTTACCTATAGTTCTGCCTAAGACGATAATCTATAAATACTTATTTTTATTTTATAGTTATTGTCCTGCCGTTATTATAGCTGCTGCCTAATAAGTTATTTATTAAGTTATTACTCTACTAGCTATAAAATTTAAAAAATTCTATATTTAATAGGCTCTAGTTATAGAGCCTTTATTTTTATTTACTTATATTAAGTAAGGACGTAGCGTATATAAAGTCGATATAGCTTCTACGGATAAATATAAAGAAATTAATTATATAGCTATAGTAAACTAATTTTCTATACTATATAAAATACCTATTAGTATAAATAAAATAGTAAAATTTTATATAAAAATTTTATTTAAATAGACTAGTAATAGTACTACTAAACAACCCGCTAGTAATAGCGCTACTAAGAAATATAATACCTAAAAATTAATTTAGTATATACTAGCTAATAATATATTATATAATTAGTTAAATAAATAACCTTTACTATTACTGCCGCGGTTGCCTAATATAATAAAAAATATTATTTTTAAGCTTAAAATTAGTAAATTTTATAAGAGTATAATTACTAAATTACTAAATTTAATTTATAATTTTAGTAAATAGTTTATAAACAGTTCTCTTATTAAAAAGATTTAAAAAAAATCTAATAGTAAATACTAGTAAAAAAACCTCTAAAAAATAATTACTATAAAAGTAGTTTTGGCGTTTCCTACCCTATTTTACTAAATATTAGTAATAATAATATTTTAATTTTTAACGTACTAGGAGCGTATATTTTAGTTATAGAGTAGTAGTATACTGCTATTAATAAATAGTATCTTAGACGCTATAATACGTATTATAGTTATAATATATTAATATCTCTTTTTTTATAAATACCTACTTAGTATTAGTTTATAATAGTAGATACGTTAGTATAAGTCACTATATAGAGTAATAAACTATACTAAGCTATAATACTATTAAATACTATTAAGTAGTTATTACGTACCTATTTTAGTATTACTTTTTTTAATTAGGTTTAGCGTAGTATTTTTAAGAATTGGTTATTAGATTATATAGTATATATAGCACTTTTCTTCCTAATTACGTAGTTACTAATAGTAACTTTATTATATAAAGAAAAAGTAATAATAATAATAAAAATTTTAATATAATAACTATTACTAGTTAGCCTATAATAGATTAATAATTATAGTATAATTTTATAATTAACTATAGGGTATCTATTAACTAAGGTAAAGCTATAGAAACTAACGTTTTATTATTTATTAAAATAGCTATTATAACTAATAAAAATACCCTAAAAAAATTTAAGTATAAATATTTTATTTTAGCGCGCGTTCTACCTAATAGATAACTTATAAATAAGTATATTATTTCTACTATTATTTTTACTAATAACTTTTAAATAAGTATTATAGAATATCTAAAAGACTAGTTTATTATTAGTTTAAAATATTTACACTATTAGAGTATATTATATAGGAATTTAATCGCGGCTAAATAAATAATTAAATTTATAAAATAGTTAGAAGTAAGGACGCAGAAACTATATTATATTATTAAAATAAATATAGTATAATTAGAGCTGTAGATTTAATAATAAAAAGAAAATTTTAATAATATCTCTCGGTCTTGACAGAGACCTAAAGATTTTAAAATTATAATAAAATAATTAATATAGAATCTTTTATTTTATTTAGTTATATATTAAACTATTTATTTTTATTACTCTAAACCTACTAGCTATTATTATTACGTTAAAAGTATTTAGCCTAAAAAGACCCTAAAGCTTCTTATATTCTTTACTTATTTTATACCTATACTAATATACTCTATTACCTCTTTAATAAAGCTTAGATAGTCTTTTATATTTACCTTTATATTTAGTAAGCGCTTTTATATATCTAAGATAACATCTTTATTATACTGCTAGTTCTCTTTTAATTTATCTATACTTATTAGTTATTACTATTACTTGTATAAAATAACTTACTATATACTTTTAGTAACTAGTGTATATCTATAAATAGTAAGCTAATTAGCTCTTTTTCTTATAATATAGGTAGATTATAATATAATAGCTGCCTTATTTATAGCTCTAGACCTTTAACGACCTTACCTATTATATAATAGTTATTTTTACTTATTAATTATTACGTATTTATTATAGTACTATAGTACCGCGTATAGTATTAAGTATTATTAATAATTATTACGTCTAGCGCGGGTTATAATAGTTTAGTTATAATATTAGTTTAGTAGTTTTATAAATATTATATACTTTACAGTGCCGTTTATAGTGCTTAGTATAAGCCTATATTATACTTTATAGCACCCGGCGCGGGCCTATATATATACTTTTAAATCTATTTTATAGTATTAAAAGCGCGCCTTTTAAATACACAGTTATAGAAATACTATATTTTTTAACACATTAAGTATAAAGGCATGTATATACTTCTCCTTTTCTAAAATCCCTTTTAGTCGCCCTAAGCCACCACAGCCACACTATTTGTTCGATTAATATACAAATATATATATAGAAATACTATATTATAATTAATAAAATAAAATTTTAGACGATTTAATTTATACTATAAATATATTATTTTCTTTTTTTCTTTATAAATACCTACTTAGTATTAATTATAATAGTAGATACGTAAGTATAAATTGGTATAGAGTAATAAATTACTAAACTATAAAATTATTAAGTACTATTAAATAGTTATTACGTACTTATCTTAGCGCGGCACCTTTTTTAATTAAACTTAATATAGTTCCTTTAAGAGCTAATTATTAAATTATATAGTATATATAGTACTTTTCTTCCTAATTAGGTAGTACCTAATAGTAACTTTATTACATAAAAAAATAATATCTCTTAATTAGTTATTTATATTTATTAAGAGTATAATAGTTATATACTAATTAAATAAATAGTGTGGCTATAGTAGTTTAAAATAACTAAATATTTATATTTGTATTTGTATATTAATTAAATAAAAGGGTGTGGCTATAGTGGCTGTGTAGGCGACTAAAAGGGATTTTAAAAAAGGAGGAGTATATATATATATTTATATTATTAAGAGTATAATAGTATAAAAAATAACGCGTATACTTTATAAAAGAAACTAAATACTAAATAGTAGTACTAACTAACTACTAATAAGGCTCTTAGTAAAGTAATCTAATATAGTAATAAATATAAGTAATACTCTACTATAGTAATTTAAGAAGCGCGTAAACTATAAAATAAACTAAAATATTTAAAAATATTTATAAAAGGTTCCTATAGTATTACAGCTAATAATAAATTTTTTTAAAAAAATAAAAAGTATAAAAAGAATAATAAAAATAAAAAGTAAAAAATAATATTATATAAATTATTACAGGGGGGTGACATTAAAAAAACCTACATCAAAAAATTACCTTTTTTAAAATAATATAACTTTTTAGTTATAAGGCCTAAAAATACGAGAAAAATAGCATTTTAAAGAGAAAGACTAGCAGATTCTATTCACCCTATTAGGGGCTGCTTACTAAGGGGTTTAGGGGTAAAAAAAAATCAGTAAATATAGAAAATTTTTATACTCCTACTTTAGGCTATTATAACTTTTTATTTAAGGTGTAAAATTTGTTTATTTTTATATATATTATAATAGTACCTATAATATATAAGTATATAAAATATTTTTATATATTTATATATTATTTATATAATTATATATAAAAGTCACTTTTTCACATTTTTAATAATAAAATAGTAAATAATAAATTACTAATACTTAGTATAGTAGCCTTTAGTTTTTATAACCGCCTTATAACGGTTAGGGAGTGATAAAATATAATTATTAATAACTTTTTAAGGTATTTTATTTTACTTTTTAGTAGTAGCTCTTTTAAAGGCCTCTATACTTTGTAAACTAGATCCTACCCTTAAATTAGCCTTTTTATTTTTAATTAGTGCTAATTTTAATATACCCTATATATTTTCTATAGGGGCTAAATCAGGACTATAGGCTAGGTAAGGAAATAGAGTAATTTTATTATTTTTAAACCAGTTTAAAACGTCGATTATTTTATAAATAGGGACGTTATCTTGTTAAAATTTCCAGCCTAAATAGATATTAATATAATGATTATAATTATTATATAATATATATATATATATATATATATATATATATATATATATTATATTAATAAACAAAGGGGTAAAAAAACTTTATAAAACTTACCCCTTTTTATAACTAGTTTAACTTTAGGTATAAGGACTTTATTTATATAATCTTTACTAGTATAAGAAGTAAAAAAATTAGGTGTTTTAATAAATACTAAATTACTTCTACCTCCTACCCAAATTACACCCTAAACATATAGGGTAAGATCGTAGCCTATAAAATAATTAATATAATTAATATTAAAAAACTAAAACTATAGCCTAAAAATAGACAACAAGTTATATATTTTAATATATTAAAAAGTTAAAATAACTTACTTTATAATTAGCTAACAGCTAGTTCTCTTCCAACTCTATTATTACCCCTTTTTTTATCGAAAAGTAAAAGTACGCCTAGACCTCGATCCAGGAGTACACCCCTTTTTTTATAGTACTCCTTTTTAGCCCTACCCCTTTATATTACTGACTTGTCAGAAAATATTATTTTTTTTAGTTTTATATTTTTTATATTTTTTAATTGTTCTTTAGCGTATTTTACTCTTTTTTTAGCGTTTTCTTTGTTAATTATTAGTTTTTTTTTACTTATATTAATTATAAAGCCCTCCTCTTTTAAAACTATTTGTAATTGTCTTTTTAAAATCTCTAGATTATTATCTAGTAGTATACTTTTATTATCCTTTTTAGGACTTCTAGTTAAGTCTCTATTAATAACTCTTTTATCTCTTTTAGTTAACTTTTTTATACCTCTATTATAAACTCTTTTTATATTATAATTCTTTTCTTTATTTTTATTTTTATTTTTAATACGCCTTATAGCCTAATAAATAGTAGTAAGAGACTTTTTTAAAGTAGTAGCAATTAAAGTAGGAGAGTTATTTACTTTTAAAAGTAAATTAATATTATATTCGAGTTTTAAGAATTTTGGCTCTATGTTAAGGAAATAGGAGTTTAAGTTTATAAAAGTTAAAAGATATTATTATATACTATAATATTAATAATATATCACGTAATTAGTGATTATATAAGCCTTGGCAATATTTTTAGAATTAATATAATTATATAATTAGATTACTAATATACTTCGAAAATCTAGTCACGTGACCTATACTAGGCCTAAAAGAGTATAGTTAAAATTTTAGTTAAATATATTCACTAACTAAAAAGTTATAGGAATCTAAAAAATGGGTTAAAAAATTTGTTATGTTTAGGTAATTTTAATTTATTACAGGTAATAAATATAACGTAACTAAAATTTTAATATAAATCTCTATTATTTTCTCTTTAAAACGGTATAATTCACGGATTTCTAGGCTTAGTAATTAATTTTATATTAATTTTTAAAAATAGTGACTTTTTTGATTTAGGTTTTTTAAATGTTACCCCCCTGTATAAAATTGTACGTTCTTAGACCTATATAATAATAATAGTAGTAATAGCTTTAGTAGTTCTAATAATTTTTTTTATTATAATAATATAAAATTAATATTATCTAATAAAACTTATTTTATATTTTATAAAGATTAATAGTAACGCGATAGTATACTAGTATTATAGGGGGGTAACAAAATAAAAAATAAAAGAAAAAAATACCTTTTTTAAAATAATATAACTTTTTAACTCGTAGTCCTAAAAATACAAAAAAAAATACTAATATAAAGAGAAAGTCTAGTAGATTCAATTTACACTATTAGGGGTCGCTTACTATAGGGTTTAGGGGTATAAAAAAATTAATAAATATAGAAAATTTTTGGACCCTACTTTAAGATAGTATAACTTTTTATTTAAGGTATAAAATTAGCTTATTTTTATATATATAATAATAGACACTAAGATTTATTAGTATATTAAAGATTTTTCTATATTTATATATTAATTATATAATTATATATAAAAGTTAACTTTTTTTATTTTTAATACTAAACGAGTAAATAATAAATTACTAATACTTAGTATAGTAGTCTTTAGTTTTTGTAACTACCTTATAACGGTTAGGAAAAGATATAATATAGTTATTAATAACTTCTTATAGTATATTATTCTACTTTTTTATAATAACTCTTTTAAAGGTCTCTATACTTTATATTCTAAATCCTATACTTAAATTAGCCTCTTTATTATTATTTAGCCTTATTTTAAATAATCCTATATATTTTCCATAGGGCCTACATTAGGGCTATAGGCTAAGTAAAAAAATATTATAATTTTATTATTTTTAAACTAGTTTAAAACGTTTATTATTTTATAAATAGGAACTTTATCTTATTAAAATTGTTAACCTAAGTAAATATTAATATATATTATATATATATATATATATATATATAATATTAATAAAAAAAGAGGTAAAAAAAGGTTATAGAACTTGCCTCTTTTTATTAATAGTTTAACTTTAGGTATAAGGATTTCGTACCCCTGGATCGTCGTCTAGGCGTACTTATTACTTTTCGATTAGGTATAAGGATTTTATTTATATAGTCCTTACTAGTATAAGAAGTAAAAAATTAGGTATTTTAATAAATACTAAATTACTTTTACCTTCTACCTAAATTGCACCCTAAACTTATAGGGTAAGGTCTCGGCCTATAAAATAATTAATATAATTAATATTAAAAAACTAAAACTATAACTTAGAACTATATAAAAAGTTATATATTTTAATATTTTAAAAAATTAAAATACCTTACTTTGTAATTAGCTAACAGCTAGTACTCTTCTAACTTTATTATTACTTTTTTTTATAATATTATTTATTCTGTTATCCCCTTTGTATTACTAACTTATTAGAAGATAATATTTTTTTTAAATTTATATTTTTAGTATTTTTTATATTTTTTTTAGCATATATTAATTTTTATTTTTTTTTACGTTTCTTTATTAATTATAGGTTTTTTTTTACTTATATTAATACTATAATCCTCTTTTTTTAAAACCCTTTATAAGGATTGTTTTAAGATATTTAGACTATTATCTATTAATAGTTTTTTATTTTCTTTTTTAGGGCTTTTAATTAAGTCTCTATTAATAACTTTATTTTCTCTTTAAGTTACTTTAGAAACTCTACCCCTTTTAATTTTATTTATATTATTATTATATTTTTCTTTATTTTTAATACGTCGTATAGTATTATAAATACTATTATAAGTTCTTTTTAAAGTAGAAATAATTATTCAAATAGAGGTATTTACTTTTAAAAGTAAGTTAATTTTAGATTTAAGTTTTAAAAAATTTAGTACTATTTTAAGGAAATAGAAGTCTAGGTGTATAAAATCTAAAAGATATTATAATATACTATAATATTAATAATATATTACGTAATTAGTGATTATATAAGTAAGAACTAAATATTT
This sequence comes from Pleoardoris graminearum, assembly GCA_030770415.1. Lineage (NCBI taxonomy): Eukaryota > Fungi > Ascomycota > Dothideomycetes > Pleosporales > Didymosphaeriaceae > Pleoardoris > Pleoardoris graminearum. The sequence goes on along the minus strand of JASEKS010000048.1, from coordinate 400,796 downwards.
AATAATAATATAATTTTATTATAATATTACTAATACACTTTAAAAATCAAGTTACGTAACCTACACTACTCCTAAAAAGGTATAGTTAAAATTTTAGTTAAATATATTTACTAACTAGAAAGTTATAGGAACTTAAAAAGGGGTTAAAATAATTACTAGGTTGAGGTAATTTTAGTTATTTACTTATACTTAGTAAGCAGTAACTAAAATTGTAATTAAGGTCTCTGTAACTTTTTCTTTAAAACGGGATTATTCGCGTATTTTTAAGACTATTATTTAATTTTATATAAATTTTTAAAAAAGGTATCTTTTTTAAAATATCTTTTTTTGTTACCCCCCTATAATAGTTAATATCACTATTTTTAAAAAGAAGCGTTATTTAAAACATAGATAAAAAAAATATTAATAAGTGTAGTAGTATTACTAATAATAATCTAAATATATAAATTAACAATATAAATATAAACGTTTAGCAATTATATAAGCTTATTTTTAATAAGTAGTTTAAAATTAAGTATTTTTATTAAGCGTATAAAAATTATATATTTATTTATATCTATAACTACGCTATTATAACGTTAAATAATTTATATTAAACTATATAACAACTATATAACAACTATATAATAACTTATAACAGATATTTAGTTTAATTAATTAATAACTTACTATACTTTTAGAATTTAATTTTAGTAAGTTATAATAACGTAATAATAAGCCCTTTAGTAAATACTTAGCTTATTTTAAAAATAAGAATAAAGGTATATATATACTCCTCCTTTTTTAATCTCCCTTTTGGTCGCCCCGAGCCACTACAGCTATACTTTTTATTTAATTAGTATATAAAAAAAAATATTTAAAATAAAATAATATAAGTATATCTAAAACCTATTTTAATAAAATTTAAGGTTGGAACTAATTTTAATTTATATTTAAAAGCTGTTATAATAAGCGTAGCCCTAGTTAATAAAACTTAAATATAATTTATTTAACAGTTATTCTAATATAAAACCCTTATAAACGTCGCCTATAAAAAGTCTAAAAAGAAAAATAACAAAGATAGTAAAAATAATAAAAAGATTTTATAGGCTAGTATTCCTTTTAGTAAAACACTTAATTTTATTAATAAATATAATCTTTTTATTAACCTAAATTATTATTTATTAAAGCAGTTCTGCTCTCTTTAAATTAAAAAAGTATATATATATTATCTAAAGCCTAACTATATATCTAACTAAAATTAGCCTAAATCTTATAAGAGGGATTTAATAGTTTTAGTACCTACTAAATAGTTTTAAATAATAAATATTTAATATACTAATACTAATAACGCCTATAATAGTAACTATAATATTAGACGTTAGAGAAAAGTATAATTTTTAAAAATAGTTATTTTTAGAAACCCTGATCTACGTATAAGAAGGAGATTTTTAATACCTTTTAATATTATTTTATAGTAGAACGACGTACGTTAATAAGCTAATTAAATTTATAATTATTTTTTACTTTATTAAGTAATATTTACTATATAGCTTATAGTTTATAAAAGAAATTATTTACTACTATTATAGTATACGGCGCGATAGATTATTTACTTAATTATAATAAGGACCTACTAAATAAGTTATCTTATAGTACCTAAATAAAACTAAAGGTATAAGTTAATACGCCTAATAGGACGTTAGCTATTATATATATTTTTTTAAATAGTAGTTCTACTAAATAAATTATTATTACTAACTTTATATATATTTATAAGTTTTAAATAGTTATAGCATAGAGATTCGTTATTTTAAAACTTATTAATAATAACGTTATAGGTAAAATAATATATATAGCTAAAATACGTATAGTAATTAAAGGATATATTAGTAAAAACTAGTACTAGATTATAGATATTATTAACTATATATTCCCTTCTAAGTAGGAGGCAAAAAACTATTTTACTTAGGTAACCTAAGTATAAAACTGTGTTATATTTACTAAAATTAATATATAAAGTTTACTATTACTTTAATAGTTTTTATTTAATATAGTTTAATTTAATTTTATAATATTATACCTTTTAGAGTACTAAAACTCTTAATATAAAATTTTTCTGCCGCCGTTACCGGCAGTTTTCTCTAATACTTAATAACTTAATAATAATAACCTCTTTCCTAACTCTCCCTTTATAAAGATAATTTTAATCCTTAGTAAAGTACTAATTAATTTAAGTCTTTTTAATCGCCTTTACTAGTTATAATTTAAAAAATTATATATTTTAAAATACTACTACTACTACTACTACCCGCTATAAGTATCTATACTTAGTAACTTTCTTACGCTTTTACTTTTATCTAGTCCCTCTTTTTATATATATATAAGTATATACTCTATACTTACTCTAGCTACAGCTTAAAGTTATAAATTTTATTTTTATAATATACTACTAGCTTTTTTATATTTTTAGTAATAATTACTATACGCTTTTAAGGCGATCTATTAATAGTATTATATAAGGTAGTAAAAGTATTTACTTATTATATATACTACTACTAGACAGCCGAATTATTATATACTAAAGTAATAATACTAAGCTTCAATATAGTAAGAGCTACTATATTTAACTAAAAAAAGTATATACGTTACTTAGGCTAAATAGAATTACCTTTATATAATTCTTTAACGTCCTTAATCTTTAATTTAGTAATCTATAAAGCGTAAAAGTATAAGTATTTATTTATAGTTATATAGAGGTTATATAAAAAATTTATCTATATCTTATTCTTTAATACTTTATTAGTTTTAATAGTAAAGCGTAGGTACTACTTAAACTTATTAAATATAGTAATTAGGTAATTTTAATAATAAAAAAAGTTTACGTAATAATTATATAGGTCCTATAGTCTATAATTTATATTATATATACAGCCCTTAAAGCAACCGCGTTATATTATACTAAATATTTTAGTACCTACTAATATAGGCTACTAGTTTAATACTAACTACTAGCCTACTAGTATACTTATTATTTAATTAAGTAGCTATTTAAATAGATATTATCTTTAATTAACTTTTATTTTAGCTTTTAATTATTGCGTACACGGTTTAGTACTTAATAGAGTTCTCTTACTATATTTATACTCCTAGATCGTTATCTAGGCGTACTTATTACTTTTTAATTAACTATATATTTATATATTAATTAAATAAAAGGGTGTAGCTATAGTAGCTGTGTAGGCGACTAAAAGGGGTTTTAAAAAAGGAGGAGTATATATATGCCTTTATAATTTTATTAACTATAATATAATAATTAGATAACTATAGCTTAAAGCTTATAACTCTTTATATAAGTAGAGTAAAAAAATAATAGTATTTAAGTTAAACTATTACTATAGTAACTATTTATACTAGTTTTTACTTATTAAAGTAACGTGTAACTAGTATAGTAATAGTTATATTAAAATAATTAAACTAAAGGATAAGAATAGTGTTAATATAGTAATTATTTTAGCTAAAACTACTATAAAGATAGCTTATTATAATATAGATTTTATTATTTAAATAATACTAAAACACTAAATACGTTTTAAAATAAGTAATAATATAAATAATACCTAATATATTTATATAACTTTTATAGAAACTAAATATATTACCGCTATTATGACTCTAGCTAACTTTAATAAGTTATATTTAAAACTTAATTAGCTATACCCTATAATTAATAAAATTAAATAAAGATTACTAAACTAATTCTACTATATTACTAATTTATAGGACTTTAGAAAAGCTACTAAGCTACTCCTATATTAGCTAAGCGTTAACTATAAAATATATTTAAAAAAAAATAGCTAGTTAACTACGTAATACTATTTTAGGGTATTACGTAAAAAAACTAAAGTAATTAAGGGTTATATATAGACTAAAATAGTAAAAAAAATATATTTATAAAAATAATTCTCTATTTACTACTCTACTACTAATTATTAAAAAGTCTAAAAGAGGTATCTGTATATACGTTAATTATTATTACTTTAATAAAATTATAATTAAAAATTATAATATTTTACTAAAGTTAAAAGAGACGCTTACCTATATAAATAAGCGGTATATTTCCTCTAAGTTTAATATTATCCTAGCCTTTAATAAGATTAGGATTAAAAAAAGTACTAAGTATAAAAGAACCTTTTTTATACGGTTTAGTTTATTTAAATATATAATTATACTCTTTAGACTATATAACGCTCCGGGTATTTTTTAGTAATATATTAATTAACTAATACGCAAATATTTAGATAACTTTTATTTAGTTTACTATAATAATATTATTATTATTAGTAAAAATAAGAAAAATTATAAAAAATATTATTTTAAGGTAGTATATAAACTTTATAAAACTAGTCTATATTTTAATATTAAGAAGAATAAATTTTTAGTATAATATATTAACTATTTAGGTATAATACTCTCTATAGATAGCCTAAATATAAATTTTATTAAGGTTAGAGCTATTATAGAATAGTGGTAACCTTAAATAGTTAAAGATATTAAGGCGTTTATTAGTTTTATAAACTTTTATTAATAATTTATATATAATTTCTTTTAGATTGTAAGACTATTAATTAAGCTAATATATAGTGCTATAGAAAAAGTTATACTAATGTTTATTATTAAAAAGGCTTTTAAGTAGCTTAAACGTGCTTTTATTAATACTCTAATAAAGGCATGCACATACTCCTCCTTTTTTATAACCCCTTTTAGTCGCCCTGAGCCACCACAGCCACACTATTTGTTCGATTAGTATACAAATATATTAATACTCTAATACTTATCTACTTTAACTCTAATACGTATATAATTATAAAAACTAATATATTTAATTAATTTATTACTAGTATATTTTTTTAGTATAATAATATTATTTTATAGCTTATTACCTATTTTTTAATAAAAATAAAATCCGTAAAGCTTAACTACTTTATTTATAATAAGGAGCTTATAGTAATTATCTATACTTTTATAAAGTAGTAATTTAAGCTTATTAGTATACTTAACTCTATAAAGGTATTTTTTAACTATAAAACTTTAGAATACTTTATAATAACTAAATAATTAAATTACTAATAAGTCTAATAGGCTAAGTTTCTATTAGAATTTAACTTTATAATTAAATCTAGATCTAGTAAAAAAGGTATAAAGCGAGACGTATTAATATAATAAATTAAAAATATCCCTATAAATATATAAAATAATTAAATATAGTACTAATAGTAGGTACTATTATCTTTTAAATAATTTAAACTACTTATATATACTACGTATAATAGCGGCTCCTAATACGCTATATACTTAGCTAAAATCTTTATAAATATAATAGAGTTAGACGCTGTAAGCTTATTTTTATAAATTTATAAAATTAGTAGAGAGCTATTTATTTTTAATAGTTAAAATAAAAACGCTATTTTAAAATTTTATAATAGTTATCAAGACGCTAATAACGCGGACCTATTAGAGCTATTTAAAATAGTTAGTTTCTATAATAACGTTATTAAAGCTATAGTTAATATTATAAAAAGTAGTATATACTATATACTCTACTACTTTTATTATAATCTTAGTATTCACGTTAAATTATAAAACTATTATTTAAATAATAACCTACTATATATTAAATGTAAGGTCTTTATATTTTATAATTATAAACTCTAAATATACTTTATATAATTATATTATAATAACTACGTTGCCGGATAAAAGAGTAAGTATAAAATATATATATTATTATTATAATATTACTACTAGCTACGCTATATAAACAGCGTTACCCGTTATATATATATTTATTTTACTTATTTTAGGGCGAAATTAAAACGTAAGAATAAATATAGCGTACTATACTTACTACTTATACTAGATATATATTAAATAAGTATATTTATTAATTTTATTACGCTACTACCTAAAAGCTATTATAATAGTTATAATTATAGATATATTATAGTTTTAGTTAATTAACTATTTAAAAAAAAGTTTATACCTTTAACGTCTCTTAATATTAAAGTTTATATATAAACTTTTATTAAGTACGTCTAGCGTAAGAAGAGGTGTTTATTATAGTTTATAACTAATTATATTATATAATTTATATTTTAGTTTAAAAATAACTATATAAAAGAATTAGTATAATACTAAAATTATTTATAGTCTTCTATTTATAGATAAATAAATAAATAAACATTACTAATTAGGTATTAAAAATTTATTTATACTATTTTATTAACTATAAGTAAAATAACTAAGTAGAGTTATTACCTATTATAAAGTTTAAAGTAAATAGTAATATTATATTAATAAGTATAATACTATTTAAAACTATAAAGAGGTATTTATTATATATAGGTACTAAACCTTCTAGTATACTACTAAAGGAATAAAAGGTAATACGCGACGCGTAAGCTATAAATAGACTTCTTATATATATAGACTATATAAAATAATAACTATATCTAGTACTAATATAGGTATAAAAAAATATATTAATAATTAATAACTACTAGCCCTAGTAATCTATATAAACGACTAGATTATACTTAACGTACGTAATATCTATATATATTACTCTAAAGAACTAAAAAATAATAATCTTAAACTATTTAAAGTTATAAATATTTATAATTAATAATCAAGTAACTGCTATAGTATAGATTAGACTTTTAAGCTTAATTTTACTAGTTACGCTACGCTTAAAAACGGTTATTTATAGTTTTACTTATAATTATTTTATCTATAAGATATAACGCTACTCCTAGAGTAGCGGTACAAGTTATAAAAACTAATTACTATAAAAAAAAGGCCTACTAGTTTATAATATTAAAGTAATACTAGACTATAAAATTAATAAATATATAAATAACTCTAATACTAGTTATAAAGGCCTATTAAAGTTTTTTATTAAATAAAAAGATTTTAATAACTATAACTAGTAATCTTACTTTAATATTATAGATTATTAAGAATACTTTATAAAATACTACTAATATTATCTATAAACGTCCTAACGATTAAGTATATTTTTCTTAAAGACTTATAATATATAACTAGCTATTATCTAGCTTATAATAAATAAATAAATAACTAATAATAGATAACTAGTAAATAATTAATAACTAACGAATAATAAGATATAATTAGTAGATAAGTAGTATAATAAAATTATAAGGATAATATAGCTTAGTATAAAGGGCTTTCTTAAAAGTATAGGTAATAGATAAAAAAAGCTAAGCTTACCTATTTTACTTTATAACTCTAATAGTTAGGTTAAAAAAAGTAGTTTTATAGCTTACTATTTAAGTAGTTACGCGTTTTACCGCTCTAATAGAAATATTTTACTTTATTATATAAAGGTTAAAAATATATATAAAGCTTTAGGGACAAAGCTTTTTAGAGAAAAAAATAGTATTATAGGTATAAAGGCGTCCCTCGCTTAGGTATAAGTGCTAAAATAGGTATACCTATACTAGTAACGCTAGCGCTTTAGTATATACTCTTATCTTACTCTAAAATATCTAATTTATTCCCTATACGTAGATTCTTATAAAATATTAATATTTAATATTTACTTTTTTTAAGCCTCTGTAATAAAAAGTATATATATTCTTATACTATACTACTTTACTTTTAGGCTAGCCTATAATTTTTTTTACTTACGTTTAATAATTATTTAATAATAAAGATTTTCGTCTTATTATTTTACGATTAGTTAAGGTCCTAATAAATATAATAAGAATTAAATATAATAATAAAATAATAAGCATTTTTATCTATAATAGAACCTTACTAATTAATAGCTTTACCTATTTTAATACTATCTCTTATAATAATTTATACGTAGTTACTAATAATAATATTATTTAAAGGACTATAGTATATAAATACTAAATTTAGTTTTAGTATTTTTACTATATATATAAATAGAGGCTCCCCTTTATTAGGTTTTAAAAACTTTATAGTAGAGAATAGTAACTAAAATAGATAATACTAAATATTTTTTAAAAGAATTAACTAATAGAAAAAGAATTCTATGAGATTATAGGTATAAGGAGGTATAAGTACTTTATTAAATATTACTTTTAGGCTAATTAGTATAGCGTAGTACTAACTTACGCTATTTTTATACTAGTCTACTAAAGTATTATTATCTTTAATTAATTATAAACTAAATTAAAGCTTATTATATATAAGATATAATAATAGTTTTTATTTATACCTATTTTATTATATTAATATATCTAGACTTAGCTAACTCTAGGGCACGTTTAGGATCCTAGTTAGACAGAGCTAGTTTAAGCCCTAAAAAGTAGTAAAATATAGTAAAATAAATAAATAAAACTTATTAAGTAGTCTTATTTATATAAACACTAGTATAACTAGTTTAAAAGTTTTTTTAACTAACTTATAAATTCTCTTTTAAGTACTATTTTAGAATTTAAGAAGATCGGACTAAAGTAATAATTTAAGGTCGTGGCTAGCCTAACCTAGTAAAAAATAACTAAAAATCTAATTAAAAACTAGTTTTATTTAGTTTTATACTAGAGGAACGTATCACTACTATAGATAATATTATAAAAATATATATAAATAATGCTGTAATTTATAAATTAATATATTTCTAGCTTTTAAACTAATTTCTTAAATAGACTAAGTAACGTATAATATTACTCTACCTATAACTTAAAAAAAAATCTATAGAATTTATTATTTATTTAGTCTTAACTTTTAGTAATATAATAAACTTATTCTATAATACTATCTAAGGTATAATATTAGTTTATAAAGGAGTAATACTTATATTTTTAAATATTTAATAATAAGAACTACGCTGGCGAATGGGTTAGGGTTACACAGACCACTTAGGGTCGTATGTAAGCAAGAATAAGCGAGGAATATTAAAGTCATTTTTAAAAAGTATTTACTAACTTTTTAACTATAATTAATTAAATAATAATATAATAGTAAAAGTTTTGGCGTATAGGCTAAAGTTAAATTATAAATTATAAAGATAATAGTCTTATTTATTAAATTCTGCACAAGTTAAATTTTTAATAGGAAACCTACTTAAATTTTAAATTGTGCAGAATTTAATAAATAAGACTATTATTTTTATAATTTATAATTTAACTTTAGCCTATACGCTAAAACTTTTACTATTATATTATTATTTAATTAATTATAGTTAAAAAGTTAGTAAATACTTTTTAAAAATAAGTTTGATGTTCTTGCAAAATGTGGCCCTAGCTTTGTAACCCCAACCCAACCCTAACCCCGACCCATGTACCAGCGTAATAAGAACTATATTATAAATGGTACTAGAACTAAAGTAACTTCTTTATAAAACTTTTTCTTAAAGGGCTTTTTAAAAGGTCTTAGAATAGGACCCTTTTAATAATAGGTAGCTTAGTTATATTTCTAGTAACTCTAACCTCTTATAACTACATTTATATGCCTTAAAACTCGGGCTAGTATAAAAAAAAATCTTTAGTATTACTATAGACGTTTAGTTATTATATTATCTTTAGTATAAGTATTAACCTTAAGACTTAAATTAAAAAAGAATAAAAAACTAAGTTAATATTAGTTTATAAAAATTTATAAAAATAAATAAAAGTATAAATAGTAACTATAGAAGAATATAAAAAAATAATACTTAAACTGAAACTAGTATAACCGGTTTTACTATTATTTATATTTTTTTTTTTTAATTTACTACTTTTACTCTTTGTCTTTTTTTATATAACTTCTTTAGTTTACTAGTATTATTATTATATTTTCTTTTTTTTATTTATTTTAACTAATTATTTTTATTTTTAAGATTACTATTATATAATCTTTCTAGTCTATTAGTATTATTCCTAGACTTATTTATTTTTATTTTTCTTTATTTATTACTTTTATTTTTAAGATTATTACTATATAATCTCTTTAACCTACTAGTATTATACTTAAATTTATTTCTTTTTATTTTCTTTAATTTTATATATTTATATACTAATCGAACAAATAGTGTGGCTGTAGTAGCTTAGGGTAATTAAAAGGGTTTTTAAAAAAGAAGAAGTATATATATACCTTTATACTTAATATATTGAAAAAGTTAAGTAAGACTAGATTAAAAAAGGTATAGCGTTATATACTAGTATACTAGCGCGCTTAGCGCGCCCCCCTAAAAAAATATTAAATTAAAAAAATTTAGTACAGACTATAATATTCTTTAAAAATATATAAGTAATAGTAGTAGCTACTACTTATATATCTCTCCTCTATTTTTATAGTTAATATAGTTAAAAGTTCGTTAAATAAAAAAATACTTACTAAAATATTATTTTTAAAAATATTATTCTTTAAATATCTAGCTTCTATATAGTATAGTCCTCCTCTTATAAATACTAATAATAATAAAATACGTATTCTAATTAATTTTAAGATATTTAGTATAGTTACCTAAGCTCTTTTTATAGTATTTTATTACTTTACGGGTAATAAAGACATAACCCTAATAGATACTTACTAGTATAGGCACCTTATTTGTCTAGAGGTAGCTAATACTAATAGAGAAATTAATTATAACTTAAATAAAGTTACTGCTATCTTTAATAATAGGCACTAGCCTAAGTTAAATAAGTTAAATAGATTATTAATAAAGAAAGTAGTTAAAGTTATAAATATTAAATTAGTAGTATTAGTAGCGGTTTTAATAGGCGCGTATAAAAATATAGTAAAAGTAAAAAAAATAGAGAAATATAATATATAGTTTATAGTAAAGTTAATAAATAAAATAAGTATTTTATAAATACGATAGGTGCTCCTTAGTATAAAAAATATAGTAGAGGTAAAGGCGAAGGCAGCAGCGCTAGTAAAGATAATAGTAAAAATAATAGTAATAGTAAAAGTAAAGGCGGTAATAGTAAAAATATCCTAAAAATAATTAATATTTAAAAGTATTAGGAGGGCCTATATATAATATATATATTTAGTGCGTAGGCTAAATAGATAAATAGACGTACTTAGTATTATATTATATTATTATTATAGGTAAGAAAGGAGATATAATTATAAATAATAATATTAACTATTATTAAACGCTACACTACCTATATATATAGGCGAAGTAAAAGTAATAAAAATAAAAATAATCTCTATTTTATTATATAAAAATAAAATTAAAAAAGTAACTAACAGGTTATAATAGTAGTTATCGGCTTTTTTTTTCTTTAACTTATTACTTTTATTTTTAGAATTCTTACTACGTAACCTCTTTTATAAGTCTTTATTTTTAACTTTTACCCGTTTTAATTTACTTTCTCTATCCTTAATCCCTTCACTAGCTTTCTTCTTCCTTATAAATATGCTAACTTCTTTTTTAAAAATATTTATAAAAATTCTAAACTTTCTTAAACTATTTATTTACTTAAAAATAATACTATTTTAATATTTAATATACTTTAATCAGAACGTAATAAACTTAAAAAGCTATATAAAGTTATTAGTTTTTAGATTCTCTATTTCGGTATCGTATTAATAGTACTTAAGTACTTTTTTTATATTATATAGCCCCACGGAGTTAAAAGAAGAATATATTTTAATAACTTTAATTCTCTAGTTTTATATGTAAAGATAATAATTATTTATAAATAATTTTAGATAGAACTAAAAGTAGGATCTAATAGTAAAACTAAAACTAAATAGTTATAAAAGATAAAATAGTTCTATTAAAAAAGCTATATTTTAAATTTATTTTAAAATTTATTTTTAATTTTCTTATATTTAGTTTATTAGTTCTATTATTCTTTAACTAATAGTATAGTAGTATATAAATTTAACTTTTAACTTTTATATACCACTTAATTTTTTTTACTAGTACTTTAATATATATTATACTCACTTTAGACTAGTTCCCACTAAACGATTTATATATTCTTACTTCTCTACTTCTAATTAGCTGTTAATAAGTATTAATTATAATTATAACATTTATATTTCTTATATATTATATTAGGAAATAACTATAGGCTCTCGTAGATTTCGCTAAAGACTATATATATTAGAAATTATTAGGTTAAAACCCTTCTTAAAAGTCTTTAATACGTAAATTTCTATATATACAGCCTTAGGTCTTATAAGGAAATTTACGTATTATATACTTTTAAAAAGGGTTTTAATAATTTACACCAAATAGTTTCTAATATATAGGGTCCTTAGCTAAATCTGCGGCTGTCCATGGTGTTGCCCGTTATATTAATTCTGTGGGCAACACTATGGACCACATACGAATTGGCAAAGGACTATATATGTTGGGAGCTAATGCACGCCAACACGTCCGTGCGCTGGTATCCAGTAATCTTTTAATCTCTTTTTTTTACACATAAGTTTCTCATAGTACTAGGAAAGAGAGTAACGGTATTAGGAGATCAAGCTCCTATAACTATATAAAACTAACCGCCGTTAACACCGAATAAGCTATTTATAGCGCAGTAAAATAACCTGCTCGGCTTCTAAGCTCGCTCGAATAATGCCTGCACCAAAGCCTAAGACAGTGTTAAAGCTTAATACTATGTTAGAGCTTAATGCTGTGCTAAAGCTTGACGCTGTATTAAATTTTCGTGTTAAGGAAGCGCTTGCATTAGTGGCTGCGATAGTGGAACCTGGATAGGTTCAGTAGTACGAAGATCTCGTACTTGACGAGCTGGCTGCGTTAAGGGCAGATTACCAGAGGGATCGCGGCTTGCTGGATGATTCCGGTCAACTCGTGCAAAGCGCGATGGCACTCTTTGTGTTAATTTTCCCTTCGAATTTTCCGAGCGTCTGTTCGTCTCTGCCGAATAGTATTTGGCTCAAGAATTCGAGTTCTCTGGCCCTCGTCTTCTGTAACGGCGCGATCAAGCCACCAGTGCTTATGGAACATCTCTAGCTTTAGTACCTGGTCATTCCCGATGAGATCTATAAGGTCGTGTTTGCAAGTGTAGCCATAGACTGTCCGAAAGATACACTTGCAGTTGGTTCGTTCTTTTGAGGGTTCTTTTGAAGCCCACGAAGCTTATCCTTTGCAAGAGCATATTGATGTTCTACTTGGCTTAGCGCATAGTTCGAGATGATCCGATTGACGTAGATGTATAGCTCTTTTCTATATGCCCAGGGGAAGGAGATAGGCTGCTGACTCCAAAGGTGCGTATGCTCGGAGTAGAGAAAGTGGAAGAATGGAAGGCAAGGAGGTCGTTTCGCGAACTTCCTAACCACTCCTTAATCCGGTGATGCAGTCCTTCTACGCGAGAACTAACCTGTTCACCAAAATGGATGAACTTCTTTGTCCATGCCAAAACAAGCTTATCTTTGTATGGCCACCAGTTCGTATGAAGGTACTTCGCGCAAATTGAGCTCTCGCGTTCCAAGCTCTTACAAGCCTTATCAAAGATATCCTCAGTATCAGCATCAAGACAATCCCAAAAAGAGTTCCATAACTTTGTTTATAGACTCATGATCTTCAAATAATCCTGTCTGTATGTTTCGAATTTGACGATGTACATGCGTACGGGCATATGCGAGTATATTAAGGTGCCAGCGGCAAAGGAGAAGTTCGGTATCTTCGAGTGCGTTCATAAGTACAAGATCTCGGTCGGTAATAATGATGCTTGGAGGCTGGATTTTATGTAGTTCAAGGAACTTCCGGAGCGCCGAATAACCCACTTAAAGTCTTCCTTTGATTCTCCTGAAAGGAGGCAAAGACCGGCCTGGATTGTTTTATTCAAGCAGGAGGCGGCAACGATGTTAAGGACTGGAAGGTTATACTCGTTCGTCTTATACGTACAGTCGAGTATAAAGACGTCAGGCCAGCGGCGAAGGAGCTCAATCGATTCTTCACTGCGGCGCGACATGGCTTGTGTGAAGATGAGGGCTTGGCCTCATACCCATTGGGCCAGAGGGTTGGGAGCCGCTACCGGATGGGTCTACTTGGGCATACGGATTCGGCTGCAGTATCTGAGAAGTACCTGCCGCAGGTTGCGAGTGAGGTCCATATGACGTGCTGATCCCATGGCGAGGCTGCTGCCCTGGCGGACTACTGAGGCTCGGAGTCCGTGAATCTAGGTGAGGTGATATGCTATATGCATGGTGTGGTGGGGGAGATGGATTGTGCCGGGGGGCATTGTGCTGAGTGAAGACGGGCCGGTGACTTCCAAAGATCCTGGAATCACCAAATGCCGGCTGCGCAAGATCAGTATGGGGAGAGTTGAGTGTCGGGGCTTGTTGAGCTTGATTTCCGGGATGGAGCTGTTGCCGTTGCCAACCCTCACGTGGAGGTGGTCCTCCACTAGTCGGATCGACTACCTGGCGACCCGGGGGACCTTGAGGCAATGAAGCCTGTTGTGCATACGAAGGGCGACCATAAGGTGCCTGAGAGGTGCCCGCATCGCTATAAGGGTCTCGGGGCGGAGGTAGGGTCTGCGAGGCTGGAGGCTCGTAAACATTGGACAGACCGAAGCGGCTAAAATCGTCTGGCATCGCCAATTCTCTGAAACGGACATTTTTGACGTCATTCATGTTCCTTTGGCTGAGCCCTCTTGGCCGTTTCCTGAGCTTGCCTTCCGATAATTCGAGGTTATCTGGGGCATTCCTTTTGCCTTTGCGAGAGACATCCTGCGAACATTCGAGGGTATCTGGATCCGGATATTCGTCTGAGACCGTTTCAATCCCCGTCCGAGTTGACTTGTCGAACCAAGTGTCGCAATGGAAGCTTTAGCCGTCGCATTAGGGGCGTTTAACGTGGTTGGCAGTATAAACTTACCATCGATAGCCACCACCGGGTACGGCTTCGGTTTCCGTCGAGCCACAACTTGGCATAGGACATGAACCGTTGTCTACCGCCGCTACTGCAATTACAGCCATGATGATCTGGCTTCCAGGTTGTAGTCGGCTGTTGTCAGTGAGAATTTGCTTGCTGTCTCTCGCGTACGACAGCTCGTAATCTCCTTGGCGAACTAATGCTGAAACTTGTCCGCCATCCTGGAATCGATGCCGAATGATATCCTGAAGTAGTGAGAAATCGTACTCCGATGGAACAGGAAACTTGTCGCCCAAGGTGTCCTCGACCTGCAAAGGTGCCTGGAACCAAGTCCAACGCACGTCAACAACAGACCCTTTGATGTCCAGTAGCACGCCGTAGATTTTCTGGGTCGAGACGCTAATACATGTTAGTTAAAGAGGAATAGGGCATCATCTTATGCGCCTCTTACCATATTTTCGAAACCATATCACTCATCATTTTCCACGGCAAATCCCACTGGATTACAGTTCCCAGCAACTTCTCCACTGTACCGGATGTGCTCTTGATAACTGCAGTCTGCGCGTCCAGGTTTCCAGAAACGCGATCCACAGCTTTTTGTGTGCTTTCAATCAACTCTTTCATCTTGTCGCGGCTTGCTTGAGTCGCTGCTAACTCCAACTCCATCGTATCTATACCATACTCTGCAAGAAGCATATTGATTGTGCTAACGTGTAGACTGAGGTAGTTCTGTAGCTTTTGAACCTCGCTTTTCATGGCGAACTCCCACTGCACTTTCCTCGCAGCTGATCCAAGCTTCTTCTTGAGGTCGAACTTGTTCAAGTACTTGGCCATGACAACGGCGGCTGCAGTTGTGTTTGACTCTTCATCCTCATCATCGTCGAATTTAGCAGCGTCTTCGGCTAAGGCTTTCTTGTACTTCCGAATCTTCTTCTGAAAGGCCTCTAGCGGGCGTCGGCAGGCTACTGCAGCAAACTTGATAGAGTCTAGCGTCTCCTTGCTTGTTGGTTTCGCGTCGTTGTTTGAGCCACCGTTCGCGCTGCGGCTCGTGTTGATAGATTCTGGTGCATTACTGCTCCTACTCGGCAGCCGATCAAGATAATTCAAAGCTCTTGTAAGCGAATGGAGCTCTTCGAGCAGCTGCTGGTACTCCACAGCCGAGCCAGTCGAGTCGCTCAGCGCGTGGATGATCTGAGCGACGATCTGGGTGACGGCGATAATGTCACCCACGGAGCCGAAGGTGAACGCGAAAGACATGGCTTATGCGATGCATAACCAAAAATCAAAACCGCAAAGATGACTAGAGCAACGAAATCAGCAGAAACAGCATTTCGTGAGAACTGAGAGAGTGAAGAGGGAGAGAGTCACAGCGCAGAAGGTTGGGCATCGAGGTGTGCTGGTGAGGCTGTGCCCACGAAGTGGCGGAGCCGAAGAAAAAGATAACTATTGACGTAAGGACACCTTTTGTAACCTACGTACTCCGCTAAGGCTCCTAATAATATACTTAGCTAATAGGGTACTAAAAAACGTATAAAGCCTAATATATTTTTATTATTTAGTAGGCTTTTTATTTTTTTATACTATATAAGCCTATAATACTTATACTTATTTTAACTATTTTTAGGAATATCCTTATACTAAACCTAAACGCTATTAAGTATATTAATAAAATATAAAATATACTAAAATAATATTAATATATACTAACTCTATTAAAAGGAAATAGTATAAAGTTTATAGGAATAAACTCTTATATTTTAATATTATAATACTACCTATAATACTAAATTATATTAAAAATAAAAATTATTTTTATATTTTTATTATTACTTATATTAAATAAGCCTATTATAATATTACTAAAACTAATAATATCTAAAACGTACATAAAGTTATAAAAATAATATAAAAACTTCTAAAATAAAAGGGTAATAAACTAAATAAAATAGTTAATACTAAAAACTAAAATACTATATAAAAAGAGAAAGGTATTCCTAAAATATACTATAGTTAAAGAACTAATTAATTAATTTATCGTCCTTACATCCCTGCTTATGAGCATTAGTGACAAGATGTTAGAAATAGCAGTGTGCAACATCCCGCTTCAACATGGAAGAAAACCGACAGCCAAGGAAATTGGGCCACGTAGGGCGCCAAGAGCCGCTAATCGCTCTGAGATATTGGTTGGTCAGGAATGATTAACACCCCAATCCACCCACGAGGCATAAGAAGACCTCGAGAGATGGCAGAAGGATAAGAAGAATGAAGACCTCTTTACTATCAAATGTGCTGCATCGGTGCTCTGTGACCATAATCATTACTCCACAACAGTTCCCTAGCATCAATCTATCCAAAAAGGGTCTAGATCTGACACAATACGTTCAACGGCAAAACCTAAGGGACAGTCCACGCCAGGCTAAACAGTCTTTCGTAAAACTAATGCAGCCTACTGCTGCCACGCATCTTTGGTGCTGCACCAGGCTTGACAGGCTTCTTGCTTACAGTTTTTTTTCAATTGGTTCGTTCAAATCGAATGCGCTGTGTGTTACAGTATTGACCAATCACGTGACACATCGCCTATTCGAATACCGTATTCAACCGGATACGGGGTGTTGAAGAAGGCAGAGGTTGTCAGAAGCGCTCCACCTCAGAAGCTCTATTTAGACGCTACTCATCAGCAATATCGCCTTCTTTTCTCTAAATAGGCGTTGAGCAAAGTCCAACTTAGCTGCATTTTTATATTTACTAGCAAGATAGCGATAGAAAGTAAACGCCACCGTAAAAGTCAAAAGTATCGCGTCGCATTCAACAGCTCACGCCCACCGCTAGAGGCGTTCCAGCCAGTAATAATTTAGGGAGCTATCTGTGAGGGGCGGCGTGAGCCGTTTCATATCTAAAAGGCGGAGACAACTAAGGAGACAACGAAACTAAAGGCTATTATAGATAAAGAGAACTAGAGGAAGCAGGGCATAGTAGAGACTAAGCGCTAGCTAGCTACTATACCCGGGACTAAGCAGTATAGGATACTTAAGCTAAACGCTAATATATAACGACTAGATCGCGATTAACCTCTACTATCTAGTTATCTACGGCAGAAGCGACGACCTAAATAGGAGTTTAAATATAAGGTTAAGAAGCATAACAAGAAAGGTAAAGGAGGTGTCTACTAGGTACACTATCCTCTCTAGGCGATAATAATACACGTGCGCGAGGCAACCGTACTAGTAGAGGTTAATAGATTTAATAAGATAGTATTATTAAGATTATAGCCTAAAAGTATAAACTATAGTTAATAAAACTACTCTATTATATATATAAATTTTTTACTTATTTACTATATACCTATTTATATTCTCTATTTCTATTTCCGCGATTATTATACTATTTAATAATAATAGTTATTTTAGATATAGTTATACTGCTACTTTATTTAAAAAGGTAATATATTAATAAATAGTTTTATAAACTCTATATTAATATCCTATTTAACCTAAGGCTCTTTAAAAAAAATAAAAAGTAGTAAATTAAGAAGAATCTCTATAAGTATATATATAAAGTTAAGTATAATTCTAAAAATAACTTTTTTAAATTATAAATCTAGTTTTTTACGCTAGTCTAACTGCTATACTATTATTTAAGATTAAAATTTAATATAGATAAATAAATAACTACTTTTTCTTTATAATAAATAACTAATCTTAATAAGACTTCTAGTATAGTATATTAAAAATAAGTTACTTAAAATTAAAGAGCTTTTTAAGAAAAACTATAAAAGACGCCTTATAAAAGACCTATAAAACTAGTTCTATTATAAAATACTAATAAAAAAGAAAAAAGTATACTTTAACTTTTAGAGGGGGTAAAATATTTTAAAAAATAATTTACTATAATCTATAATTAGTATATTAGGTATAGATAATAAAATCACTATATAGATTATTATAGGAGAATTATTCTAGGTACACTATCGAGAGACTATCTTCTATCTATTGCTCTACCCGTAGGCAGAGTAAGTATACTAGGAAATAAGCTGCTTTGTCTATATAGTAGAGGATAACTCCGGGGCTTATATAAAAGCGAAATACTTAGCTACTGAGGCTAGGATAGCGAAGGGCTTTAGTGTTGTTAACTAGCCGCCTCTATCGCTAGCTCTTAATAAGATTAAGCGTATATGGGATCTTATAAAAGGTGACGTTAAGCAACTACGTATTGCTACTCTTTAGAATACTCTGGCAAGGGAAGATATCAAGGTAAGAGCGCGTCAGGCCTGGGATGAATTACCTCAGCCGACGATTGACTACGAGTGTAGAGATTTCAAGAAGAAACTTCTCCTGTGCCGCGAGAATGGTGGGCGCAACAACTTCTATGGATAGCGATGCGTAACAAGTCGATATGCCTTGCAAAATGCATATATTCTTTCTGATACTACATATCTGCTCATGAGGTTTGAGTTCTCGTCATATCAGGCCGCCTCGGCCGAGGATGTGGCGAAAAACGTGACCTTCGGACTGCCTGGACGCATGAGTATCCCACCTTTGAACTACTAACCATAGATAGGTTAAGCTTGCAAAAAGACGCCTTGGCAAAGAGTGGGAAATATTTTAAGCGGCGGAAGCTGATATTACTAGTAACTGTATAAATATAACAATTAGTAATCAAAACTTATTAATAGGTAGATAAAAGTAGAGAGGTTAGAGTGTATAAAACACTTAGTAGAAGCTAGTCTAAAGTAAGTATAGTATATATTAAAGTACTAGTAGAAGAAAGTTAACTAGCGTATAAAAGTTAAAAGCTAAATTTATATACTACTATATAGCTTTTATAGGCTGTTTAACTTTTTTTTACTAGTATTTTAATACAGGGGGGGGTAACAAAAAAAAGATACTTATTTAAAAATAATATAACTTTATAACTAGTAGTTCTAAAAATATAAAAAAAAAAGTATTTTAAAGAAAAAGACTAGTATATTTAACTTACTTACTTAGAAGCTGCTTTCTAAGGGGTTTAGGGGTAAGAAAAATTAGTAAATATAAAAAATCTTTAGAGTCCTACTTTAGGCTATTATAACTTTTTATACATGGTATAAAATTTACTAATTTTTATATATATTATAATAGTACTTATAATATATAAGTGTATATAACATTTATATATATTTATATATATTATATATTTTTATTAATAAAAGTTACTTTTTTAACTTTTTAATAATAAACTAATAAATAATATATTACTAGTACTTAGTATAGTAATCCAAAGCTTCTATAATTACTTTATAATAGTTAAGAAGTAATAAAATATAATTATTAATACCTTTTTATAGTATATTATACTACTTGTTAAAAATAGCTTTTTTAAAGGCCTTTATACTTTTTATACTTAATATTATTTCTAAATCGTCTTTATATTTGTTTTATTTAGTTTAGATTTTAATAAATCCTATATATTTATAATAGGATTTAAATCTAGACTATATGCTAGATAAGGAAAGAGTATAATTTTATTATTTTTAAACTAGCTTAAAACATTAATTATTTTATACATAGGAGTATTATCTTATTAAAATTACTAACCTATATTAATATTAATATAACGTTTATAATTATAATATAATATAATAATATAATATATATATATTAGTATACTAATTAAATAAATAGTGTGGCTGTAGTGACTCGGGGCGACTAAAAGGGGTTTTAAAAAAGGAGGAGTATATATATACCTTTATACTTAATGTGTCGAAAAAGTCAGGTAAGGCTAGGTCGAAAAAAATAATATAGTAATATAATAATATAAATATATATATATATATATATTATATTAAAAACAGAACTAAAAAATCTATTAAATTACTTATCTCTTTTTATCTTTAGTTTAACTTTAGGTATAAAAACTTTAATTATATAGTTTTTACTAGTAAAAGTAGTAAAAGAATTAAATATTTTAATAAATACTAAATTCTTTCTACTTTCTATCTAATTTACATTCTAAACTTATATAATAGAATCTTAATTTATAAAATAATTAAATAATTAATATTAAAACATTACAACTATAATATAAAAATATATAAAAAGTTAAATATTTTAATCCAAGACTACAAGTTCGAGTACTACACTAACCCAAAATAAAACATTTTTTAATATCTTTATATACGCTTATTTTTATAACTGTATCTAGGAGAATAACTTTTTTTAGCCTATACCTTTTTTGGACTAGTGTCTCGACGCTACACTTTACCTCTCTTTACATAATATATTTTAATATTTTAAAAAGTTAATATAACTTACTTTATAATTAGTTAATAGTTAGTTTTTTTTTAACTCTATTATTACTTCTTTTTCTATAATACTTTTTTATAATCTTACCCCTTTCTATATTTATATATTAATTAAATAAATAGTGTGGCTGTAGTGGCTCGGGGCGACTAAAAGAGATTTTAAAAAAGAAGGAGTATATATATACCTTTATTAATCCCTTTCTATTACTAACTTATTAGATATTTTTTTTTAATATATATTTTTAATATTTTTTATATATTTTTAGCGTATTGTAATATTTTTTTATATTTTCTTTATTTATTAAAGGTTTTTATTTACTTATATTAATATTAGAACGCTCCGCTTTTAAAACCTATTATTAAAATCTTTTTAATATATTTAGACTATTTTCTAATAATAGTCTTTTATTTATTTTTAGGTTTTTAATTAAGTTTTTATTAATAACTTTTTTTATGTTATTTTAGAAACTGTATTTCTTATAATTTTATTTATATTATTCTAATTTTTTTTCTTTATATTTAATACGTCGTAGAGTATTATAAATACTATAAAAATTTTATTTTAAAGTAGAAATAATTATTAAAATAGGAGTATTTACTTTTAAAAAAAAATAACTTTAGATTTAATTTTTTTTTAAATTTTACATTATTTTAAGAAAATAAGAGTCTAGGTTTATATAATTAAAAAGATATTATTTTATACTAAAATATTACTAATATATCACGTAATTAGTAATTATATAAGTAAAAGCTAAATTTTTACTAATTATATAAATTTATTATTATATAATAAATTTATATTAAAATTTAGGTTACGCGACCTATACTAGGCCTAAAAGGGTATAGTTAAATTTTTAGTTAAATTTATTTACTAACTTAAAAGTTATAGGGATTTAAAAAAGCGGCTAAAAAATCTTTATAGTAATGTAATTTTAATTTATTATATATATTTAATAGGTAGTAATTAAAATTATTAAAAATTTCTTATTATTTTCTTTTTAGAGTAGTGCTATCGACGTATTTTTAAGCCTATTATTTAATTTTATATAAATTTTTAATATAAAGGCATATATATACTCCTCCTGTTTTAAAACACCTTTTAATCGCCCTAAGCCACTACAGCCACACTATTTATTTAATTAGTATATAAATATATATATAAATTTTTAAATAAAATATCTTTTTTAATTTATTTTTTTGTATTACCCCTCTATATATACTATACTTACTTTAGACTAGCTTTTATTAAATATTTTATATACTCTAACTTTTCTACTTCTATATTACTAGTAACCGATTCTATAATAGTATAATATTATTTACTATTTTTTTTTAAAAAAAAAACTAGAAATCCTAAATAGGCCTAAAAATAAAAGATAATAATAGACTTATATAGGACTAATAATATATTTATTCGTCTTTATAATTTATAGTGATATAAATTTTTTAAATAGTTTTTACTTTTAGTATACTTAGCTATCTAACTTAACTTCTTTTTATAAATTATTACTATTGCTATATATTGGATATAGTATAGCTATACAGGGTTTAATTTTTTTTTAATAGTTTAGTATATAATACTATAAAAGTAAAAACTTACAGTATAGAGTAATTAAATAAATTTATAAGCGTAGTTCGCGTAAGCTTATATAATAAAAAGAGTTAAATACGTACTAGGAAAGCTTTATAATAGCTTTTAGTTTTAGGTCTAGCTAATAGAATAGAATATAAAATTATAATTATTTTATATAGCTTCTATAGTAGTGTAATTATATTTATAATAAAAAACTTTTTTAACACATTGAGTATAAAGGCATACACATACTCCTCCTTTTTTGAAACCCCTTTTGGTCGCCCCGAGCCACCACAGCCACACTATTTATTCGATTAATATATAAATACAAATATAAATATATAATAAAAAAAATATTTAAATACTCTTATACTCTTAATTATTATATTTTAGATTTATATATTAAGAAAGGTTTCGATATAAAATTACTATAAAAAGTATCTTTATCTTTTTATTTTATATAAAAACGTCTAATATATCTCGTATAACAGATTCTTTAAAATAAAATATAATATTATATATAAATAAGAGAAAAATCGTTATATATATTAGATATAAAATAAAAGAGCCTATAAATAAAATATAAAAATAGCGAATAAGCTATTTATACTATAAATTAGCTAGTTAATAGATATTTTTTTTTAAAAATAAGCCTTTATATTAAGGCTACCTAACTATTTAAGGAAAGTGCTTTATCTTTTAAATAAACTAGAACTAGCTCTTTAATTCCTAACTAATATATTATTTACTAAATAAAGTTATATTAAACTACTAATCTAATTACTTATTTAGGCCTAGTTCGCTACGCTAGTCCTATTTAGGAATAGATTTTTATCTTATCTAACTTTAGATAGTAAATTCCCTTACCTATACCTTTAGATATAATATATTTTATATAAAGATTTTAGCTTTTTATAGCCTTATATTAAAACCTTAGTAGTGCCCTATACTTTTAAAAATTTTACTTTTTACTAGTAAAGTAGGCGTATTTAAAGAATACTTATAATAAAAAAAAAATTTAATCTTTAATATATAAATAACGACTACTCCTAAGCAGGAGTATAAAAGACTTATTTATTCTTTTATATTTTATTTTTATCGCGTTTTACCCCGCCTACTAATATAGTAAACTAATAATATTATTATAGACTTATTATATAATTTAGAGTAATATTTTTTTATTTAATTTTATAAAAGCCTTTATATTACCCGTTAAACTTTTTATTAAGATAATAATACTATAAAGGCTTACTAAAGCAAGTTACCTATATACCTAACTTATTTAGTAGTTTTATAAAATAAGAAAAACTATACCTACTATTATTAGTATTTACGCCGTCTATAGTACCTACCGCCTAATTAGTAATACTTACTAAATAAGAATAAAAAACTTTCTAGAGTTTATATTACTTAATTATTATTTTTTTTTTAAATTTTACAAGCGTACTAATAGATTTATTTTATTTTATTAGTTTAAGTCTAGAGTTATTTTATTACCTTTAGCTCTATTAGTAATATTAGGTCTCTTAGCCCTTTTTTATTAACTATTTACTTTTATAAAGCCTTTATTTTATCAGCCTAAAATCTATTTATATAAAATAATATACTAAAAAGAGCTTTAAAGTAGCTAAGGATAATATATTTAAAAAGGCTATTTTTTACTAAAAAATTACGTACGCGTAAATTGGTATAGAACTTATTAATCAGCTATATATAGGTAAATAGTTTTAGTTAACCTTAAATTTTATATTAGTTTAGAGTATTACTACTACTAGAAGTAGTTAGTATAATAGGCGGTAAGTTAGTAATCTATTTAAAATTAGTATAGTAATAGATGTTTTAAAAATAAAAAAGACTTATAAAGATTATAATATAGTAAAATATAATTTTAAAAAGTAGGAGTTAATAATATAGTATAGAGTATAGAACGGATAACTAAACTTACTTAAAGACTAGATATTTAGTTATATAGGCTCTAGATAATAGCCTAATAACTTTTTTTAGTCCTAAAGTTTATACGCTTAGTAACCCCCTAGGTTAACTATATTATATATAATTATAAATAATAATTACTAATAACTTTAAAGATAATTATAAGTAGTTACGGCCAATAACTACTATTATAATCTATTAGTTACTTTTTTAACTTTATTTTTATATAAAATAAGAGGTTATATTTATTTCTATTACTTTTTGCTCTACCCACATAGGTAGTATAGCGTTTAATAATAGTTAATATTTTTATTTATAATTATAAATCCTTTCTTACCTATAAAAATAGTTAACTATAACACTAAGTACGCCTATATATATATCTAGCCTACGTATTACCGTACTAAAAAAATTATATATAGGCCCCCCTAAACTTTTAAATATTAACTAACCTTAGTATTTCTATATTTTTTACTATTTTTTACCTATCGCCCTATAGGCTTTATACTTAGGATATTTTTATCTTTACTACTAGTACCTCTAGTAGTACTTTACGTAACTACGTTTTATAATCTAGGCTACGTATTTTTATTATAAATTTAATATTAACGCGCTGTCTTTTCTTTATATTTTATAACTAGTATAGTACTATGCTTACTTTAGCCTTTCTATTTACCTTTACTAATACTATTACCTTTATATTAGCTAGTATAACTAACTTTAGCTTTTTAAATTCTATCGCCTCCGCTATTAATAGTATTATAATTCTATCTATTTTACTTTTATCTACCTTATATTCATTATCTAATATTATGCAAAATTAATAAATAGTACTTTTATAAAACTAGTAGGTAATTACGTTACGTATAAAATACTTAGCAGTATTAGAGAGGACTTATTATATATTACTATTTAGGTAGGACACAGTAAAAATAACTTATATATTTAGAGTTATAATATTAAAATTAATATAAATAAATATAGTATCTGCTAAAATAAAAATAAAAAGAGCAGGACTTTTAAAAAATAAGAATATTTTAGTAAGTATATTTTTTTTATTTAATAAACGTTTAACTGTATTAACTATAAAAGGATAAAGAAATATATAAGTAATAGCAGCTACTACTACCTATATATCTCTTTTATTAAATATAGTATCCGTACCAGAGTTTTTATACTAGAGTTTATTAATTTAACGTTTTTTTTTAGGGGGGTATACTAAGTATCTAGCGCAGCGCTATACCTTTTTTAACCTAGCCTTACCTAAATTTTTTAATATATTAAGTATAAAGACATATATATACTCCTCCTTTTTTAAAACTACTTTTAGTTACCTATATAGCCACTACAACTATACTATTTATTTAATTAATATATAAATATATATAAATAGTTACTAATCTATAAATATATAATTAGAGTATAAGTAGAGCGTTGCTGTATTTAGTAAAATACTTTACTTTTACTAAAAAAAAGGAGTATAACTTTTAAGAGTTTAAAATTTATACTATTTATATATAGCCTTATTAGTATTATATTAAGCTGTTTAGTATTTATTAAGTTCTTATTATTACGTTGTGCCGCGGCTTTATAAAGCTCACGAAGTACGTTAATTAATATAAATAATAACTAAAATTTAAAGAATTTTACAAATTTAATATATTTCTAGGCACTTGCCTACTGTGCTACCCTACCTAATAGATATTAATAGTAATTTGTATATTTATATTAACGATTAACTAGAGGGTATATATAATATATAAATCTATTTAATTAAACTAGCTAATAGAGGTAATTATTATTATAACTACCGTTATATTATTTATATATATAGGGGGGTAACATTGAGAAAGAGTAATTAAAGAAGACTAGAGTTTAAAAGTTTTATAACTTTATAAGTATTATATATAAAAATTTAAAACAAAGCTTATTTATAGTAGAATTTATAAAATATTATATACTAAAGCCTAATTAGGCTTAGCGTATTTATAGCCTTAGTTATATAGTCTTAAACCTAAGACTTTTTTTTTACGTAACTTTACGTATTTATAACTTTTTAACTACGGTATAAAATTAGCTATAAAATATATATATATTACCAGGTTATATATAGTACTTATAAAAATATTTATAATATAGATTAATTATATATTACTAAAATAATCTTATAATTTATTAAAATAAAGATATAGTAAATAGTAAGAAATAGGCATATATATCTTACGTAATTAATATATTATATAATTTTAAATATACTTTTATATATTTTAGTAGTAATTTATAGTTTATTATATAATACTATTATTAGATAATATATACCTAGAATTAGACTAATCTAGTTAGGTAATAATAAAATATTAGCTTTTTAGAATATTATATAGCATAAAATATAAAATTAAATTTATTTAATTATCTTAACTCTATAAGAAGTTATAAGACTTTAAATTAATAAAAATTTAAAAAGTTTTTAAGCTATTACTTACTTAATATAATAGTTAATTAAATAATTATTTTATTTTTAAACTTACTCTATAGTTTTGCGTCTAGATAGTCTTTTAAATTTTTAAAAATAAGTTAAATATATAATTTTCTAAATAACGTCTAAAATTTAAATATTAAGGCTTTAAATTCTAAAGTTAAATTACTATATATTTAGATAAGAAATAATACTTTAATTTTATGTTATAGACGTTAGAGAGTTATTACTAATATATATATATTTTATAGCTAATTTTATACGCTAGTTAAAAAGTTATAAATACGTAAAGATACGTAAAAAAAAAGTCTTAGGTTTAAGACTATATAACTAAGGCTATAAATACACTAAGTCTAATTAGGCTTTATTATATAATATTTTATAACATTTACTATAAGTTAACTTTGTTTTAAATTTTTATATATAATACTTATAAAGTTATAACATATTTAAAATCTAGTTTTTTTTAATTACTCTTTCCTAATGTCACCCCGCTGTAAGATAGCTTAAGCGCTATTAAATATAATAGCTAAAGCCTACTTATAAGGCCTATTTATTTTAAAAATTTTATTTATCTCGTTCGTTCTATACGGTTTAAAATTCTAGTATATAAGCTAAATACTTAAAATTAGTCTAACTAAAAAGTAAGTAATATAAGTAATAAGAATAGTAAATACTATTTTTAAAAAGTAAATAACATATAGAGATAAGTTATAAAAAATATAATTAGCTATAACTTAAATAGTACTTATATACTAGACTCTTTAGTTTTTTTTTTACCTTACACACTTAACTAGTCTATTTAACTTATTTTAAGATCTAGCTATAATAGATGTACTATATAAATAAAATCTTACTAATATTTTAGTATAGTAATTATAATTAATTATAGTTACTCTTTAGTATAGCTAAACGTAGTATTAGTAAATAAAAATAACTTAAAACTATTATTATATTAGGGCTACTATAGTCTTATAGTACTACTGCGCCTAAAAATATACTATACTAAAAAGTAAAAAAACTTATTCTCTTATCTATAAAACCGTAGGAGATAATATAGAAACGGTATTATTATTATATAAATAGTAGATTTTAAGTATTTAAGGCTAATAACTACTATAGTAACCTGTTAGTTACTTTTTTACCTTTATTTTTATATAATAGAGGTTATATTTATTTTTATTACTTTTTACTCCGCCTACACATAGGTGGTGTAGTATTTAATAATAATTAATATTTTTTATTTATAATTACAAATCCTTTTTTACCTATCTATAAAGATAGTTAACTATAATAACTAAGTATACTAGCCCGCCTGCCTAGCCTGTATACTAAAGAAAAAATATATATTATATATAAGCCCTTCTAAAACTTTTAAATATTAACTATTTAGTATCTCTACCTATTAAAGGCTTCGCTATTCTTTACCTTTTACCTATTACTCTACGGGCTCTAAGCTCTAAACTTAAGATATTTTTACTATTACTTCTACCTTTATTACTATCTTTGCTTTTACTGCTGTCTTTACCTTTATTATTATTTTTACCTTTATTACTATCTTTACCTTTGCCTTTATATCCCTTATATTAAAAAGTACCTGCTGTATTTATAAAATATTTATTTTATTTATTAACTTTACTATAAACTATATATTATATTTTTTTTTTTTTTTTTTTTTTTTTTTTTTTTTTATTTTTTTTTTTTTTTTTTTTTTTTTTTTTTTTTTTTTTTTACTTTTACTATATCTCTATACGCCTCTATTAATAATTTTTTTATAATTACTAATACTGCTAACCTAATATTTAATACTTTAACTACTTTTTTAATAAATAAGAGTACTATTTCGTCCGTAAGGCTGTGCTTATAGTTAAATATAATTATAATTTTAAAATTTACTTTTTTTTTATTAGCTACCTCTAGGCGGATAAAGTATTTATATTTATAAGTATTTTTTAGAGTCGTGTCTTTATTGCCCGTTACTAAGTAAAAGAATATAATAGAGAGAGTTTAAGTAACTATATTAAATACTAATTTAGAAGTTTTAAGATTAATTAAAATTATATTATTATTAGCGTTAATAAGAAGATGAGTAGGAGTAATATTAGAACTTTTAAAGAAGAAAAAAAATAATATTTTTATAAATATTTTTTTTATTTAATAAACGCTGTATTAACTGTAAAAGAAAATAAAAGAGAAATATATAGGTAGTAGTAGTAACTGTATTCTATATATTATTTTTTTAAAAAAAATATAGTTTCTGTACTAAATATTTTATATTAAAGTTTTACAACTTAACGTTTTTTAGGGGGGTACGCTAAGCGTGCTAGTACGCTAGCGTAAAGCGCTATACCTTTTTAATCTAGTCTTATTTAAATTTTTTAATATATTAAGTATAAAGGTATATATATACTCCTCCTTTTTTAAAACCCCTTTTAGTTGTCCTAAGCCACTATAGCTACACTATTTAATTAATTAGTATATAAATATATAAATATATTAAGTATTTAAATTTAATTTAAATTAGTTAGGGAGCCTATAGCTTAGTAGTTATAGATACTTGCTAATACTTATATTATTTATAATATAGTATTACCGATAGTAAAAATAGACTAAAATTATAAATAAATTTAACTACGTTTCTTAGTTTATAATTTTAAATATTTAGTAATATTTGTATTAAAAAATCTATATAAATATACTCTAAAATATAATATTAAGACGTAGCTATTAATACACTATTATTATAATAGTATAAAATAATAATTATATTAAATAAATACTTATAAACTGCCGAAGTTAGTTTTATAAATTATATAAAAGGGGTGCGTAAAATATATAATTATTTAAAGGCTCTAGCTAAAACTTTTACCTAGCTTTATACTCGTCCTAATAGACGTAGGATCTATAGTATAAAACTATAGCTTTAGTTATATAAACTCTAAGCCCTATATAACTAAAATAACATACTAAAATATATTCTAAAGTATAGATATATTTTTATAATTATATAAATAGTATTTATATAAAACTATCTAAAGTAATTATATATTTTTATTTTAAAATATAATAAAATTCAGTTATATATCTATTATAGTAGTATTAAAATATAATATTAATATAATTTATATCTTTCTAACTATTAATATATATTATATTTAAGGCGCGATAGTCTATTTTAAACTTTTTTATTAGCTAGATAATAGAGAGTAGAATATAAAAGAGTTTTATACCTTTTAAATAGTAGCGTCTTTACGGCTTCGTTTACTATATATAATAATTATTACCTTATATTTAACTATTAAGTTAATCTTTTTTTAGATATTATAGATAGTATTAAAGAGCTACTATTTATCTATACATAGTATAGTCCTCTAAATTCTCTGCTTTTATTAATATACAAACGCCTACTAATACTTAGGCGTATATATAACCTATACCTATCTAATTTTTTCTTTCCTTAATATATAGCAGTTATTATATCCGTTTTATACTTTACTTACTACTACTAGTAGTAAATTACTTAGTATACTTTAGTAGTTACTACTATATTAAGTACTTTTTATAACTATACCCTATCTATTATTTTAAGTATAAAATTTATTTTTTTATTATTTTACTACTTCTTCTTTCTTCTCTATAAGCTGTTATAGCTTATTACTTTATAGTATATATTACGATTTAGGTGTCTCTGCTCTAGATAAGAGCGTGCTTACGTAATAAGGGATATATAGTCTACGCTACGGGGCTTTAGCTTAGTAGTAATTTATCTTTTTACTCTTACAGATAATATATACCTAATTTGTCTTATATATTATACTATATTACTACTCCACCCTAATTCCTAATAGTATAGCTAGACTAGTAATATTTTTATTTCTATTATATAGTATTTAAATATACTATACTAGTAAGTATAACTTAATACCTTTCTTTACTATTATTACTATATATTTATTTCTCTTTTTTCTCTTAGCTCTAATAAGTACGTAGTATATAATATTATAGTATTTTTTTTAATACGTTAAGACCTCCTACGTATACTAGTATACTTAATAGATATTTTATAATTACTTTTACTGCTTATACGTATAGGTTATTATTAGATATATTCTTATAAATAGGTATATAAGGTTTAGTAATAGTTATAATCCTATCTTTAAAAATAATTATAATCCGTAAAATTACTGTTAGTATACCTATAATAAATATTAGCTAGTTATACTATATAAGCTACTAAAAATAGACGCTACGCCGGTATTTATATTAATATACTAAATACTATTATATAATAATAATAATAATAAAAATAATATAGTAGAGTAAGTATATTATAGTATAATAGTACTACAGTAGTCTAGGCTAAAAAAAGTAGAGGTAATAGTAGCTCTATAGTATACTAAACTCTAGTATACTAAATTATATACTAAGTATACTATAGCTATAACTTTACTAACTAATATAAAAATATTTTTTTTATAATTTTTATATACGCTGATTTTTTAACTGTATCTAGAGAAATAATTTTTTTAGTTTATATCTTTTTTAGACTAGTATCTTAATACTATACTTTATCTCTCTTTATATAATACCTTTTAAATAATATTTTTTAAACTATTTATTTCCCTAAAAAAAGTAGTATCTATTAGTATTTCTTTAATAAAAAACAACTCTAGTAATATTATTAAAAAATTTTTATTCTATATTAAAATATAATACGTATAAATATTACTATCTTTTAGAGAAACTACTAATAATATTTAAAATATATTATATAAAGCTAATTTTAGGAGCTGTCTTAATATAATTATTATAACTAAATAGACACGTAATTCTTTTTATATTATTTAGTCTATTTTTAATATAATTACAATATCCTACTAATAGTAGAATATAAAAATAATAAAAGTTATAAAAATATAAATATAAAGAAAAAAAATAATATACTTAAATAAATAAAAAATTTTATATATCGCACGTTTAGTATATTATTCTAAAATATAATTAACATTTAGTTTACACTATTATATATAATATTAAAAATTATTATTTTAGGAATTTATTTTAGTTAAAAACTTAGTATTTTTAAAAAATATACCTTTTTCGAAACATTGAGTATAAAGGCATATATATACTCCTCCTTTTTTAAAACCTCTTTTAGTCGCCCCGAGCCACTACAGCTACACTATTTGTTTAATTAGTATATTAATATATTTAAAAAATATAATTACTATATTATAAATAATCTAAAAAGGTTAGATAATTACTTCGATAACCTAAAAGATAAATATAATAAAAATATAAATACTATTTAGAAACTTTAAGACGAAATATATTATTTAAAAAAAAAGTAATAAAGTTAAAGTAAATAAAGAAGTTAAAATAGCTAAAAATAAAATTAAAAAATATAATAAATAAGTACGTCGAACTTAATAATAAAAATAGTATAATAAAATTAGTAGCTCTAAAGAGTATATTATATTTATATTATTAGCTAGAATAAAATATATAGGTTAAATTTAGAAATAGTCTTTTAATTTTAAATTTTTAAAGGTTTATTACTAAGTTAGCCTAATACTAATAATAAATTTAGTAATAATATTATATAATTATAAAAAAAACGCGGTTTAACTATATTATATATTAGTAAATAAAACTTAATTAGAATATTAAGCCGCTTGTCTAGTAAATAAATAGCTAGTTATATTTTACTATATTTCCTATATTTGTTTTTTAAATTTTTAGGCTTTACCTTATACTATACTATATTCTAATTATAGAGAAATTATACTCTTTATCTAGTATTTAATAAAAGTCTAAAACTTAATAAATATAGTTAAGTATTTTTATAATAAGAGTAGAGCTATTTTTATCTATTTTTACTAGCTAAGCGACGTATATATAAGTTTCTATTTATTAGAAGTTAAACCCCCTAGAGTACCTATATAAAACGTTACTATTGTATAGTATTTTATATATTGAGTATAAAGGTATACATATACTCCTCCTTTTTTAAAACCCCTTTTAGTCGTCCTAAGCCACTATAGCCACACTATTTATTCGATTAGTATATAAATATATTATAGTATCTAATTAAATTTACTTTTAAATTAGAGTCTATTATCTATATAACTTAAAAGCTAGTCTATTTAATTAATATTATTTTAATTAATACTAATAATTACTAAGTTAAAATAGGCTAGTAACTCTAAAAGAATCTACTTTTAAACTAGTCTTTTATTTATTTTAAGAATCTACTTTCTAGTCTATTAATCTTTTTACTTATTTTTATAAATATTATTTTAAATTAGATTTATTATTTATTATTTATTTCTTAACCCCTTTAAGTTATTCTAAACTCTTATTTAATAAATAGCTAGCGCTAAAACTAGTAAAGCCACTTCTTTTTCTATTTACACTCTTAGTGCTTTTTTTTTCTTTAGACTTTTTATCCTCTATAGTATCTTTTAAATTCTTAAACTACTAGTTCTTATTAAGTAACTCACTGCAGCAGCCTGGCCCGAAGAAAAGAAAGAAGTAGAGGTAATAGTAGCCCTATACTAGTATACCGAACTTTAGTACGCTAAGCTATACGCTAAGCTATATACTAAGTTATATATTAAGCTATATACTAAGGCTATAAGTTTAAGTCTCTTACTAATCTAAAATAAAAATATTTTTTATAATTTTTATATACGCTTATTTTTTTAACTATATCTAAAAAAATAACTTCTTTAGTTTATACCTTTTTTAGACTAGTGTCTTAACGCTACACTTTACTCTTTTTATATAATTAAGTAACTCTTAGAAATTATAATTTAATATAGGCCTTTAGCTCTCTTTAGCTAAAGTAGTTTAAGTCTATTATTAATAAAGAAATTCCTTATTATTTTATTAGTTTTAGTTTTTTAGATAGCTCTATAGTAGCGTAGTAAAATAGATTAGAATTAGGTTAGGATTAAGTCGGTATACCCAACCCTGGGTTACTAAATAAATTACGTAATATATAACCTAGAGAGCTAAAAATAGGTTTATATATAAATGTAGGATTTTATATATAGTATATTAATATTTTAGATTTATAGTTTTGTATTAAGTAAGTTATTTAAGATTAAAAAAGTAATATAGTTTTTAAAAGTATAAAAACTTTTATTTTAATTAAACTAACTTACGTAATATAATAGTTATTAACTTAAAATTTTTCTATACTATAGAAACGATACTAAATCTATATATAAAAATTGTTTTTGCTTTATAAGTTATATATTACGTAATTTATTTAGCAACCTATAGAGTAACCTATAACTAACTTACGCGTTAGGTTAGTTATAGGTTACTCTATAGGTTATTAAATATCTTAGCTACTATATAGTCTATAATAATAAAAATTATATATTTTAATAGCCATTTTTTAGTATGTTTATATGACGCTGCGTTTATTATATTTTATTATATATTACGTAAGTTATTTTAGTTAAAATAAAAGTTTTTATACTTTTAAAAACTATATTACTTTTTTAAACTTAAATAACTTATCTAATATAAAAGCTATAAATCTAAAACTGTAATATACTATAGAAAAATACTAATTTTATATATAAAACTATTTTTAGCTTTATAGGTTATATATTACGTAATTTATTTAGTAACCCAGAGCTGGGTATAGCGACCTAACCCTAACCCAATCCCAACCCATTCAACTAGCGTACTCTATAGTCTAATTAGTTAAAGAACTTATAATTACTATTTTTATATTTAACCGAAATAGTATAGTTAGTATACTTATTTAAATTATTATCTTTTTTATCGGTGACCTCTTTAATTTAAATAAATTTTTTTTAATCTTTTAGTAAATAGTTATTTATTTTATTTTATATATTAATATATTTAGTCTTTAGTAGCTACGTTAAATAATATATAATTTTATTTTCTTTAATATTTACTATATTCTTAAAGGTAATAGAATATATCTACACTTTCTTTATAATAAAGAATAAGTATTATTATTAGATTCTTAAGTATATTAGTAGTTTTTATTAGCGGCCTTAACCGTAACAGGTCGGGTTTAATAGGTTATAATAGTAGTACTTATTAATAGATATATAATAAAATAGAGAATTTATTATTCTTTTTAATATTAACTACCTAATAAAGGCATGCATATACTCCTCCTTTTTTAAAACCCTATTTGGTCGCCCCAAGCCACCACAGCCATACTATTTGTTCGATTAATATATAAATATATTAACTACCTATTTCTTTCTATATCTAAACTATTATATATTATATTATCTATACTTATAAATAATTTATAATACTTTTTATTTATACTTATTTATCCTCTACTATATATATCCGTTATTATTAATTACTATTTTATTATATAAAGAGAGGTAAAGTGTAGTACCGAGACACTAGTCTAAAAAAGGTATAGACTAAAAAAGTTATTCTCTCGGATACAGTTATAAAATTTATTATTTTATATATAGCTTTTTCTCTTTTTACTCTTAGGGCTAGACCTATTTAATTATTATTACTAATATTCTTTTTACTAGCTTTTTTATGTTTTATAGCTATACTACTATTAAAATAATAATTACTACTTTAGTCTTAAATCTAGCGTAGTTAAAGTTATTTTAATTATTTAGTATAGCTAAGAGCTATTACTTTTATCTATAAATATAGTTTAGATTAGTATTTATAATAATAAAATCCTTAGTAGTTTTAAAATTTTTAGGATTCTTTACTATTATAACTATTTAGATTAATAATAATTACTATTACTATAACTATATAGGTATAGTGTACGATTATTTATTTTTAGTATAAAGTTATAATTTACAATTATTATAGTTATTATAGTTATTATTTATTATATATTTTATATATTTATATATTAATTAAATAAAAAGTGTGGCTGTAGTGGCTGTGTAGGCGACCAAAAGGGGTTTCAAAAAAGGAGGAGTATATATATACCTTTATACTTTTTTATTATTTATTATATATCTACTTACTTATAGAGGTAAAGCCTTCTAGTAGTATATTAAAATTTTATAATCTAAAAGTAAAAGTACGTCTAGACCTCGATCCAGGGGTACAAACGTAGTAACAGAACTCTATTAGATACTAAACCGTGTACGTAATATAAAATTTTATAATAATTACTAGTAGAGCGGTTTTATATAAATTAATTTAGTAAAATTCTAAATATTATACTTATTACTTTTATATAGTTATTTAGCTATATTATAATATAATATATAGTATATAGTATATATAGTACTTATAAAGAAATTTAATATAACTATTTAGTATAATAGACTACTTTATTATACTCTTTTTATATATATATTTATATATATATTTGTATATTAATCGAACAAAAGGGTGTGGCTGTAGTGGCTGTGTAGGCGACCAAAAGGGGTTTCAAAAAAGAAGGAGTATATGTATACCTTCATACTCAATATGTCGAAAAAGTACTCTTTTTATATTTTATATATATATAGTAGTAGGGAGCGCTAGTATATATTAATACTTTATATTATACTAGTAACGGTATAAGCTATTACTATTATATTCTTTTTTTATAAATAGACGTCTAGTACTAGATTAAAAAGTAATACTTATTTACGTATTACTATTTTAACTTATTATTTCTTTATGTTTATCTATAGGAGCTGTATTAACTTAGTATATATAACGTCCTTAATATAAAAATAGGTAAAAATTAAAGGCGCTATAACTAGGGCCTATTAAATATAAGATTTTTTAAATTTTATAGCTAGTAAAGTAATAACTTAATAGATAACTTATTAAATATTAGCTGTAATAATAGTAAAATAATAACTATAGAATAAAAATAAGTATTTATAGATTATTATCTTAAGTAGAATAGAATTATAAGAGGGGTATATAGCGTATTTAAAAATAAAAGTATATAATACCTTTCTCCCTTTCTATAATACTATCTAAAATATTTTCTTTTTCTTTAGATTATTATAGCTAGAAGGATTTTAAAACCTACTTTTAGGCGTCTAATAATTACAATTACTAATCCCAGTTAGAAATTAATAGTAACTTTAACTTTTACTAAGAATCTAGACAACTGGCGGGACTATCTTAAGCATTACCTAAGGCTAAAGTATTATTACGAGCTTATAGAAAGGGCCGGTTTTTTTAGAAAGCTATCTCCTTTTATCGTCGTCTTTAATTCTAATTTTAATTTATTATAACTAAGTATAATATTTTTAGTATAACGTGTTAATATATAATTGTATACTATTTATTTCTTTTTATTATACTTAAAATATTATAGAGCCGTTTTACAGACATACTTAGAGTAGTTAATAATTATTTTTTTTAAAAAAATATAAGTACTACGCTAAAAGCGTAAATTTATATATAAAAAAAGTCTCTGTTAAAACTATTACTAGTATTCTTTTATCCTTTTTAATTAAACTCAGCCCTAATTTAGTTATAGATTTTAGTTATACTATTATATTTTTAGTAAAAGTAAAAGCTACTAACTTGTTAAAAAAAATATATAAATATTACTAGCCTCCTAGGAGGTATAGGTATTATAAGCTTTTTAATAAGAGTTAGTATTACCAGCTCTAGATACCCTAAGTAGATTACTTTTAAATATATCTTCTAGTCTAGATTCTTATACTTATTAATAAATTTCTCTAGTTACTAATTTAGTGTATTTATTTTTTTATTTATCCTATTATTAATAAGGCTTTTTTAATATAGTAAATAAATAGTATAGTCTTATAATAATATTTTACTAGATGTTTATAAATAATAATCTATTAGTTAACTAGCTTAACTTTATTATTTTTATTTATTTTCTTAATATAATTATTAAGTTCGTTTAACTATTAAAATTTTATTTTAGATTTAGGACTTTTCTAAAATAAGTAATATATATTATAGCTTCTTAATATAAGTTTATAATTATATAAATTAGAGCCAATATTCTATATTTTATATCTATACTACTCTAGTTATTATTACTCTTATTATTACTATTACTAGTACTCTCCTAATTCTTTAGTTTCTCTATTTAATTCTTACTATAGTCTAATACTAAAACTGTCTCTATAATTTTTAAAATCTAAAATTAAAACTTAATAATAAAAGAAAATTATATATATATACTATTAAAGGCCTTTTAGACGTCTTTTTCTTTATTATTTTTAAAATAAGTATTAGTACTACGTTTTTAAACTACTTACTTAATTACTTTGTTTTATATATATATATATATAGCTTTTACTAATTATAAAAACTTTATAATATATATCTTTACTATAATTTAGTATATATTAGATCACGTCTCTATTACTATATAAAGTATTTTTTTTATTATTTAAAGTGCCTTCGATATTAACCTTATTATTGTTATTTTAAACCTAGTTATTAGATATTATATTACTATCGCTATTTATGGACTTCTTCTCCTGTTTTTATTTATTTATTTTATTTTTAGTAACTTCTGCCTTAAGATTTATCTTTAGTATTATTATTAGTCTATTTTATATAGCCCTCTTTTATCCCTTTTTACACTCCTTTAGAATAAACTTATTATTAGTATTTTTAATATATTAATTAATATTTATAGCTATGGCTGCACTTATTATAATATATTTAATTATAATATATTATATTTAAGCTTTAAACCAGATTAAAATAATTTCTTAATTAATAAATTCTTTATAAATTTAGTTACCGTATTTCTTTTAGGACTAATTTTTATTTTTTATTTTTTATAGTTTTTAAACTCTAGACTTAACTATAACGGGTTAGGTCTAACAGGTTATAATGGTAGTGCTTATTAATAGATTTATAATAAAACAGAAACTTTTTAATTTATTTTTAATACTAACTACCTATTTTTTTTTATACCTAAACTATTATATATTATTTTACCTATACTTGTAGGTATATTATAACGCTCTTTTCTCTTTCCTTAGTATATTATCGCTACGTTTATTTATTATATTTATCTATTATATTTACCTATTATATTTATCCGTTATTATTAATTACCGTTTTATATATAGCTTTTTCTTTTTACCTTTAAGGCTAGGCCTGTTTAGTTATTATTACTAATACCCTTTTTACTAGTTTTTTTACGTTTTACAGCTATACTACTATTAGAGTAATAATTACTACTTTATTTTTAAACTTAGCGAAGTTAAAGTTATTTTAATTATTTAGTATAGCTAAAAGATACTACTTTTATTTATAGATATAGTTTAGGTTAGTATTTATAATAATAAAATTTTTAAAATCTATTACTATCGCGACTATATAGGTTAGTAATAATTACTATTACTATACTAGTACCGGTGCCGGTACTAGTATAAATATAATATATATTTACCTATTTTTACTATAAAATAGTAGTTTATAGTTATTAGACCTATTATTTATTTCGTCCCTACTTACCTGTAAAGGTAAAACCTTTTAGTAGTATACTAAAGCTTTATAAGAATTACTAGTAAAGCGGTTTTTACGGGAATAAATTTAGTAAAATACTAAGTATTATATTTATTACTTTTATATAGTTGTTTAACTATATTATAATATTTATAAAGAAATCTAATACAGCTGCCTAACGTAGTAGACTATTTTATTATACTTTTTATATCTTGTATATATATAGTAGTAGGGGGCGCTAGTATATATTAATACTCTATAGTATACTAGTAACAGCGCGAGCTATTACTATTATATTTTTTTTTCTTTATAAATAGGCGTCCGATACTAGATTAAAAAGTAATACTTACTTATATATTACTATTTTAACTTATTATAACTAAGTATTATATAATAAATACGTTTTTAGTATACGTATTAATATATAACTATACACTATATTTTCTATTATTATACCTAGATTATTATAGAGCCGTTTTACAGGAACTCCTATAGTAGCTAGTAGTTATTTTTTTAAAAAAATATAGGTACTACGCTAAAAGCGTAGCTTTATTTTTTTTTTTTTTAAAAAAAGCTTTTAAACTAACCACTTTAGGATTAGTATATATTATTAAAATAAATAAGTTATTAATATAATATTACTATAATATAGTCTTTTTTATATTTTCTATATATAATATCTTATATTTTTTAATTAAATATTAACTTTTAGTTTTATAATATCCCTAGCTATATAAATCTAAAATAGGCTTATAAAATATATTTAGTTATACCCGTATCTTTACTCTTATAAGTATTTTTATAGAGATCTATTTAGAAACCTTTTACTAGTTTCTATTTAAAAATAGTACTAGTAAAATTAGTTTTAGTTTTTAGTTTTAATACTATAAAAGAATTATAACTATAATAGGTTCTTTTAATTTTTTTAACTAAATTTAGTAAAAAGAGAATTTTAGTATAGTTTTTATAACTACGTTATATATTTTTTTAATAATTATCTTAATAGTTATAAGTTTTAGATTAGTCTTAGCTAATAATATAATACGTACTAATAAAATTCTAGTACTAGAAGTAGTACTTTTATTTTATCTTTTACTATAGATAAATAACTTATTCTTACTAATAAAAAATATAGTTAAATTAAGTTTAGTAATTTATTAAAATTAGCTATTATTATATTTATTAACTTGTTTATTTCTACTTCACGCGAAGTTAAAAATCTATTTACTCTTTTTTTTAAACGTGACTATATATCGCGAATCTTATAAGATAATTAACCTTATATTATATACTATAAATCTCGTTTATAATACTACTATAGTCTCGACTACCTTTATAAAATCTACTAGTAATATTAATATTACTAATAATAATAATACTACTATTAGGTCTATAGTTTAACTATTTAGAACGCTAATACTAATAAATTTTAGTTTTTTTAGTAATAGCGCTATATTAGAAAAAGGTAATTATAGTTTATTTTTATCTATTATTATTATTCTACTCCTTTTTTATAGCTTTTAAAATTAGTTTTTAATTATAGAAGGAATAATTAATTAAGATATTATATAATTTTTAAAATATAGTTATTTTTTTATAACTTTTCTATAAAGTAAATATTAATTAAAATAGTTATTTAAAATAAAGACTTCTATAGTAAGAATCTATTTAGGTTATAATATAATATATAGCCTATTTTATTACTTTTATTATTATAAAAAATACTATTAATAAGAATAAATCTATTTACTACTAAAAAATTATAAGTATATTTAATAGAGAGGCGAAATAAGAAAAAAGTAAAATATATATAAAACACTTTTAATTATAATATATAATATAAAGGTATATATATACTCCTCCTGTTTAAAACCCCTTTTGGTCGCCCTGGGCCACTACAGCGACACTATTTATTTAATTAGTATATAAATATATAATATATAAATTTGTAGTAATTATATTTTTTATTTTAAAAAACTTTTTTTTAAATTATCTATTACTACTATATATAATAAAAGAGTCGTAGACCGTCTAAAAGTAATTTAATTAAAATTAGTTAGTTTAAAAATATAATTATTACTCTTCCTTTAGAGGCTTTTAAATAAGATTAATATAAACTTTTCTTAATAAAAATTCTTAATATTAGGCTTTTTTAGTCGTATTATAAAGAGGCCATATATATAGTATATTATAGCGTACTAATCCTTAAATAAATACTTTAAATTAGAGGTCTTAAGTTAAAGATAAGAATAGTTTCTTAAAGCTTTAGCGAAATTTTTATATAGAAGTAAAAGAAAGATATATAATATTATTATTTTATAAATAGTAATAGGACTAAAGTAGTCCTATTTATAGGTTTTAAGTATAGTTAAACCTAATTCGCTTCTAGAGGAACTAAAACTAAGTAAAAGTAGTAAAAAACTCTAAACTACTACCTTTATAGGTTTCTTTAAGAGTAAGAATCTCTATATTAATATAAACTATATATTATTTTTACTATTACTATATACTCCCGAATAGGAGTATAAAAGACTTATTTATTTTTTTATACTTTATTTTTATTACATTTTACCCCGCCTACTAATATTATTAACTAATAATATTATTATAGACTTATTATATAATTTAAAGTAATATTTTTTATTTAATTCTGCGCTGAGTATTTATATTATTTATTAAACTTTTTACTAAAATAATAATACTATAAAGGCCCGCCTAAAATAAGTTATATATATATCTAGCTTATCTAGCCTTATAGGATAAAAAAGAAGCTATTATCTACTATTTTTAGTACCTACGCTGCCTATATATAAAAAAAAAGAATACTTATTACTAGTTAGTAATACCTACTAGTTAAGAATAAAAGTATATTTAGTATTACCCGGCTCTATAGTAATATATTACTTAATAAAAACTATTTTAAATTTTAAGTATATACTTTTAAACGTATATTATCTTATTTATTTAGTTTTAATATTATTTAAAGCTTACTATAAGTTTATTATACTATTTACTCTCTTTTATTTTATATATATATATTATAGTTTCTACTATAGTAAAAAAGCTCTCTTTTACGCATTAGTTTTTTTAGTAGTATACGCTAAGTACGTAACTAAATTTATAAAAAATAATAAAACTTCGCTCTTTAATTTAGCTAATAGTTATTTTAGGTACTATTTTAAGAAGTTATTTATAAAAAAATTTATTAATTACTAAAGTACTATAAACTACTTTTAGGGCTAAAGTTATAGTATTACTATATAGTTT
The DNA here is from genome assembly GCA_030770415.1 of Pleoardoris graminearum. Taxonomy (NCBI): domain Eukaryota; kingdom Fungi; phylum Ascomycota; class Dothideomycetes; order Pleosporales; family Didymosphaeriaceae; genus Pleoardoris; species Pleoardoris graminearum. The sequence goes on along the minus strand of JASEKS010000048.1, from coordinate 358,015 downwards.
TTATATATTAGTATACTAATTAAATAAACTATGTGGCTATAGTGGCTCGGGGCAACTAAAAGGGGTTTTAAAAAAGGAGGAGTATATACATGCCTTTATTTATAGTTTTTATATAATCTTATTAATAAAGGATACGTCTATAATAAGAATAGGTAATAGATTCTTATTAGTAGCTTTAAGTATAATAGTAGTAATAGTAATAATATAAAATAACTTAAAAAAGACTGAATAGATATTTAGTAGAACTTTAAGAAGTAGGAGATAATATAATATAAAATATAAGTAGATAGCTAAATGTAGAGGGAAAACGAGCTAAAAATTACTAGATTCTAAGATTAAAGAATTAGGACTACCTCTATAAAAGAAAGCGCTAAAAAGCTGTAATATATATACGTAAAAGAGAAATAAATCCTCTGTTCTAAAGAGCTTAGTAAACTAGTAATATAAGCTCTAAGGTATCTTTCCGCGACACTAAACTTATATAAAAACTAAATATTATAGGCTCTAAGTACTAGCCTAATAACTCTATTAGTTTTAAAATTTATATACCTAATAACTCCTAAGTTAACTAACTACCTTATATATAATTACGAGCAGTTACTAATTTATAGATATAAATTAGAGTATAAATATTACTATATTTAGTAGAGCACTATAACACTTACTAAAAAAAAGGAGTATAACTTTTAAGAGTTTAAAATTTATATTATTTATATATAACCTACAATAAAGGCATGCACATACTCTTCCTTTTTTGAAACCCCTTTTGGTCGCCTACACAGCCACCACAGCCACACCCTTTTATTCGATTAATATATAAATATTATATATAACCTTATTAGTATTGTATAAGCTATTTAGTATTTATTAAGTTCTCGTTATTACGTTGTACCGCAGCTTTATAAAGCTTATAAAGTATATTAATTAACTATTACTATAAATTTATATCTACTTATTATATAATTAAAATATAAATTTAAATCTAATTTTATATTATAAATACTTTACTATTAGAATAAAGATATATATATACTCCTTCTTTTTTAAAAACTCTTTTAGTTACCCCGAGCCACTATAGCTATACTATTTATTTAATTAATATATAAATATACTCTACTATTATTTTATAAATTTAGAAAAATTTTTATTAACACTTTAACATAGTGGGTAGAGGAGTTCTAGAAAAAAAATTACTTTAAAACTTTAAATAAACTAATAGAGGAGAATTACGTTTTATAGTAACGTATTTTATACTACTATAAATATTTATATCTAATACTAGATATTCTAAAAAAAAGCCTATAAAGAGGTATTAGTAATATAGAAAGTACTAAATAAGTACCTAAAAAAAGGACTATTAAATAAGCTTAGTATATATTTAAAAAGGGGAATCTAAATAGCGTAAATATAGGTTAACAACTACTATTATAATCTATTAGTTACTTTTTTAACTTTATTTTTACGAAATAAAATAGAGGTTATATTTATTTTTATTACTTTTTGCTCCGCCTATATATATATATAAGTAGTATAGCGTTTAATAATAGTAAATATTTTTATTTATAATTACAAATCCTTCCTCGCCTATAAAAATAATTAACTATAATACTAAGTACCTATATATTTACTAGCCTATTTATCTAGCCTATGTACTAAAGAAACTATATATAGACTTCTCTATTACTTTTAAATATTAATTACTCCTAGTATCTTTACGTTTTTTACTTATTACCTATTACCCTACGGGCTCTAAGTTTTAAGTTTAGAATATTTTTACTATTATCTCTACTGTTATTTTTATTATTATCTTTATTTTTACTGTATTTTTTACGCTAAAAAGTATCTACTATATTTATAAAATACTCGCTTTACCTATTAACTTTACTATAAACTATATATTATATTTTTTTTATTTTTTTTTACTTTTACTATATTTTTATACGTGCCTATTAAAGCTGCTATTAATACTATTAACGTAATATTTATAACTTTAACTACTTTTTTTATTAATAATCTAATTAGCTTATTACGCTAGTACCTATTATTAAAAATAGTTATAATTTTATTTAATAAATTATAATTAACTTCTCTATAGGCTACTAAATAAATAAGATTAGCTACTTTTAGATCGATAAGGTGCCTATACTAATAAGCGTCTATTAAAGTTATGTCTTTATTATTTATAAAGTAATAAAATACTATAAAAAAAAGTTTAGTTAACTATATTAGACGCCTTAAAATTAATTAGAATAGGTATTTTATTATTATTAATATTAATAAGAGAAGAACTATACTATATAGGAGCTAGATATTTAAAAAATAATATTTTAAAAAATAATATATTAGTAAATATTTTTTTATTTTATATATAGCCGTGTTAACTGTAAAAGAAAATAGAGAAGAGAAATATAAGTAATAGTAATAACTATACTCTATATACCTTTTTTTTAAAAATATAGTTTTAGTACTAAATTTTTTAAATTTAATATTTTTTTTTAGGGGGGCGTAGGCGAGAGGGTATATAGCTTAGTAGATAATACACCTGGCTACCTACTATATAATAGTAATATTATAGACTACGAGTTTAAATCTTGTTTTTATCTACTTTAATTTACTATTTAATTAATTAGTTTAATAGATTTTAGACTTAATCTTATTAGATTTAGTTATATTACTTAATTAGGCTAGTTAATTCTCTAAATAGGCTTAGTTTAATTACTTAATTAGGTTAGCGTGGTAACCTAACCTAATTAGCATTAGGCTATACCTAAATAGGAAAGACGCTAGTCCTAAATAGGTAATTAATTAAATTTTAGTATAGGTTACTTAACTAGCCTATATATATTAGTTAATTACTTAAAGAGCCGATTGTTAAATTACTTAAAAAATAAAGTACTTTCCTTAAATAGTTAGGTAGCCTTAATATAAAAGGCTTATTTAAAAAAAAAAAAAAAAAAAAAAAGGGGGGCGTACTAAGCGCGCTAGCACGGTCTAGTATAGTGCTATATTTTTTTTAACTTAGCTTTACTTAACTTTTTTAATATATTAAGTATAAAGATATATATATACTTTTTTTTAAAAAAAACTTCTTTTAGTCGCTCTAAGCTACTATAGCTATACTATTTATTTAATTATTATATAAATATATAGCGTAAATATAGTTCTAGAGAATTATTATAAATTTATAAAATTTTAATAAAGTTTAAGAGTATTATATTAAATATTAGTAATATATTATTTTCTAATATACTATAAAATTTTTAAAAATTAATTATTATAAGTATTTATATATACTCTATATATATATAATAATTTACTAAAAAATATAACTATAGTAGCTAGAGGTAGCAAAAAAAATTTTATAAGAAGAGGAATATATATATACCTTTATATAATATATTTAGAAAGTTTATATAATTAGTATACTATAATATAATTAAGTTTTATATATTAATATATTATACCTTTTGCTTTAGTATATATTAAAATTATGTAATTTTATATCTTAAAAAGTATTATAATAGCCTAAAGTAAAAGTTTAAATATTATTTATATATATATATTTATATATTAATCGAACAAAAAGTGTGGCTGTGGTGGCTTAGGGCGACTAAAAGGGGTTTAAAAAAGGAGGAGTATGTGTATGCCTTTATACTCAATGTGTTGAAAAAGTATTATTTATAATTAGTAATTTTTTAACTATCTTTTAGGCTTACTAAGTAGATATTAATTAATATACTAAGAGTTTTTAATTTTCTTTTTTATAGTATTTTTTTTATATTTTTTTATATAGTAATTAAAAGGTTATAATATTTTAGTATTAGTTTTCTTTTTTTTTTACTTTATATATATTATTTTTCTATATTTTTTTATTATTTTTATTGTTCCGACTCGTCCGACATTAGATAATATTTTAGTAAAATAAAACTTTATAAATTTAAAATAGCGCTATTTAATACTAATATATATACGTAATACTATAAATATATATATTTACTTTAGTAAGTAACTATATAGTAATATATATTTTTATAATAGTATAACTATTATATTATTATTTAATATTACAGTTTTATATAGATAGGTAATTAGCTATTTTTATAATAAATAACTAATCTTAATAGATCTTTTAGTATAGTAAATTAGAAATAAATTATTTAATATAAAAAAAATATTTATTAAACGATTAATAAAATGTATTCTATTTTAAAATATTAATAGAAAAGGCAAGAGTATATTTTAACTATTAAATAAATAGAGTATTTTAAAAAATAGTTTATTATTATTTATAATTAACGTATTAGATAAAGATTATAAAACTACTATATGATTCTTGTAGGAAAATTATTGTCGAGCTATAGGAAGGGATGTTAATTTACGTTGTTACATAAATTTCACAATTGCGTAACACGGCGCGGACAAGAGTACATTCGAGGTGAAAGTTTTCATGGGAATGACAATTCAAGGACTAGGGGAATTCGTATCGATTGAAGATATATTCAGAATCTCCAGATTATGAATAAGGAATTTGCAGACCAGCTGCATGTATTGGGATTAGTGAAAGAACAAATAAGAAGAACAATGTGAAGCACAAGACGATCAGCATTCTGCGGAGCGGAAGATCTTCATCGCCCAAGTAGCTACTGAGAAGCCTAGCCTCGATCCATGCCAAGTCTCACCTTTTGCTTAAATGCCTTGCTCAAGCTCCTTAGTGAAGCGATGGATGCCATGGACTTTAGCGGGGACGAACGAAGGCGTTGTTTCTGCTCCAACTTCTCGCCGTTCGAGAGTTGTTCTGGATCAAGAAACCCGTCAAAGGTGGTCTCCCTACGGACCTGTGTGCGCACAGGGTGTTCCTGGACATCCCTGAACCCGGAGTCCCTAGAGGTGGGCCGGTTTTGAAGTTCCCGTGATGCTTCAGCTTGTTCCAATGACTCGATCTGGGCAAGAGTTCGGGCTGCAAGCTGCCTCTGGTGCGCAATCTCCCAGGAGGTGGGATCGTCGGCGACCTGGCCCTGATCCCAACTGCCCAGTCCATATGGAATGAGCTGCACGCTGTCCGTCCGTGCGAAGGTGACAGAGTTAGCTGTCTGTGGGATATTTATCCCGTTAGAGCCTTTCAGAATGGACTTGGATGCCATTTTCGTTATTGTAGATTGGCTTTTGGGTAAGTTGTGCAGTTGGAAGCAATTTTAAGGAATAGGTGAGGTATGTGTAAGATCATGTTTATATAGACCAATGGGAAGGTGCTCCCAAATCATTGTGTAGCTACAGTACGAGTTGGCACTCTCTGGTTACTATACAGGAAAGGCATGCATGTTCGGCTATAGCAATTGTCCGATAAATCCCATTGTGCGCCTTCACGAAGTATTCATTCACAATGCATAGGTAACACGTCCGTCTTACAACCTCTGAGATTAAGCACACGACGTAGATACAACTATTTTTACAATGTATCCCCACAATGACTGTTGGAATAGATATAACCGTACCTTAGCACCGCCTTCATGTCTTGGACTTCCTGCAGGTACAAAACGAAGCGGTAACTTTAAACAACCAATATTTTTCACGTTTCAGAACCCGATTTCAAAATTCCTAGTCTAATCATTCAATCTCGATCACGATGATTTCTGCACGCAAGAATATCAGCATCGTAGATCATAAGTTTTTCATCACGAAATTTAAGCGACAGAAGCCATTACACGAGGGTGGCGACGGCAACGTAAGCAAGTGGAGAAACTCGGAGACTGGGCGGCTCGTCGCTGTCAAAGAGCCCAAGCGCGGCTGCTCGGACATGCTAGAGGAAGAGGTCGAAGCATACCTGAAGATCGGGTCCCATGAGCACATCATGCAGCTCATTGGGTACAGCACCAACTGGACCCCGCGGGCCCCTGCCCTCATAATGGAGCTGGCCGATTTTGGAGACGTGCTTGAATATCAGGATCTTCTGTTGCAGAAAGAAGAACGGGTTCCAGAGATGACCTTATGGAAGTTCACCCGAGATTCAAGTTTGGCTTTGGACTGGTTACACAACCATCTCGATCCACAGGCGCCATACGTCCATGGTGATCTGAAGCCTTTAAACATCCTCGTATATGCTCCACCGGGCTGGGACGGCAAAGAGCTTCCACTTTTGCCCACGTTCAAGATCTGCGACGTCACACGGATGAAGCCTGCGCCTGCAGGGAACTCGCTATGCTACGATGGCACGCCGGAATATGGCCCTCCCCTTTCTGAACGTGAAATGCCTCTTGCACCAGCGGCCGACATGTGGTCCCTTGGTGCTTCGATTCAGGCTTTCGCGCTCGGCGTCCGACCGCTCATGTCAAAAGGAGCCTTCATCCAGTACGCAAAGGATCAGCACAGGAAAGGAGGTAGAAACGGAACATTTCCCTGGACACCGCCAACAATCCAAGAGTTGGAGGGTGACGGGTGGCACTCGTGGCGCTTTGATGTACCGCCACAGTATCGACCACTAGATGCTCCTGTTGCATACCAGAGGAATATCTTGAAGCTCGGAAACCCGGTACCACCATATAGTAGCTTGTTCAATCGTTACTATACGATGATGTACCATGAGGACCCGAAGGAGCGAATTTCCTCCAAGGAGATGGTAGAGTGTTTCGTGCCATTGGCAGATATCCAAATCCGGAGGTACGAAAATGCTAGAGCTCGGTTTGAAGAGTTAGAAGGACGGCGCCAACGTGCTGGTCTGTTGGTGCGGCAGAACAAGGAGCAGACCATGTCTGCTGGAAGGGATGGCTCGGAGTGTGAGTTCTGCAGGTCAGAATGCTTCTGCTGGGAGCTCCCAAAATAGAATTCCACAAACAAATACCACCGGGCACAAGCTGGACCTATGCCCTAGATATCAGAGGCCAATCTCAGACCGTCGGTAGTCTGAGTCGATGCTTCCTTTCTCTTCGCCCTGGATCCATAGTAGCAAAGCTCAACTCCGTGATAGCAATTATTAAAATATAATCCATTTCGATTCATCATCTTTTTGACTCTTCCTTCGCCCCTGTGCTACCTCATTGCTTACTCCCCAAACCTTCGGTCATCTCGGTCATCCCATCCACCTCCGAGCGCCGGATTCTCCGCCCCGCGCCATGGAGACTCCGCCACAACCCACGCCCATTTGTCTCAAAAGTGCCGTCGTCCGCTAAGCGCCAGCACACGCTAATTACGTGTCCGCAACGGACATGTCGGAAAAAGCGGCTACATCCACGAATTACAGTGGTACGGTCACGTAGGCGTCTGTGCGCATCGGACGACGGCCGATCATCAAGCCGCGCTACGCACCGCTAACGCCGGGAAGGACCGAAACACACATGAGCGGCGCTGAAACAGGCTGGGGGGGACGCAAGACGCGGGTAGTTTCTCCGACGAGGAGGAGTATATATGGGATCATGCAGCTCGCCGGTGGAAGGTGGTCCTTACATAGACACACGTACCGTACATAGCTTCGCCGAGTCTATCGACAAAGAGAAGTCCACTCGGTAGCACCTGAAAGAGTTAGTTGGGGTCAATGTACAGCGATCGACATGTCGACGACGTATATGACGGTTTTCGATCTCCTGCGCATCACATATACGTACGAGGCGCGCGCCCTGGCCGATCCAAACGAAGAGAGTCCGCGAAATCGCAATGGTAATCAAATTAGTTCGCCTAGAGCGTGCATGGTACGTAACATTCCTCTTTTCCGCCGTTTCTCAGATGCATATGCAATAAAACATCAACGAAACTCGTAACGTCGGCCTCCGTATTACCTATCTCGGGTCAACACAGGGGTCTATACTGACACTGACCGCAGACACCTGAAAAATGCAAGAACATGAGCCCTTCCATCAGCTACTCCGCGCTGGAAACCGATTTTACACCAAAATATGCGCGTACCAAGCGAGACAGTTGCATATCGATGACATGATGGTGCCGCAGTCGTAGCTGGCTGCTGTTGTAGAAGCTATCCTGGGTTCCCTTGAGGAACTTCGCAAAGTCGGTTCTAAAAATTGACGGAGATGTCTGGGCGAACGGGGGAGACTTCTCCCTCTCCTGCCTGAGCTTATTGTAGGCCTTTCGGCGGCGGCGGCGGTAGGCTTGGCGGAAGTAGTCAATGACAATGACTATGGGAAGCAAGGCCGAGCTAAGACGCATCGTGTCCGACGTTGCAGAGAGAGTTGGGTCCAGTCGGGCTGCCGGTTGAGAGGCGGACATGCGACGGGCGTCCGAGGGTGATTAAGGCGTAGGTATGGGATGTAAACGAAGCTGGGTTGAGGTTCGCTCGGTAGTGCGTAGAGAGAATTGTATGTGCTGATTGTGCTGGTGCTGCTTCACCAACCCCCGTGTTTTGATTTCGAGACTTCGCCTACCGGGCCAAAGCTACCCCCTCCTTCTCTTTCTCTCCCGCTCACCACCAACACCAAGATTTTCACCACCCTCTCCAACCTCATCACAAGGATCATGCAGCAGGTAAGTGCACCCCCTTAGCACAATGATAATGAGCATGAGAATCGCTGCTCGACCCTGCCGTGATCGTGCTCCTCCGCATCCGCGCTCAAGCGTGACCGGAGCGGCGGCGATGAGGGCCGTTTTCGCGACTCCAAAGCACGGATCCCTCTCTCCGATCCATCTATTTAGGTGTGCATTGCCTGTAGGACGCCCGGATACATGCCGATCGACTCGCTGAGGCTGTAGACGCCGCCGTCGCGAGAGTCCAAGCTCCGCACGCGTCCGTCTCGATGCCGGCGTCCGGCCATCTCTTGAGCACTCCATATTGACGAAGAGGTGCAGATCATACAACAGCGGGTATCCGCTACACCGTGCTATATGGTCCATGGGTCCCTAACATGGGCTCGATGTGCGGCGTCCTGGCTGGCGGCCAGCAGCAACAATCCGACACGACATATCCACCAACTTCGTGAGGCCATGGCATGTCCGCTCTCGAGACGTACATAAGTGCAGACAAGGTATGGTTGACAGTGATGTCGCTGCCGGGGTATCTCCTCCGGCGAGCAGCATGCCCTGATGACGCCGCGCCGAGGTTCGACTTCGTCTAACGAAAACAACATCATAGGCCTGACATGGACACGCCTCAGACAGTGCTAACCCCTATGCAGCTGAGCCGTTCTTGCTTCGTACTTCTTCCTTCTTCAACTACAAGATCGTGAACTCACTCGACCGCGCTTGCCACCTTGCCACGCAGACCTTCGACGACGCCATCGCTGAGCTCGACTCACGGGTCCATGGGTCATACCGCGATTCGACGCTCACCATGCAAGCGCTGGCCTTTGCCGCCTCGGAAACTCGGCCGCGAGCGTGAACCGCTCTTCAAGGTATGTCTGAAGCTCCTGTGGCGCTGTGGCGCTGAAAACCCCTCAACGAATTTGTTCTTCTGACCGGCCCAAACAGGAATTTGCTCGATCACGTTCTCTTACTATACCGCGCTCCAGTTCAACGGCGGGAGTTGGTTGGGACCTATTCAGACACCCAATGCCCGTCAACCCCCGCAGCACCTACCCCACTAGGGCAGTTCATAAGATATCCGCCTCCTACAACACGCTTCGGCAACCGCTCCCGCAGGAGTCGAGCAAGGGCAGGGGTCGAAGGCATCGACTAAGCATGAGCAGCTCAAGACCACTATTGAACAACGGTTCGACGGCACCAAGTCGCAAATCCACTCCCTGGGCAAGGATACCGCCGAGCGAACGCGTAAGGAGACTGCCGAGACAAACGTGAAAGAGAAGCTAGCGACGAAAGCCAGGGACCGCTTCGCGATAAAAAGGAGAAGTCGTGCAAGCTTGCGAAAGACATCTTTATCCAGCTGCTGAAGGATACCGTCTGGGAGGGTACGCCGACCTCAAGGTAAGAGTCAGTCAATGATGGGTCATGGACGTTCCATCACTACCATCGTAAGTCATCGCATCTTCTGCCTGTCTCCCGCTAAGCTGACTCCTTCCCAATCTTTGCGTTCATGCATACACGCGCTGCTCTGCTTGTGTGCACGTTTTGAAGCGACGTGGTTAGGAGGAGTCACAGAAGCGCAATTTGATGCCCAGCATGTAGTCGATGTCAGTTGGGACCTTCCCTGACACAAACCGAGATGTCGCGTAACAGTTAAGCTCGCCGGCGAGTCTGGCTCAATTTGACGCCCGACGTGTCTTCCCCGTCCAAGGTTGAAGAAGGCATGACACTCAAGATCGGTGACGGGCGCGATAGGCTTCAAGGCACAGATCTGAAGCCGGTGCGCTTGTCAGCTCTGGGATGCCGGGCAGTAGATTAGAAAGAGATGGCGCAACTCCTTCTCCATATCAAGGGTAAGTCGTCGGATGCAGTGTCGCGGCAACGTTTCGCTGACTTCGTGCTAGGCTCAAGGCGCGCGTGTCATGCCACGGCTTTTCCCACCTTAGCTCCCATTCATGGAAACATCGCCCTCAGGCGCCTCGGAAATGCCTCGCAACATGTCCGCTAGCGCCATCGTCGTAATTCCCTACGCTTGATACTAGCCTGTCTCGTCGCTTTCTTATTCACTGCAACGATTCGACCGGTGTCGCTCATCGAAGAGGAACATTGAGCGCAAGTCGGCCCCTCGGCATGAAGACAATACAAGAGGCTGTATTCGACTTTTCGGCACCGGACAAGATACCATTGTGCGCGGCAACATTCATGAGCGGGAGATATGTCGAAACTGTATGCCGACACATACCCGGGATGGCCATCTAGAGTCCAGTGCCAGCCATTTTGGTGGGCTGTCGCATGCTCAAGCTTCGACTTAGAGCCGGCTCATGTAGTCGTACTCAGGCGACTGGGACTTCCCCTGGTGCGTTTTCCGCTCGCCAGAGACAGTTGGGCGAAGCAGTAAACTTGCCCGTCCAAATCGGAAACCCCCAATCTGCGATGCTAAGGCCATTCGATTCCAGCTCTTACAGATCCTACGCACTTCATCCGCATATTTCGATGCGCTATTCTAGCGCAAAAAGCCCCCGGGAACAACGAGCTGAACAGCCCCCTCCTTGCTCTTACGGATACTCAATGGCCTCGCCAGGAGCGATTCACCGTTGATGATGGGTTCGTCAACCCGTCGCGATCCTCTCGGATCAGTGCCGGTGCACAATCTGTGGACTTCACTCCCACCGACCACCCCTTTCGGAAGCCGGGTCTAGACGGCTGGTCCTTCACACGACGGACTTCTTTCCAATTAATAGGTATGAGCACTTCTCGACCGGGGCCCCTACCGGTTCGGAGCACATGTACCCGGCATATTGTCATAACAGGTCCTCCGCCTGCCCCGCTGACGACAAGGGCCATTCCGTGGCCTTCACTCACGCTGAGATCTCAAAGCCGGTATTTCCCGTGAGCATGCCGCGGACTCTCGAACCCACAGGATTCATGCAACAAGATCGAGAAGGGCGTTGATGTCCGCGCCACCATGCTGCGCAACATTCCACAGCACCACACCAGATTGCCAAAGGTCTGCGCAAAATGTTTCCGTGAGTCGCCCTCTCCTCTTCCACGCAGCCGCGTACGCGGCCGGCAATGATGACAAAAACCCTTTGGGTTATGAACAGATCCTTCGCACAGAGATCCCAGTTTGGCCTCTGTGGATCCCGATGTGCGATAACACAATGTCTGAGCCATGGACGCACCATTTTCACCTTTACTCCGGATTGTTGAGAAACCAGGTTGCTGAGTGGTGATATAGGTCGTTCGCGAGGAACTTTGGGTGCCGAATCACCGAAAGGCTGTTGGAGGTACGTATTGCTAGTGTAAGTCGTCCGAGAGATGGATCACCGGTAATGGCGATGATGACGAATAACCCATGCGGTTAAGAACAAATACTTCGCATAGAGACCCCGGGTTGGCCTCTGTGGGGCTCATTGTGCGACAAAATCATGTCTGAGCCAGCTATCTTTTCGTTTTTGGAACGCGTCCTGAGTATTGATCGACTGTTTGCTGATGGCTGTATAGGGAGTTCGGGCTCTGTCCGGAGTGGAGGGGAAGTCGGCTCCTCTACCCGCCAAAGTCGAACTTGATGATCGCGAGGCGAACCGAGCAGTGGTACTGTCTGCCCGCTTGGACTTGAACGGCAGTGTCGATGCAGACAACCGTAGATGTCACCTCCCGCTGTGCCATGAACGGCTGTCGAAAATTCCGGAACTCCAACCTTGTTACGAACAGCGAGCCATCAGGAAGGAAACTGAATAGACCTGATTGCTTTCGCCCCAGTCGCGCACGCGCTCAGGCGTGATATCCCGCTGACCAGAGGCTCGTCCCAGGAACACCCTCGGTGAAGACCAAGGGTATCGCAAGCCCTTCCGGAGGGCTTCAAAGGCGAGTTCATGGCTCAAGTAATCCTGATTGACGTTCAGGGATTCGGCTTCGGAACATACGCCCCCAAATGCTGTACCCGTCCGTTATCGGGGAGGGGGAACGGCGTATATGCCCAGCGGCTTTTCAGGAGGTCAAATGAGCTTGTGAGCCGTCCACCTGGACGCCCGCCGCTGTCCGGCCATACTGCTCGTTGCAAGCGTCGGCCGTCTCCATCCCGGTTGTTCCTTGTCCAGGGAGTCCTTCACGAGGGTATTCAATCTTTGGATCTGCTCATTATCTCCGATGGCATCTGTTGCGCGAGCGGGGTGTTGAGCAAGCTATGCGGTGGCTGCGGCGTGCTGAATGTTAACGACGATGACGTTATGTTTGATGAAAAGCCCTCGAGGTTGCGGTCGACAATTGTCTTTCCCTGAGAGCACGGCGACTCGGTTCTGGTTGGTCGATGTTGGCCGGACTCCGCGAAAGGCAAACTAGGCCGGAGGGGCAATCATGCGACGTGGCTGCCCGTACAACAGCGTCAATTGTACGCTGGCTCGCGTCGAGTCCGAGGCTTCATCCCCAAGAATCGAGGGACGATCGTTCGCGGTAGCGCAATGTAATACGGTCTTATCTGGAGACCGATGCCGCCACCCTGCCTGTTGTCAGCATGTCACGCAGCTGCCAGCAGGCCGCCATCTCGCCCAGGCAACGCCTCTGGAGGCCCAGGGTCTCCGCGGAAAAAGAAATGCTCTCTTGAAGCTGCCTGGTATAGCGGAGCTTCCGCACTGGGAAACGTCTCGAGCCTCCGGTACCGTGAGCCAGTATACAGCGATGAGGTGGGATGTGCGATGAGAGGACGGCGGCGAACGTCTATTTCGTACCAAGTCTCTGCGACTCATCAGGGGTTCCGATGCCAATGAGCGGTGATCAGAGGGGCAGAGTTAGGTCGATTGGTGTTGCGATCGTGGTGGTTGCGTGAAGGCGGAGAAGAAGAACGCATATCCGCCCCGCGTTACTGACAACGTGAGATCCGCCAACCCGACGCAAATGCAGAGCCGGCAATGCTTGTGTGGGAGCAGCGAAAGGCTCGAGGTAATGTCGCAGTCAGCATGGAGGATACGATCTGGCAGGCGGCTGGAGCAAACCCGCGAACAGCTTTTTGCAAAACAGTTGCGGCGCAACATGGATGCTGATGTCCGGTATTAGAGAACTCGTATGCGCACCCTGAGATAGGTTGCCTGCTGCAGAGTCAGATGTTACCCACGTACACCCTGTTTCGCTATCTCTTTCGCCTAGAGCATGCTTTCTCAGATTACCTAGCACTACGGAGGTCCTCACGAGCATATGCACGGTACAAGCGGGTCACTGTGTCAGGGACTTCGTGTTTTCATTCATCATTATGCATGGTTATCATCCGAGCAAGGCCGCAATACCAGGGATATCACCCAAACCTAAACACCATCGCCCATGATTGGATTTTTGGCCAGCTCAAATACTGCTGCAAGTTGCCGTGCAACTAAGCCACCGTTTGGGTCGCTATGCAAGTCTAAAAACTGTAAAAGCCGCAAGCCATGAGTGCCGTGGGTGTAATGCACAAGAGGTCGTCAATAGCAAAGGTGGTAGTAGCGGTGATGCACGTGCAGTCGGGTAGCTTCGTGGTGAGAGCCATCAGAACCAAGAGGGCTCCAAGGGATCACCGGTTTCGGGGGGCAGGCCAGGGAGTATACGGTACCCGGAGGGTACTGACGGGTGTCACCGAAAACATCGCCGTCGCCGGGGAGGTCGACAGACCAGTGGGGCTTGACTGGGATATCGCGCATCTGGCCATCCTCGTACACAGCGGGCCGCTTGCCGTCGGCAGGCATCAGGCCTTGGCGAACTTCTCGGTCCACTCCTTGGCAGTTGCAATGGCCTGGTTTTGATCCTCCTTCCATTGTTGGGCCACATCGTTTGCAAGCGGATCGTCCGGGTTGGGAGCCCCGAGAAGCGCCTGGATCGACAGCAGGATCGTGCGGATCTGCAGCGCCGGGGACCAGTTGCCTAGACATGTTAGAGAAAGCTACATACGCGCGCAATGGTGTAAACACTCACTCTTGAGTACGTCCAGGCAGATACGCCCCAAACGGTCGATGTTGGGGTGGTAGATCTTGGTCAGGAAGCGAACCTTGGGAGGGGTCATCGGATAGTCGTCGGGCAAGAAGAGCTCCAGTCGAAACACTCCGCCTGGCCAAGTCAGCTCTGTCGACGGCAACGTAGAAGCGTGCATACCTTCGTAGGGAGACTGCGCCGGTCCGTCTATGGTAACGTCGAAATAACGAAGGTTGTCCTCGTGCGGAACCGCCGAGATTCCGGGCACCGGCTCCTTGGACAGCCTCTCCGTCTCCTTGACGATGCGCTTCGGAAGAGCCGCCATTGTCCTTGAGCTTTCGGTAGAGGCGGGCGTAACTGGAGGGGGCAGTTTTAGCTTCAAGTCGGACAGGGAGTGCAGAGTGGGACCTGAGCGAGGACGTAAGAGGCAGGGTACTTACCCTTCCTGCGACATTTTTGACCCCGCGGCTGCTGTTTGTCAGAAATTGGTCAGCAAGCGCGACGACAGGGGCAGCGGGCGGTAACTTACGCTTTGGGCGCTGGTCGAGGGGAAAGCGGCAGGCGGTGTGGGGGGCTATCCCCAACCAAGCAAGGTACAACGCCCTTGGCCCCTTCCTTGGCACGTTTGATTACAACCAGCCCCAGCAGCCCTTGGCGCGTTCCCTCTCCACGCCCGGGCGTCCCCTTCCTCACGTGCCCAGCTCTGTCTGCAAGAGCAATCGCCATCATGGCTGGGCCGGCGACGCCCTTCCAGTCGCCCACCTTCGAGAAGGATGTCACTTTCGACATCAACGAAGACTACACCGCCGCGTCCATCTCACCGAGCGGCCGCGATGTTGTGCTCGCAGGGTAAGTCCTTCCTCCGCAGCTCTACACGCATGAGAAAGACCATAGGGCACCCCTGCGGTTGTATCGCAGAGTGTGTTGCCTCGAGGTATACGACGCGGAGGCGGCTTCAGCACCGATGAGACGCTCCATCTGCTCGGAATCCGCCTGCGTATTATACGTTCTGGGTCTATCTGCGGGCTTTTGCGTCCATCGATCCCATTGCTGTACTGGCTTCTTGCTAGAAGGTGCACTAACTTGAGCAGCACCAAGGGTCTCCTGATCATTGACCTTGACAACCCGTACTCCCCACCACGCTTCATCCGCCATCGGATAAGCTTCGAGGTGGCGGACGTGCAATGGTCGCCATTTGCGTCACGGGCAGAGTGGATTGCTTCAACCAACAATCACAAGGCCGTCATCTTCAACCTGAACCAGAGGGCGACATCGGACCAAGCGCCGATCCAGTTGACCCTCGACGCTCACCAGGGGACCATTACGGATATCAATTTCTCGGCACGCCACCCGGACGTGCTCGCAACATGTGCGCTCGACACTAGGATCTTGACCTGGGATCTCCGCTCACCCGCTGCGGTTGCTTCACATCTCCGGACTCCTAGCAATACCTTTGCCGATTGGAAGGGAGGAGCGACGCAGGTGAAGTGGAACCGCCAGAATGAACATCTCCTGGCATCCTCGCATGATCGCTATGTGAAAGTCTGGGATACCCGCCACGGAGCTCAGCCGATTACGACCATCCACGCCCACTTCAACAAGGTCTACGGCATCGATTGGCACCGCTCTGAGGCTAACAAGCTCCTTACCTGCTCCCTCGACAAAACTGTGAAGCAATGGGAAAGGGTCGGCCTGGTAGAGTCCATCAACGAACCAGCTCGAACCATCTTTGCGGACTACCCGTTGTTGCGTGCTCGTCATACTCCTTTCCCAAACGGTATCATCGCAATGCCGCAGCACGGCAGCGCGTCTCTCAGCTTATATGAGCAGAGGACGTCACTTCAATCTACCAAACGTCCCCAGCATACGTTCGACATCAACGAGTGCGAAGATGTCCGCCTTCATGAGTTTCTTTGGCGTTCGCGCGGTGATTGCGACAACGGCTTTGAGAACCGCGACTTTCAGCTGGTGACGTGGGCAAGTGATCACAAACTCCGTCTTCACAGCGTCTCGCCCAATACACTCAAGCAGGCCGTGGGGTTTGAGAAGGGCGAGCCTGTCTCTGAACTGCCGAGCTCCACGCGAAAGGGTGCTCGATATGTTACTTTCACCCACGGGCCAGTGCATCCCCAGGAGGAGGAGCTGACGGAGAAGTCACTAGGCAAGGTCCGCGGAGGTGCTCTGTCGTCTCTCTTGAAGGACAATATGCCGCCTAAGGCCGGCTTGACCAGTTTGTTCCAAGAACAGACTCGCGCCACCATGACAGCACGGCCAGTAACACGCAATTCCACGCAACGGGTTGTCTCTAGTGTCACATGGATGCACAATGTTAACATTGAGAGACGCAAGACCGAAGGCGATGGCAAAACGCTTGCACAAGAGGATAAGGAAGACTTTGACCTGGCCGCCGAGGTCAAGGCTGTGGGTCAGAAATATCCAAATGTCTCGTTCGAGGAGTTCGACCCTCACCTTCGGAGAATCGTAGTTGCCTTCAAGGCACCCTGGGGAGATATGGAGATATTACATGGCGACATCCAAGAACCGGCTCGCAAGACCGTGTTTCTCCGTCTAACAATTCACTTCCCAGATAAATATCCCGGCGTAGAAGGCATACTTGACGAGGACCGGTATCTATATCCGCTACATATCAATATCGAGAAGACAACGGCTGCTATTGACCCGCTTATGGTGGACCATCTTAGGACTGGTCTCGAGCAGATCGCCAATGCTTACGCATACAAGGGACAGCCCGCGTTGGGCGCGGTTCTGTCGTACGCCTTAGGTGATGCAGATCTTCAACGTATCATCGAGCCGACACCGGAACCAGAAGAGCCCAATCAAGTAGAGCCCCTGCAAGAGAGCTCGAGCGAAGAAGAGGAAGATGACGACTATGAAACGGGTGAATTAAACAAAGATCTTATGCTTTCGCAACATTCTAATACTAATATACCACTTCCTGCACAGACATTAGTTCGATGGTCCCACCCGGGCATGCTCTTGACCGTCTGCTTCCCGCGCCCGGCTTGGCCTCGTCAGCATATGACCTCCTCGGCATTGGCTCTTGGGCAGACTGCCCCGATGAGGCTCCCGCGACACTTGAAGACGAACCGCTCTAAGGATGATATATTCGAAACGTTCGGTCGTATCACAGCAACCCATGGATCGGAGTCCCCTGGCTCGTCTCAAGTTTCTTGGGTGTCGTCTACATCGCCTTCCTCGTCTTCAAGCTCCGAAAGCGATATCGCGTTTAGGGATTTTCTGCCTCCGTTACCGTGGCAGAAGACGATTTCACGTTTGCATGCGAAGACTTCTCTACCATCGTCTACCTATCCGATCAGTGCGTACAAAACAAAAGCGATAGTCACTATCCGTTCCTCCGCGGTCGAGGAATTCATTCCCAGCAAAAAAGCGCTAGCGGAGGAATATCTAATATTTGGTGACGGTCCCACGGTCTGCTTGCATAACTCGGAGGTAGCTAGGAAACATGGGTTTGGGGATTTGGCGGACATCTGGCACCTCTGCGGGCTCATCTTGACTAATGATGTTCCTTTGGATATCATGCCGCAGCAGCACAGGAGGGACCATGTCCTCGTGCTTGCTCGACGCGCACTCGTTAGGATAAAAAGAAAAGATAGTGGTTTGGACCTGCAATTCGACGAGGCGGACAACGTGACTAACCCCAAGTTAAGAGGACGAGTAAAATGGGGACACCATCCTGTGGTTACATGGCTGATTCCCGCATTATTTGAGCACTTCGAGAAACGGGCGGATACCCAGATGCTGGCTATGCTTTCGTGCGTGTTTTCGGAACCTGCTGCTCGTGAGGGGGTTCCCAGTGCCATGGCCAAAACGAGGCAATCCCATCTTCCCATGTCCATGGAGGCGCCGGCATTTTCTCTCGACTACTTTGCTTCTCCCGAGGCTGCCTGGAGCCTCTTCACATCTTCCATTTCTAACCCATCTATGCCCGCCCACTCGAAGCACGCAACACCAACGTGCGACTTCGGCTGGCATCGGCTCTCTAAGAACCTAGATACGTATGGTTCGCATGCATCGTCGAACGGGCCCTGGGGCAGTGATACGCAGCCTTCGGAACCTGGCAAGTCTCCTCCGTACGAATTGCATGTTCGTCGGTGTAACAGAGAAATCTTTCCTTCGCTGGGCAAGGAGCACTTTCTCTCGTACAGCTGCGACATGCACCGAGTACCAACCCTACGTTGAAGACATGTGCTGACTTCACACCTGCGGGTTTGACAGTGACACCTCAATCTACAGGCGACACTCCCCCGATTTCGCGAGCCCCCACCTTTCGCTCGGTGACCACAGCCAACACGCCGTACTCTACGAGTCCCGAACAGACGCAGACGTTCGGCAAAAAGATCTCGTCGGCAGGGTTTTCTAACGCGCTTGCAAACTTGGGAAAATCATTCATATCGGCCTCGCCACCCGCGAAATCGCGCTCGGATGACCTTTCTACGAGCTTGCCAACAAGCGGAGTGACGTGGGGCACGGCGACGTTTTATAGTAGCGGGAGCCATGAGCGAGGTCTCGCCGGCCCTCGCGTGAAACAGGGCAAGAGGGCGAGTTTTGGACAAATTGATCGAGTCAATATTGATTACCTCTCAGATTCTGATTCGGAGTACGATAAGGTGGCACCGGATGGCGCGTCCGAGCACACAGTTCCGATACCTTCCAGTGTGAATGACGACGATAGTCCCAGGATAAAAGTTACGCTGAAGAATCAGGATCGGTTCGACGACGAGGCTTGCGTGAGCGCACCACTGCTGGATATGTCAAAGGAGTGGCTGTACCGCGCTTGGAGGGAGCAGTATGCGGAGATGCTCGGGTGCTGGGGCTTCGTCAGCAAGAGGGCGGAAGTGCTAAAGTTCAATGGACTGGTCTCATACTTCCCGCCTGAGGACACGTCTGGGTCACAAGCCGGGTCGATGCACCTCGCGCTCAAGAAGGACGGCGAGCGCGATGAGTCACGAATGCCGTCCCGCGCACTGTCACGAACGCCTACCCTTGCCCCACCACCGGCCAACACCGCTACGTTGCGACCTAGTCCACTTTCCTCCCCTCGAACATTCTCCTTCAACCCCGAAGCTACCGAATTCACACCTGGCACCTCTTTCCTCGCCATCAACGAGTTCCCTGCACCTCCACCCGAAGTCTTCATCTCAACCGAACAATATCTCCAACTCAGCATCCCGACGCCCGCAGCGGAACCGGCACACGACCCATTCGCCCTCCCTCTCGGCGACACCAGACTCACACCCTACCCACACCGGGGTTCGCGCCCGTCCCTCTCCCGCGGCACGAGCAATCTCTCCGGCCGCTCCTCCAACGCTCCACCCACGCCGGCGCCCCAGCACAAGCACCAGGCTCAGAAGGAAGAAGTGTACACTTGCACAATCTGCTGGATCCGCGTCTCAGGCCGCTTCTACCTCTGCCCGGCGTGCGGGCACGTCGCGCACTTCGGGTGCATGGCGCACGACGAGGGCTTCGACGAGGGCGCGTGCGTCGTGGGGTGCGGGTGTGGGTGCGGCGTCGAGACGCCGCGGGAGCGGAGCCGCATCGAGGAGTTCCTGGAGGGCGTCCGCGAGCACGGGACGTGGTTGCCTGAGGTGGAATTTGACGAGGAGGCTAGCACGAGGGCGGAGCGAGCGTTCGGGAGAGGTGATGAAGAGGAGGGGGTGCGGAAGAAAGAGAAGAGGGTGGAGAGTAAGAAGGAGGGGGGCAAGGGGGAGAGGAAGGGGAAGAGGAAGGCGCGGTTGACGGGGAAGAGCTATTTCTAGGGTGTACACGTTTCTGTGACTGGGGTATGGAGGCGAGGGAGGGAATTATTGGGGAGGCTCGATTTATATGGTTTTACTAATGTTTAGCGCTATCGCATGTTCGAGTTGCGTGTACGATATACTGGGTATACTGGGTATATGTATGACGTTATTTTGGGCATGTATGTACAACAAAGGATCCGAGGGATATGTTAGCTATATATATAGGAGTAGGGCAACTACAGGAGTAGGTAATACTTATTTGTCATTGCCACGTATATACCGTGCATATCTCAATGGTCAGAGATCCCGCTAATAGAGTGAGTGATTGCCTCGCTCGAGTGCCTCGCAGCAAAGCAGATAAAAGGCCAGGGGCATCGTTTGGAAAGCCGGATCTGCTCGGCTGCGCGTAACATTGCAGGTACGACACATCTTGCCAGGACGGCCTACGCGTGCGCTGACTTTGGCGTCTCGCCGTCGGCGCTAGTGATTACAGTGTCGTCGGTGTCTGTTCACCGATGTAAAAAGACACATCAATCACAGAAGGGATATTATAGGTTAGGCTGTTTTGAGAGAAGGGCATCTCCCCGTCTGCGCTAAAGATTGCAGTGTCGTAGCGCCAAGCGCTTGCAATATGCCAAGTTCTTCTCAAGTCAGCCTAGTATACAGGATCCACAGTGCTATCTAATAGGAGAATTTATCGCGCTCCAATCCCGTCGAGCCAAGCAAGCCATAGTAAGCTCTGCAAGGAATACTCGCCAATCACAGAATGATGCTATAAGCTAGGCTGTTCTAGGAGCGTCTCCCCGTCTGTGCTAGAGGTTTCAGTGTCAGACTGGTATATGCATAACGTAGCTGGTACAGAAAGAGAACGTCCTGCGTCTTATTTCTCGGCGCGTGGTGAACTGCATGTGACCTTACTTGGTCGTTGCATGGTTAACCGAGGGTAAGGACGGAGGGGAGTGGTACTGATTATCACTTTAGCGTATGGTTCGGAGTAGAATACTTTTGAAGTTTTGATTGACTCTACGTTTATTGTAAGAACCGTAGGGTTGTCTATTACTGAGGCTCCATATCCAGGTTGCATCGAGCAGCGAGGTTTATTTCTACTATTTAAGCGCAAGTGAGCACAATAGTCACGTTGGTGCGAGAGGCTGGAGTGGAACTGCTTGCTTGTGAGGACCTCTCCTTTCACCAATCCTATTACAAGCTAAGCTATCTAGAGAGATGCACAGCTCCTGCTCTGCGCTAAAGATTGCAGTGTCAGTATCGCCAGCTCGGTCACCTAGTGGGCACTTGCAGTGTCAAGATCTGCTACTAGGGGCACGGCGAATCATGGTATAGAAGCTAACCCGTTGGGGAGAATAAGAGCTCCCCGTCCGCGCTAAAGATTGCAGTGAAATCGATTGCAATGAAATCCGATCCCGATGTATGCAGCTGAGATCGCGTCTCGTGTTCGCACTTAATATGTGTCTTGTGTTTCGGCACCTAGCAATGTGTAACTCTATATATTTACGTCGCAATATATATTACAGCTAATTTTAACACTAGTCTAATTATATAATAAGGCAGTTAATAAAGTTAATACTTAATTTTTATATAGTATATACCCTTAAATAAAATTTAATTTTATAGAAAAAAATATTTAATCTAGTCTTATCTAACTTTTTTAATATATTAAGTATAAAGGTATATATATACTCCTTCTTTTTTAAAATTCTTTTTAGGTGTCCTAAGCTACCACAACCACACTATTTATTTAATTAATATATAAATATAATTTTATAAATAGTGTAAGGTTATTAAATACTTTATTTATATAATTTATATATAGTAATTTATTATAGTTTAATATTTTATTATTTATAGTTTTCTTTTAAAATACTTTTAAAGTATTTATTTTTTTACTTTTAGTAACTCTGTAAAGAATATTTTACTAATATTAGTACTATTTTTAAATAGTATTTAAAATATATCTTTCTTTAAATAAATAATAATATATATATATATATATTTATATACTAATCGAATAAATAGTATGGCTGTAGTGGCTCGGGGCGACTAAAAGGGGTTTTAAAAAAAAAAGAGTATGTGTATACCTTTATAATAATAATAATAATAATAATTATTATATTAAAAAGTAAGACTTAATACTATATTAACTTATTATTATATAGAGGTATACACATACTCCTCCTTTTTTAAAACCCCTTTTAGTCGCCCTAAGCTACCACAGCTACACTATTTGTTCGATTAGTATACTAATATAACTTATTATTAATATTTTTATTAATATATTTAGTAATAGATAAAGGTATACACATACTCCTCCTTTTTTAAATTCTCTTTTAGGTCGCCCCGAGCCACTACAGCCACACTTTTTTATTCGATTAATATATAAATATATATTTAGTAATATACTTAGTTATATATATTTAAACTAAGTTATAAATATATTTATTTAAATTATTTTTAAACTTTTTAACTTTACTATATATATTAATTTTATAATTAATATTACTGTAGTTACAAATATAGTATATTTAAAAATTATTAATTTATTAAATAATATTTATTTAATTTTTTACAGTTAATATACTAGACTTTTAGACTATAATATATTAGTATATATAAAGTAAATAAAGATATATATATATTCCTCCTTTTTTAAACCCCCTTTTAGTCGCCCCGAGTTATTACAGCTATACTATTTATTTAATTAATATATAAATATATATTAGTGCTAATAATAACTATAATTTTACTATTATATATTTTAAAGTATATACTATATTTTTTGTATATTTTTTTATATAATATATAGTAAGTAGTATTATTAATTAAAAATTATACTTATAATAGTTTAATAATAATAAAAAGTTATATAGTCTATTTTATAAACTATATAAATAGGTACTATATAAATAGGTATTATATAAATAGGTACTATATAAATAGGTACTATATAAATAGGTACTATATAAATAGGTTGTTGTAAGTGTAAAGGCGCCCCTTACTTAAGTATAAGCGCTAAGATAGGTACGCCCGCGCTAGCGAAGCTAGCGTTTTAATATATACTTTTACCTTACTTTAGAATACCTAGTAAGCTCTTTATATATAAATTTTTATTAAATATTAATATTTAATACCTACTTTTTAAGTTTTTATAATATAATCTACGTATCCCTTTACGCCTATAAATAAAATACTTATAAAATAATACTTTATAATAGATTGTATAAGCGCTAAATTTTAAAAATTTATATTTTACTAATTATATAGCTGTAGCAGACCGATTTTCTATACTATATAAAACGCCTATTAGTATAAATAAAATAGTAAAACCTTACGTAGAGATTTTATCTAAATAGGCTAGTAATAGTACTACTATTTAGAAATCGGCTAGCGATAGCGCTACTATTTAGAAATCGGCTAGTAATAGCGCTGTCTATAAATTAGCTAGTAATAGTGCTATTTAAAAACTAATTAGTAATAGCGCTACTAAAAAGTATAATATCTAAAAGTTAACTTAGTATATACTAGTCGATAATATATTATATAATTAATTAAATAAATTACCTTTACTATTACTACTACGATTACCTAATATAGTAAAAAAAGTTATCTTTAAATTTAAAGTTAGTAAATTTTATAAGAGTATAATTACTAAATTACTAAATACTTTTTATAAGCTTAGTAAATAGTTTATAAACAGCCCTTTTACTAAAAAGGTTAAAAAAAACCTAACAATAAATATAAGTAAAAGATTTTTAAAAAATAGTTATTATAAGAGTAGTTTTAGCGTCTCCTACCCTATTCTACTAAATATTAGTAATAATAATAATAAAAATCTTAATATAATAACTATTACTAGTTAACTTATAATAAACTAGTAATTATAATATAGTTTTATAGTTAACTATAGGGTATTTATTAAATAAGCTAAGGCTATAAAAATCGATATTTTATTATTTATTAAAATAGTTATTATAACTAACAAAAAGCACTCTAAGAAAAAATTTAAGTATAAATACTTTATTCTAGCGCGTATCTTATCTAATAAATAATTTATAAATAAGTACGTTATAGCTACTATCTTTTTTATTAATAACTTTTAAGTAAGTATTATAAAATACCTAAAAGATTAGTTTATTACTATTTTAAAATACTTTTACTATTAGAGTATATTACGCGGTAACTTAGACATAGCTAAATAAATAATTAAATTTATAAAATAGTTAAAAGTAAAAGTATAAAAACTATAATATATTACTAAAATAAATATAGCGCGACTAGAGCTGTAGATTTAGTAGTAAAAATAAAACCTTAATAATATTTTTTAGTTAATTACTTATATTTATTAAGAGCGTAATAGCGTAAGAGACAACGCGCGTATTTTATAAAAAAAGCTAAATACTAAATAATAGCGTTAACTAATTACTAATAAGTCTTTTAGTAAAGTAATTTAATATAATAATAAATATAAGTAATACTCTACTATAGTAATTTAAAAAGCGCGTAAGCTATAAAATAAACTAAAATACCTAAAGATATTAGTAAAAGCTTTTTATAGTATTATAGCTAACGATAAGTCCTCTAAAAAGAATAAAAAGTATAAAAAGAATAATAAGAATAAAAAGTAAAAAATAGTGTTATATAAGTCGCTATAAGATCTTATATTCTTAAATTTATTTAATAAAAATAGTAGCGACAGCTCTAGTAGCTCTAATAATTTTTTTTATTATAATAATATAGAGTTAATATTATTTAATAAAATTTACTCTATATTTTATAAAAATTAATAGTAATATAGTAGTACGCTAGCGTTAGTAGTTAATATTATTACTTTTAAGAAGGAGCGCCGTTTTAATAATAAATAAAAGGATATTAATAAGTTTAATAATACTACTAATAAGAACTTAAATATATAAATTAAAAATATAGAAATAAAGTTTTAGTAGTTATATAAGCTCTTTCCTAATAAGTAGTCTAAAATTAAGTACTTTCATTAAGTCTATAAAAATTATATACTTATTTATATTTATAACTACGCTATTATAATATTAAATAACTTATATTAAAGTATATAAGAACTGTATAATAATTTATAAAAAGTATTTAGTTTAATTAATTAATAACTTACTATATTTATTAAATTTAATTTTAGTAAGTTATAGTAACGTAATAATAAACTTTTTAGTAAATAGTTAGCGCGTTTTAAAGATAAGACGATATAAGTATACTTAGAACCTACTTTAATAAAGTTTAAAATTATAACTAATTTTAACTCGCGTTTAAAAGCTGTTATAATAAGTATAGCTTTAGTAAATAAAATTTAGGTATAATTTATTTAGTAACTATCCTAATATAAGACCCTTAAAAATATAGCTTATAGGAAGCTTAAAAGGAAAAATAATAAAAATAGTAAAAATAATAAGAAGTTTACGCAGGCTAGCGCTCCCGTTAGTAAAAAATCTAACTTTAATAATAGATATAATCTAACTTTTAATTTAAATTACTACCCGTTAAAGGAGTTTTACGCTATTTAAGCTAAAAAAGTATATATATATTACCTAAAGCCCGGCTATATGCCTAACTAAAATTAGTTTAAGTTTTATAAAAGAAGTTTAATAGTCTTAGTACCTGCTAAATAGTTTTAAATAATAGAAACTTAGAATACTAATACTAATAATACCTATAATAGTAACTATAACGTTAAGTATTAAAAAAAAGCGTAGTTTTTAAAAATAATTATTTTTAGAGACTCTCGTCTATATATAAAAAAAAGATTTTTAATACCTTTTAATATTATTTTATAGTAAAGTAACGTACACCGATAAGCTAATTAAGCTTATAATTATTTTTTATTTTATTAAGTAATATTTACTATATAGCTTATAGTTTATAAAAATAATTTATTACTATTATAGTATACGGCACGATAAATTACCTACCTAATTATAGTAAAAATTTACTAAATAAGCTACCCTATAGTACTTAGATAAAACTAAAGATATAAGTTAATATACTTAATAGAATATTAGTTACTATACGTATTTGTTTAAATAGTAACTATACTAGATAGATTGTTAGTACTAATTTTATATATATCTATAAGCTCTAGACGATTACGGCGCAAAGCCCTATTATTTTAAAACTTATTAATAGTAATATTATAAATAAAATAATATATATAGCTAAGGTACGTATAGTAATTAGAAAATTTATTAGTAAAAACTAGCACTAGATTATAGATATTATTAGTTATAATATAATAATTAAATAATTATAGCTAAAGGCTTACAACCCCTTATATAAGTAAAATAAAAAAATAATAATATTTAAGTTAAACTATTACTGCAGTAATTATCTATACTAGTTTCTATCTATTAAAGTAATATATAACCGGTACGGCAACAGCTACGCTAAAATAATTAAGCTAAAAAATAAAAATAGCGTTAATATAGTAATTATTTTAGTTAAAACTACTATAAAGATAGCTTATTATAACTTAGATTTTATCGTTTAGATAATACTAAAAGACTAAATACGTTTTAAGATAAGTAATAATATAAATAACGCCTAATATACTTATATAACTTTTATAGAAACTAAATAAGTCGCCGCTATAGCTACGTAAGCTAACTTTAATAAGTTTTATTTAAAATTTAATTAACTACACACTATAATTAATAAAATTAAATAAAGATTACTAAAATAATTTTACTATATTACTAATTTATAAAATTTTAAAGAGGCTACTAAACTGCTTCTACGTTAACTAGGCGTTAATTATAAAATATACTTAAAAAAAGGTAGTTAGCTAACTATATAATACTATTTTAGAGCGTTATATAAAAAAGCTAAAATAATTAAGGCTTATATATAGCCTAAAATAGTAAAAAAATATATTTATAAAAGTAATTTTCTATTTACTATCCTACTATTAGTTGTTAAGAAACCTAAAAGAGGTATTTATATATATATTAACTATTATTACCTTAATAAAATTATAATTAAAGATTATAACGCCCTACTAAAGCTAAAAAAAATACTTACTTATATAAATAAGACTTACGTCTTCTCTAAATTTAATATTATTACGGCCTTTAATAAGATTAGAATTAAAGAGAGTAATAAGTATAAAATAGCCTTTTTTACACAGTTCGGTTTATTTAAATATATAATTATATTTTTTAGATTATATAACGCTCTAGATACCTTTTAGTAATATATTAATTAACTACTACGTAAATACTTAGACGACTTTTATTTAGTTTATTTTAATAATATTATTATCTTTAGTAAGAGTAACTAGGATTATAAATAGTATTACCTTAAAGTATTATATAAGCTTTATAAAGTAGAATTATACCTTAATATTAATAAATATAAGTTTTTAGTATAATACGTTAGTTACTTTAGTATAATACTATTTATAAATAGACTAGAGATAGACTTAGCTAAAATTAAAGCTGTTATAAAGTAGCAGTAACCTAAAATAATTAAAGATATTTAAGCGTTTATTAGATTTATAAACTTTTATTAATAATTTATACACTATTTTTTTTAAGTTATAAAACTATTAATTAAGTTAACGCATAACAGCGCTACTAAAAAAATTATATTAATACTAGCTACTAAAAAGACTTTTAAGTAACTTAAACGCGCCTTTATTAATACTTTAATACTTACTTACTTTAACTCTAATATATATACAATTATAGAAACGGACGTATCTAATTAAGTTATTATTAGTATACTCTCTTAATATAAAAACGACGTCCTATAACCCGTTATTTTCTTTTTAATAAAAATAAAATCTATAAAGCTTAACTACTCTATTTATAATAAGGAGCTTATAGCAATTATTTATACTTTTAAAAAGTAGTAACTTAAACTTACTAGTACACTTAACCCTATAAAAGTATTTTCTAATTATAAAGCTTTAGAATACTTTATAATAACTAAATAATTAAATTATTAGTAAGCCTAATAGGCTAAGTTCTTATTAGAATTTAATTTTATAATTAAATATAGACCCGGTAAGAAGAGTATAAAGTCTAATATATTAATATAATAAACTAAAAACGTTTCTATAAATATATATAATAATTAAATATAATACTAGCAGTAAGTACTATTACCTTTTAAATAATTTAAACTATTTATATACGTCGTATATAATAGCGGCTCCTAATACGCTATATATTTAGCTAAAATTTTAATAAATATAATAGAATTAGACGCTGTAAACTTATCTTAATAGATTTATAAAATTAGTAAAAAGCTATTTATTTTTAATAGTTAGAATAAGAATATTACTTTAAAACTTTATAATAGTTATAAAAATATTAATAACGTAGACCTATTAAAACTACTTAAAGTAATTAGTCTTTATAATAATATTATTAAAGCTATAGTTAATACTATAGAAAGCAGTATACGCTGTATACCTTATTAATTTTATTATAAGTAAAATATTTATATTAAGTTATAAGACTACCGTCTTAATAACAACTTATTATATATTAATAATAAAGTTTTTATTTTATATAATAAGAAGCTCTATATACGTATTATATAACTATATTATAATAATTATATTACTAGATATAATAGTAAGTATAAAATATATACGTAATTATTATAATACTATTACTAACTACGCTATATAAATAGTGTTATATAATATATATATAACTGCCTTACCTACGCTAGAGTAAAGTTAAAATATAAAAATAAGTATAGCTTATTATACTTTTTACCTATACTAGATATATATTAGATAAATATATTTTTTAATTTTATTACGCTATTACCTAAGAGTTACTATAATAGTTATAATTATAAATATATTATAATTTTAGTTAATTAACTATTTAAGAAGAAGAAGTTTATACTATTAACGTTTCTTAACGCTAAAGCTTATATTTAGGCTTTTATTAAATACGTCTAGCGTAAGGAAAGTTATTTACTAAAGTTTATAATTAATTATAGTATATAATTTACGTCTTAGTTTTAAAAATAATTATATAAAAAAGTTAGTATAATACTAAAATTATTTACGGCCTTCTATTTAGAAATAAATAGATAAATAGATATTACTAATTAAATATTAAAAATCTATTTACGTTATTTTATTAATTATAAATAAAATAACTAGATAGAGTTATTACCTATTATAAAATTTAAGGTAAATAGTAATATTATATTAATAGGTATAATACTATTTAAAGTTATAAAGAGATATTTATTATATATAAGTACTAAATCTTCTAGCGTACTACTAAAGGGATAGAAAGTAATACGTAATATATAAACTATAAATAAACTTTTTATATATATAGACTATATAAGATAATAACTACGTTTAGTACTAATATAGGCGTAGGCGAAGATAAAGAAGTATACTAATAGCTAATAACTATCTACTCTAAAAATCTGCGTAGGTAATTAAGTTATATTTAATATATATAACGTTCGTACGCGTCGCTCTAGGAAACTAAAAAATAAAAACTTAGAGCTATTTAAAATTATTAATATTTATAATAAATAACTAGATAATTGCTGTAGTATAAGTTAGGCTTTTAAATTTAATTTTACTAATTATATTACGCTTAAAGACATCTATCTATAATTCTACCTATAATTACTTTACTTATAAAATATAATATTACTACTAGGGCAGTAATAGAAACTATAAGAACTAATTATTATAAAAAAAGGCTTACTAGTATATAATGTTAAAGTAATACTAGATTATAAGATTAATAAATATATAATTAACCTTAATACTAGCTGTAAAGGCCTATTAAAATTCTTTATTAAATAGAAAGATTTTAATAACCTTAACTAGTAATTTTATTTTAATATTATAGGTTATTAAGAATACTTTATAAAGTACTACTAACGTTACTTATAAACGCTTTAATAATTAAGTATATTTTTTCTAGAGGCTTACGATATATAAATAGCTATTACTTAGCTTATAATAAATAAATAAACGACTAATTAACGGATAATTAATAAATAATAAAATATAGTTAGTAAATAAGCAGTATAATAAAACTATAAAGACGATACAGCTTAGTATAAAGAGCTTTTTTAAAAGTATAAATAGTAAATAAAAAAAGCTAGACTTACCTATTATATTTTATAATTCTAATAGTTAGGTTATAGATAAAAGTAGCTTTATAGTTTACTATCTAAGTAGTTACGTATTTTACCGCTTTAATAAGAATATTTTATTTTTATAAGTATTTAACTCTGCCCTGCTGTACGAAAGTTAAGAATATATAAAATTAATTATAAAACTTTAAGAATAAAGCTTCTTAGAGGGGGGGATAGTATTATAGGTATAAAAGTGTTTCTTATTTAGGTATAAGTACTAAAATAGGTATATTTATGCTAGCAAAGCTAGCGTTTTAGTATATACCTTTACCTTACTCTAGAATACCTAGCGAGCTCCCTATACGTAGATTTTCGTTAAATATTAATATTTAATATCTACTTTTTAAGCCTCCGTAATATAGGTACTATATAAATAGGTACTATATAAATTAGTACTAAATATTAATAATAGTAAAAATATATAATATAAATACTAGCGAATAGACGTACTTAGTATTATAATAATAGTTATAAGTAAAAAAAAAATATACTTATAAATAAATATTAATTATTATTAAACGCTATACTATCTGTATATATAAGTAGAATAAAAAGTAATAAATATAAATATAACCTCTATTTTATATAAAAATAAAATTAAAAAAGTATATATTAGGTTATATAGGGAGAAGACATTAGAAAAATCTAAATCTAAAAAGTTACTATATTTAAAAATTAATATAACATTAATTACTAAGTCTAAAAATATATAAATTATAGTAATTTAAAGAAATAGTTAAGAAGATTTTTATAATAATTTTAATTACTACTTATTTAGTATACGTACTAAATTAAAATTACCTATATATAATAATATTTTAAGCTCCTTGTTTAGGTTCTTATAACTTTTTAGTTAGTAAATATATTTAACTATAATTTTAACTATACTATTTTAGGACTAGTATAGGTCACGTAATATAATTTTTATAAAAATGTATTATATAATAATAAATTTATATAATTAGTAAAAATTTAGCTTTTAATTATATAATTAGTAATTATATATAAAGGTATACATATACTCCTTCTTTTTTAAAACCCCTTTTCGTCTCCCCGAGCCACTACAGCTACACTTTTTATTCGATTAATATATAAATATAGTATATTATAATATCTTTTAACTTTTATAAACTTAAATTTTTATATATTTATATACTAATTACTATAAATAAATAGTATGGCTGTAGTAGCTCGGGACGACTAAAAGGAGTTTTAAAAAAGTAGGAGTATATATATATCTTTATCTTAAATATCCATTCTCTTAAAATAACACTAAATCTTTTAAACCTTAAATATAAAATAAATTTACTTTTAAAAGTAAATAATTTTTTTTAATTACTACTACTTTAAAAACGGTTTCTACTACTATTTATAAGGCTATAAGACGTATTAAAAATAAAAAAGATAATAATAAAAATAATTATAATATAAAAAAAGTTTATAGAGGAGGTATAAAAAGATTAACTAAAAGGGATAAAAGAGTTATTAATAGAGACTTAACTAAAAGTTCTAAAAAGAAAAATAAAAGTATACTATTAAAAAATAATCTAAATACTATAATAAGATAATTATAATAAATATTTTTTAAAAAAAGGTTATATTATTAATATAAGTAAAAAAGAAACTAATAATAAATAAAGAAAATACTAAAAAACGACCTTACCTAACTTTTTCGACACACTAAGTATAAAGGTATATATATACTCCTCCTTTTTTAAAACCCCTTTTGGTCGCCCTAAGCTACTATAGCTACACTATTTGTTTAATTAATATATAAATATATATATACTAAAAAACGATTAATATATACTATAGAAAATATAAAATTATTAAATATATAAATTTAAAAAAAATAATATATTCTATATTTATATACTAATTAAATAAAAGAATATAGCTGTAGTGGCTGTATAAGCAACTAAAAGAGGTTTTATAAAAGAAGGAGTATGTGTATGCCTTTATATAATATTTTCTAATAAGTTAGCTATATAAAGGGATAAGATTAGTGGTGTGGCACAGTGGGCAAGTGCCTAGAATATATAGATTTGTCGAATTTCGACGTTATTCTATATATTAGGGGTTTAATTCCTCTTCTTACTATAATATACTTTAAGCGTGCCTACTTTATATAGTAAATATAGAGTTTTTAAAAAGTATAAAGTACTACTAAGAAATTAATATAAGGCTATAGGAAGCTAAAATTCCTATATAGAACACGTTATATCTAAAGGTATAAGTAAAATATTTTAGTATAAAAATTGCTATCTAGAGTTAGATAAGATAAAAAATCCTAAATAGGCCTAGCGTGACGAACTAGGCCTAATTAGATTAAATTAGTAATCTAATAACTTTATTTAGTAATATAATAACCGAAAAATAAAATAAAAAAGAGACACGTTTACTAGAATTTAAAAAGTAATATATATATAGCTATTTTCTAATTAGACAGGTGCGCTAAATAATTAGCGTCTATTTAAAAAAAAAGGGGAATAAGATTAGAAAAGAGTATTATAGAAAAAAGAGTAATAATAAAGTTAAAAAAACTAGCTATTAGTTATTTATAAAGTAAATTATTTTAAGTTTTTATAATATTAAAATATACTACTTTTTATATATTCTTTAGGTCTAGTTTTATTTTTTAATATTAATTATATTAATTATTTTATACGTTATAGTATAATACTTTAAGTTTAGAATTCTATTTAGTTATAGGGTAAAAATAATTTAGTATTTATTAAAACACTAAATTATTTAATTTCTTATACTAGCAAAGACTATATAATTAAACTCTTTATATCCGAAGTTAAACTAAATATAAAAAGGAGTAAGTATTATTAATTTTATATATATATTTGTATATATATATATTATTATATTATATTATATTAATAATTTTTATATTAATATTAATTTAGATTAAAAATTTTAATAAAATAATATTTCTATTTACAATATAATAGCCATTTTAAATAAGTTTAAAAATAATAAAATTATACTTTATTCTTACCTAGTCTATAGCCCTAATGTAGCCCCTATAGAAAATATATAGAATTATTTAAAATCTAAACTAAATAAAAATTAAAAGGTTAAGTTAGGTATAAAATTAAGTTTAAAAAGTATACAGTCTTTTAAAAAAACTATTTTAGAGGAGTATAATAAAATACTATAAAACGTTTTTAATAACTATATTTTATTTCTTCCTAACTATTATAAGGTAGTTATAGAAACTAAAGACTACTATACTAAAGACTAGTAATTTATTTTATATATATATATATTTATATACTAATCGAATAAATAGTGTAGCTATAGTGGCTCGGGACGACCAAAAGGGGTTTTAAAAAAGGAGGAGTATATATATACCTTTATACTTAATGTGTCGAAAAAGTTAGGAGTAATTTATTATTTACTAGTTTATTATTACAATTTTAAAAAAGTAACTCTTATATATAATTATATATATATATATATATATTTATATATTAATCGAATAAATAGTGTGGCTGTAATGGCTGTGTAGGCGACTAAAAGTGGTTTTAAAAAAGGAGGAGTATGTGTATACCTTTATACTAAATATATCGAAAAAGATATATAATTATATACTTTATATATAAATATATAACAATATATTATATACTTATATACTTATATATTATAGACCCTATTATAATATATATAAAAACTAGCCAATTTTATACATTAAATAAAAAGTTATAATAGTCTAAAATATAGTTCTAAAAATTCTTTATATTTACTAAAATGTTTTTACGCCTTAGGGCCTTACTAAGCAGCCCCTAATAATATAAATAGAATACGCTAAAATTTCTCTTTAAAATAGTATTATTTTTATATTTTTAGACCTTATAAGTAATAAGTTATATTATATTAAAAAAGGAAACTTTTTAGATTTAGGTTTTCCTAATATTCCCCTCTGTAATAGTAGTTATTGGTAGCGTCTTTACGGCTTTGCCTACCGTAAATAATAGTTATTACCTTATATCCGACTGTTAAGTTAATCTTTTTCTAGGCAATATAGATAGTATTAAAGAGCTACTATCTACCTATACGTAGATAGTTCTCCGAATCCTCCGCCTATCTACCTTATTAATATACGAACGCCTGCCGACACTCAGGCGTATACGTAACCCAAACCTAAACATCTACTAAGAATAAACGCTGCTCGGATCCTATTGTATACGACTTTAATAATAACTTCGATAATAACTTTAATAATAATATAGTAGAGTAGGCGTATTATAGTATTACTAGCACTATAGCAGTTTAGCCTAAAGAAAAAAAAAAGGAGTAGAGGCGACGGTAGCCCTAGTGTACCGAACTTAAGTACGCTAAGCTATACGCTAAGCTACGTATTAAGCTATACGCTAAGACTGTAAGTTTAAGTCCTCTACTAATAAAAATAAAATAAAAATATTTTTAGTAATCCTTATATATGCTTATTTTTATAACTATATCCGGGGGAATAACTTTTTTTAGCCTATACCTTTTTTAGACTAGTGTCTCGACGCTACACTTTACCTCTCTTTATATAATAGTAGTTATCGGTCTATTTAGAAATAGTTTAATACTAATTAAATTAGGTTATTATACTAATCTAATTAAGCATTAAACTAAGTCTATTTAAAAAATATACTAAGCCTAACTAAAGTAAGAAACTAAATCTAATAAGATTATATCTAAAATTTAATTAACTAATTAATTAAATAGCACATTAAAATAGGAGAAAACGAGATTTAAACTCGTAATCTATAATATTACTATTATAGATAGCTAGGTATATTATATACTAAAATATATATCCTTTCTTTATATTTATACTTAGTAGCTCTCTATATTTATACTTAGTAGCTTAAACTTTTTTCTACTTATAAAATTTTATATATTTAAAAACGTATTTATCTTAAATAAATTAAAATTTATATTTATTATATAGATTACTATTAGCTATAACTATATATAGTACTATTTACTTTAAATTATATATTATTAAAATAAAAAAACTTTTTCGATATATTGAGTATAAAAGTATATATATACTCCTCCTTTTTTAAAATCCCTTTTAGTCGCTCCGAGCCACTATAGCTACACTATTTATTTAATTAATATATAAATATTAAAATAAAAAAGAAAAGAATATATAACTTTAAAAAAAAATATATTAACTTAACTAAATTTTTTTAGTACTAAATATTAAAGATAGATAGATATTCACTTATTATATAATTAATAACTATTACTAAAGCGTTAAGAAGCTGAATATAGGGGTATTACCAGGATAGATCCCGTCCTTGCCAGAAGCAGGCTGAGACCCGTAGCTCCGGTAGTATGGTGGTTTGCGTCTTCCTATAATTGGTCGCTGGCAGATTACCGGTGAGCGTCAGGCTGGGCGTTAGGTTAGGGCGTCAAAGCTCTGTGCAGATAGTGCCTCAGCCTTGCTGAGAGGCCCAGATGCATCAATACGATCGCTGATACTCATATTTTGCCGATATTTGGACTTTGCCACAGAAGTGGAAGATGAGTGGCCCATTTCCTGACGAAATACGAGCCGTAGAGCCACAAATTGTGGCACAGGAAAATCCGAGCAACTCCCTACAACCGCTGGTGTCTCCCTGTAGGCTTCAATACGCGCGCGCGCAAGGCAGTAGCGTTGTAAAAGTAATCTAATTTAACAAAGTTAATATTAAGGCTATTACCCTAAAAAGGAACTATAGTACACGCGGAAGATAGTATATAGAAATATATAAATTTTTACTAGAGCTATATTTATCGACCCTCTATCTTCTATATCTTTGACGCGATCTCGCTCTATAACCACTGGTGTTTGAACGTGTAGATGAGGCTGAGGTCAAGGGGAGAGGGGTTGCTGGCCAGATACGCGTCTTGATATTCGATACCGACATCAACGAATCTCGATTAAACGCAACCCTATCCCTTCCACTGCGCCCTCATAAACCCCACAATATCCTTAGCCAACTCCCCCGGCCGCTCCCATGCCGGAAAATGACCCCCTCTCGGCCGCTCCCTCCACTCCACAACATTAACCTCCCTCTCCGCCCAGCTCCTCGGCACCATATACACCTCCTTCGCAAAAGCAGTCACCCCAGTCGGCACACGTACGCGCCTATCCACCCCACCCGGCGGAAGCTGGCCTGCTTCAACCACCGGCAAGTTCTCGCGGTACATCTGGAAAGCCGTCGTGGGCCCAGGGAAGTAGTGTAACAGCGTCCACGTGATGATCTCATCCTTTGTCCAGGGGTACTCGTCGGACCACAGGAGGAGCTTATCCGCCATCCAGGCAAGCATGCCAACGGGGGAGTCGTGCATGGCGAAGCCGAGTGTGCGCGGCTTGGTACGCTGGATCTGGCCGTAGCCGCGTTGCGAGTCGCCGAACCACTTCATTTGTGCGAGCGAGTTTTGCTCGAATGGGGAGTACGTGAGCTGGGCGTGGTCTGGGGGCGGGGTGGGGAAGACCTATGTGGGCGAGATCAGATAGGTAGCGGCGGAAGAGGGCAGGGCAGGGCTTACGTTGGTGAGGTAGAGGGCATGTATGGCGTCTGGGTACAGCCGGGCCATGGACGTGGCGATCAGGGCGCCCCAGTCGCCGCCTGCGATGACGTAGCGCTCGTAGCCTAGCCCGGTCATGAGGCGGTGCATTAGCTCTGCAGAATGCCAGTTCTTGAAGCCTTCTTTCGTGGCATATGAGGAGAAGCCGAAACCGGGAAGCGAGGGCGCAACGACATGGTAGCCGGCTGAGAGAAGGGGCTCGACGATTTTCGCGACTTCGGTGAAGTTTCCGGGCCAGCCGTGCAAGAATAGCAACGGAATCCCCTGTTCTCCGCTACAGCGTGCGTGAACGAAGTGGATGTCGAACAGTCCCCAGTCCTCAAGCTCGATATGGACTTTGAACTGTGGGAGTTGGTTGATCTTGCGCTGCTCGGATTCCCAGTCGTACTTGTTGAGCCAATGCTCGATCGTCTCTTGCATGAAGCCTACAGTAACTCCGTTGTCCTCTCCCCATGTGCTGTTCGCATCACCGGTGGGGAGACGTGCTAGTTGCAGCTTCTTCTTCAGAAGTTCCTGCTCTTCGGAGCTGATATCGACCTATCATTGTCGCCTTAGCCGTTGAGCCTCAAAATGAAGCATTACCTGACTCACTTTGAACGGTATTGGAGTAAAGGAAGGCATCTTAGATGATACTGACAACGCGAACGTGTGGTGAGTGGTGTTGACGGGATCAGACGGGTAAGAAGTGGGGAATGCATCTTTGTTAGGCAGCCGCCTCGCACGGAGTTTACTCTTGGCGCTATCGTTGTATAGGTAGCTACGCCGCCCCACTTAGCCGGTTACGAGTAGCAACCTCGCGAATCCAATTATCTGAACTATTGAAAGAGAAACCACTTAAGGATCGTCCAAATGACGATACTGAGCTGAACACGAACCATAGTCTTTCATTCTGAAGACACTCGACTGAACTACTGAACAACAGATTCGAATACCGATGTTCAGAGGAATGCTAACACTATGTAGGTCCTACCACTTTCGCCGCATAGCCAACGGAACACGTCATCGGGACATACAAAGCCTCACCATCGTCTACATGCAAGCTCCCACCCATGCATCGCTACACAAGTGCTCAAATCGCTCACTCATCTTCCTCATGCTCAAACGTCTCCGAAAAGTTAATCAACGACGTGAAGCTCTCCGGGTCCTCCGCCACGCCCATCGTCTCTCTCAGTCGCGCATCTGCCACCCAAGATACCGGCACGAGCGCCATGCGGCCGTCCTTGTTCCTGACCAGCTTCGTCTGCTCCCTCTTCGCGAGCAGCTCAGCAGGTAAAGGTACAGGCGAGCTCGCATCGGTGATGCCGTTCTTCCGCTTGTGTCGATGTTCGAGGATATCTACATCGACGGTACGCAGAGCGGCAAAATGATAGATATGCACTTCCTTCTCTTGTCCGTATCTGCGGGATCGGGCAATTGCCTGTTCCATGGCTGCGTCGTATTCGTA
The DNA here is from genome assembly GCA_030770415.1 of Pleoardoris graminearum. Taxonomy (NCBI): domain Eukaryota; kingdom Fungi; phylum Ascomycota; class Dothideomycetes; order Pleosporales; family Didymosphaeriaceae; genus Pleoardoris; species Pleoardoris graminearum. Next base: position 319,648 of record JASEKS010000048.1, on the reverse strand, counting down.
CTGGGTCTTGACCAGGACGGGAGACACGAAGATCGTGTGGTTGGCATTGTACAGGTTCCTATGCGCATGTTAGTGCACGAACTACCGAAGAAACGTGAAACAATCGGTTTTCCAATTGGGCCTATCAACATAAAAGGAATTCAAACTCTGAAACAATGCTGTGGGGCGTCAAATAATAGTAAGTGGCTGCGGGACTTACACTCCTGCCGCGGTCTCGCTGGTCAAGTCAAGGATGAGGACCTTCGCATCCGAGCTATGCTTGAATTTCTGTATAGCCTTGCCGGGGTTCTTTGGACTAGGCGTCAAATACGAGATGCCGTGGTAATCGAGAACTTGTGCAAGGTCACTGATCGTTCTAGTCTCTGGGGCGAAAACAAGGACCTGATCCTCGTCCGGCAGCTCTTTAATGAGCCCTGCAATGTGGTCCATCTTACGACCAAAGCTATGTTCCGAAATTTGTTCCTCGATCGACCCGAGATGCGTGGCTTTGATAAGGTTCGTCCCTTGGACTACAGTGTTGCACTTAGGTACTACACAAGCTTCGTTATTGCTCCCCGCCAGACAAGGCCCGCAGGACATATGGCCACATTGTGAGGTCAAATACAACTCGGATATGGTCGCACGGCCCTGGCATCCCGGGGCATCACAGCACCTCGGGGTGGTAGATGCTTCGTGTAGTGGCTGTAGGAGGTTCTGGACGTTGTCAATGAAGCGTTTCGACCTAATCCTGAACGCAAGATAGCCGGCGAACGTGCGAAGCCTCGACAGGGACTTCTTCGCTTCCTTGATTCTCTCATCCAGTTTCCGACCCTTGATAAGACCACCGCTCGTTGGGTTGCTCTCGGCGTCCTTTAGCAGTGAGCGGATCTTTTCCGTCGCTTCGTCGTCGCCTAGCCAATTGTCAAGGCAAACATCGTTTCTGAAGTGCTCATACAACTTAGAAACAGACGCCTCTTCTTTCTCGCTCTTTTGAAGACCTTGGAACCTTTTCTTCCTGTGGCCTTCGAATCCGCGCAAGAGCCGTTGGAGCTCGGAAACGCTTTCATGGTACTCTTCAGCTCGCTTTCTTATTAGGGACTCGAGCCCTGATTCATCAAGGGTCTCGTAGAATAGAGCACACCTTTGCAGAGCCTCCTCACCGGATCCCGAACCATTTAAGCTCGCGTTTAGCCTGCTCGTCCGGTCGCTGTCTTGGCTCTTCTGTCGCCTAATGGCCATTCGCTGAGAAATCAGGTGCTGCGAGAGCTCAAGATAGACTGCGTGATGGGCGGCGTTCAGTTCGATGATCTTCAACGATTCAGAGCAACGAATATGCTCGAGAGAAGCCTCATTTTGTCGTACAAACTTGTCCAGAAATTTTTGCGCACGCTCATGACGCGCCCGATGCCACTGAGATGACATGCATTCCTTACTTGAAAGGAATCGTTCGACTTCGGTCTGAGCTTCAGTTTGCAATCGCTCGACCCGTGTACGTCTGCCGGATCCCGCCCTGTCTGTAAATTCACAGTACCTCCCAAGGCGAATCCCCAGATATGACGCGATATTATCAACATCGGTGAAAGAACCTAACGAGGGAGTCCCCGACAGAACCCATCGCTTGTGCGCAGCGATCTTCTTGATAGCGACCGAAGATAGTAGGTTCTCGTGAGCCTTTTTGTCTTTCTGTTCAAGATTGAGATAGTGGTATTCGTCAACAACAATCCGATTAAAACAAAAAAGATGGAATAGAGGTATCGAAGACTTTCGTAATTTCCGTCCTTTGCCATTGAGTTTCTTCTCTTCCTTGGTAGTAGCTCGTGTAGACTCAAAGGGCTTATACCGGCTCCCGTGCAGCACTTGCAGAGGTAAGGTCATGTCAAACTCGGCTTCTTCTAACCTTTCCTGAAGTAACTTGCTCGTGCTTTCGCTGAAGTCGCCCGTGGTCATGTTTTGTTGCTTCGAGAGCTGCGACGGCAGCTCTGAAGTGGCACGGTCCATCCAAGCGGCGAAGGCGCGAGAATTTGGCACACCCTTAACAGAGCTGGCTGTGGCCGGCCCAGGCATGGCGGCAAAGTCGGCAAGATGAGAAATGTAATCTCCGTCTGCCAGAACTGCCCAAGAGACAATAATGACCCTGTTGTTCTTGAGATCCTCAAACTGCAGGCACTGAAGGTCGCCGAACGTCTTGATCAAGAGTACGCCGAAGCGCTTATACTGATTGGTCCCCAAGAATTTTTCAAACTCTTCCTGCCACTGATCGGCTAGATGGGCCGGGCAGACGATCAGAGTAGCCGCCGTGTCGATGAGTGCTGGAGTTTCTGTAGTTGAAGAGCGGTTGTGATTAATCAGGGCTTTGTCTGTCCTGTATTCCTCGAACTCGCTTTGTACAAGAGCAATAGTCGTAACGGTCTTGCCAAAGGATGGTCGATCTGCAAGTACCCCTCCACGTATGACAACATTTGCTTCCGCGAAAGCTTCGACCCTCCATCCTAGCTTAACCTGGACAGCTTCTTCGACCTCAGTGAAGGTAAAGCTGATGCCTAATTCTTGGGTTCGCATCCACTCTAGAGCACAAGGCTGAGCTCCACGTAGCTTATATGCAAGCTTGACTGGTCTTGAAAATTCCTCGTCTTTGGCGTTGCTTCGTAATCGGTGTCGGGGAACCTGTGTGGAAGCTGTGTACTTTTGATCGGTAAGGAGCCTCCATCCTACGGTTATCGGCCCCGTGCGAATGGCTTGCCTGGTTTGAACAAGAGCACTTACAGCGCGATGCGCTAGCGAAGAGATGTTGAGTCCGATTTCAATGCGCGTCTTATCGTTGTCCCTTCCTGCCTCAATATGAAAGATCGGGCAGCGAGTCTTCAACGCGCGCTCCCGTGTAGCAGCTTCTTTCGGATCCTCGTATGCTGTGGCGACTCCGGTTTCGTCTACGTTCCACAGAAGGCGCGGAAATGGCGGTGCACAACACTGACACTGTAATTCGGAAACGACACCGAAAGACTGCCAATCTGCAAAGGAAGGTGCTGACGTTACCCGTTCTAGCGCCCACAAGTAGTCTGTTACTTTCTTCGTGGGAAGAAGCTCGGGTATCTCGACTTCTAGTACACTAATAGCCATCGTACAGTCGCTTTGGAATTTACTCAGTGGTATAGACGTGGTGAGTACCCTAGCATTCAGGGATGGCTCAGTCGACACCAACGCCATAGTTCCGATGGCTGCACGTTCCCATGATCCAGCGGACGTTGCGCTGACGGAGCAACTATTGGTATCGTTAGAATTCCAAGGTCTCCATGAAGCGCTCAAACGAGCTACGGACTGACGCTGTTCTCCCGGTTGCTTCCTAGTGCAGTCATAGCTGAAAGAAAAGGAGTCATTTGTCCAGCTAAGAGGGTCTGGGTCCAAGAACAGATAAAGTGGGGGCTCGGTAGATCGTTTATACAGAGAGTTACTCGCAGTACCGCAACGTGGAAGATGGTCATAGTCTCCAGTCAGATCGTCCATGTTCTGGCCAAGGTCCTTGGCTCCCTTGCCGTTACTCCGGATGTAGAGTCGAGCAGGTACAGTCTCTGTCTGGAAATCAAGAAGACCCAGCTCATTCCTAAAGGACTTGAACGTCTCGGGCGAGCCCTGGATGCTCAGCGGGATGTCGTGGACACAAGGAACAAAGATCTCCCAATCAGGCGAGAGCAAGGAGTCACTAATTAGGCCTCTTGCAATAGTGTTTCTGAAGAGCTTGCGCAATTTATTGTCCGCTGGCAGCGCAGGCGAACATTGTATATACAGAAGCCACTGAACCTTCTCGCCTATGGAAAGTTCCAAACGGGCTTGTGTTGACGTATATTGCACCTTCCAGGAATTGTCGTGTCTTATGAATTCGCCGATGTAAAAGTCATCCGTCTCTACACCGACTTCAGCCACGCGCTCAGCAAATGCTTTGGAGAGCTTATTATGAAGCTGAGACTGGAAGGATTCTGAGAAGCTAAAGCCAGAGAAGTTCTTGAAAGTTATACGCGAGGGCAGTTTGGACCTCCATTTGTGCACAAAATCGGCCGGAGTCTGCACACGAGCGTCACTCTTTATAGTGTCCGTGTATACATGTTTGGGGTTACCAGCGTGCAACACACACGCAGTATGGCCGCATTCTGAACAGATCTGCACAGCTGCTTCGCATATCTTTTCGTCGCACTCCCGACTGCATAATCGTGAACTAAGCCTTGCTTCTCGGGACAATGCAACGATGTCGACGTCACTAAAGCTGGAAAGGTTTGGTGCGTAGTCAACCATTTCCCATGGTCTGACAAGTTGATTGGAAGGACGTGACGGGCTAGTTTTCGCGTCTCCTCCGTGTTGAGTTGACAAATCTTGGGTTTCCTTGAAGAGGTGGGAAGCAGAGATGATAGCGGACAGCTGCGATGCGGTGATGACGGTTGTACTCATAGCGTTGCCTGCTAGATCTTGGCACTCTGCCGCTGATTCGCGCCCCAAGAGGATCTTGTCCATAGGCAACCCTTGAAGCGCCAGAAGCTCAATGCCGCTAAGTGGTTGTTGGCGGTTGGTTGCGAAAACCTGACCATTCGGAGTGATACATGGAACCAGTCCTGGGTTATCGTGGAATCGATCTGCGTTTTGGCTCACGTCCCAGATCGTTTCTTTAAATGTCGAATCAGTGCCATCCGCTACTGCTGCCCTCAAGTGAGCAACTTCAATGGCCTCCCACTCCCTCGAGGATCGGGAATCAAACCAATCGTGATCGGCAAAATCAAGCGGCTGTTTGGTGCCGTTCTCGCTCCATTTAGTGCATGGCCGCTTGGTTCCCAGTCGTAATTCTGATCGAATCTGGTCGTACCGGAGCTTGCACAGCTCCCACGCTGGTTCGGATACAAGAGCGTTATAGTCTACAGTACCACGCGGGAAGTGGGCCAAGAACGCCTCGTACGGACTGCTGCATGGTCGCTCCAGCCGCCGCATCATCTGTTTCCAGCCTTCGACAGCGTTTGAAGCTTTCTTGGATGAATCCGTTCGCTCGACAGCGATCATGTACATGCGTTCGCGTGTCTGTGGGTAGTAATATCGTTTGGTGTCGCAGTATAGCCATCCTGCTTCATAGCCAATCTCGTCCCATTGCTTAACAATATCGTTCCACGTCTCCGCTTTGCTTTTGACATTCTCAAGAAGAACGACGCTAGGTCGAAACCGCCTTGAGTATTTGTAGACTGCGTTCCAAGTCTCGCCCGACTCGCCCTTCTCTTTAAGGCTCTTCTGATGATTGTTCTGTCTGGAAAGATTCTTGCAAGAGAACCCAGCAACCAGAAGGTCTACACCATCAGGTATCTCTTCTACCGCACCATATGCTGTGGTTGCGGTTCTGGCGTCGTCTGGAATGAACTCCCGTATGTCTCTGAACAGAAGCTCAGGACCAAAATTCCGCTCGATGAAAGCCTGCTTGAATTGTTCAATCTCCGCGCTGAAGAGGTGGCGGAACTTTAGTGGCGATTTGTCTTGTGCTTCCAGTGCTTGTGCTGATGCGATCAATCCAAAAAGTGGGGACTCGGTGCCACTGCACATGGTCGCTACGGTTATTGACCTACCGAGGTTCTTCAACGCGTCTACGAGTCCGAGTTCGGTTGCCCGCGTTGTTAAGTCTGCAAAGATCGTCTCGTTGTCATGCATAGGCGGAAGAGTGTAATCAATGCCCTTGCCCTTGCGCACGGTTTTTGACTTCACAATTGGTTTCCGTCGTGATCTAGAGAGTGGTTCACGCTGATCATCTTCGTGTGACTGCATATGATCTTGATCGTCGTCCTCTACGGACATCTCGTCGGACAAAGTTCCTTCAACTGCGTCATCGGACTCTAATCCACCGGCGCCATCACTCACTTCGTACGAGCTAGTGTCGTCTCCTGATTCTTGGTCTGAAATATCGGAGAGCAACGGCGTGTTACTTGCAGTGTAGTTTGCAGTGCTACGACGCGGGCGGCCCGATTGAGAAGCTCGACGCCCTTTATCATCACCATGTCCTGAGGAGCTTGCAGGCGGTTCGACCACCGTGTCTGTCATCTCGACGTCTTGGAAAGACGCTTGCGCGGGCCCCATACTATCCAGTTCCGACTCTGTTGATGGAGGTGATGGTAATGCAGCTTCACTCGCCTCCGTCCTCAGCTGGCGATCTGCAGCATCGCCGTCACTTAAATATTCCCAAGAAACAGTTAGCGGAGATTTTCCGGAACAATTTTCGGGCGTTATGTGGCCTTCATCGGCGATGCTTTGCTGCTTCGCAAACTGCATGGGTACAGTGGCAACCAGCCGTGGGTTCTCAAACGTGGCATCGGGTTGATCAAACGCGCTTTCCTCGTTTGTCCGAGGATTTGCCTTTTGCCCCGTGCTCGCAGCGCTCGCATACTGCACGACTTGGGGAACTTCGAGCAGCTTTGGGATTACACTCAGTCGTGAGCGGACAATCCATGATGTCTTCGTGGACTTGGGAGATGAGTCGACCTCGAAGCTGCTAGCGGTGGTTCTCCCTGATTTCCTTTGTAGTGTAGACGTCATGGCAGGGTTCTCGCGCAGTGAAGAGTGCTGTTGACTTCCCTCGAGCGTAGTGCTTCTCCTTAACTTTCGTTGTGGTTTAACAGATACTGTTGCAGTCGGCCGCAGTAAAGACGGCTCTTGTTGGTTAGACGCGGGAAGGAAGGTAGGCTCTCGAAACGTGCGAGTGATGGAGGTTTCCTTGCGTTTCATAGATGGCCCGCATACTTTGCCTCGTCTGATGCACACCGCACATGAAGCCTGACCATTCTTATCCCAAGGCTGCCCATTCTCGTAACGACAACGAGCGTAACCTCTACTCTTGCACTGCGGGCACCTGGCGTTCAAGACGTCCTTCTCTTCTGCCGTGGCCTCTCTACATCTCATTCCTTCCTTGATACACCTGGTGCATTTGTCGTTCCCCTCCTCAAATATGCAAGTGTAGGCATAATTGCCGCCGCGCTTACGACACACGAAGCATGTGTGCGGAGGTGGGGGGTCATCGTGGGACAGCGTCGGCGCCGGGGATGAGGTCTGCGCGACGCTGGTCAATTCTGGATTTGCTGAGACTATAACAGTCAGTTGCTCCACTTCTAGTAAGCGTGGCTAGCTTACCTGTGATCCGAGTTGAGGTGCGCCTGGGTGTTGGTACGCCTGGTATGGAGCTCTCGATTGCTCTGCGTTTGTTCGAAGCAACGAAACGCGTCTCGACGCGTGTTATATCAGTATCGTCCTCAGAGTCAGAAAAACTTCGGTGTCGCGGCCGCTTTCGAGCGGATTGGCGTGTTGATTGTGTGGACGCCATCTCGCGCGATCATCCATCTCATATAGTGCACGGAACCTGTAGAAATAGAGGTATAAAATACCGTGGCTTAATAACAAGGTATCATGGTGAGAAATTGAGGGTGAGTGCGCAAAATGGATCGTAAAGGTGGTGGGCGGTGGTAGGAGGGGTCAAGTGAGATAATCGTGCGACCGCGGCTCGGACGGAAAGTACGCGTGGGCACGTGTCCCCCCGACCCCGGTGTCCCCCCGACCCCGGATCCCGGCTCCGCAACGTCCAAGTGAGTGCCGCCTGCGTCCACTATCCACAGGTGACGCAATTCCAGACCTCCTCCTTCGAAAAGATAATACCAAGCGTGCTCGAGTAAAATAATTACGGGCATGTTGCAGGAACTAGCTGGACTCGATGCAGAACCGAGTAGCAGGCTCACATTCTCACCTTCTCCCTTATCCTTGTTAACGACCTAAACAGATCCTGCGACAGACAAGCAGAGTAGCAGCTCTCAAACTACGTTTGACGATTCGCATTGGACCCGCTTTTCTCAGTTCACATACGACAATGCGCATCTCGCCATGATATTGTCTATAAGAGACAGCATACGCTGCGTCGCAATCAGAAGGGGTTCTCCTTTATTGTCGTTACCGACCTAAACAGATTATATAATAATTAGTATAAATAATAATATATTAATTATAGTAAAAAAGTATACTAAATAAAAATATAAAGGGCGGCCTACTACTAAAGCGGAGATAAATATTTAATAAAAGTAAAAGATAATAATATTAGGTAGTAGTAAAAGTAAATACTAATTATAATACTATAATTAAAAATAATAATTTATAAAAATATTTTATCTAATATTTTACGTTTTTATCCTTTTTACTAATATCTTAACTATAACTTAAAAGTTAATAGTTATATCTAATACTAAACCTGTTAAAATAGAAATTATAATAATTTTTATTATTAATAATACTGTAAGTAACCCCTCTAGTTATTATAAGTATACGTAGATTACTAATATCGTTAATAATAATAAATATATAAATAAAAGAAGTAAGATTATTAATAAAAATATAAAGGCTAAACTAAAGGCTATTAAAAAGTAATAAAAACTTAAGCTTCTAAAACTATATTTTAAAATTTTAAAAAAGCAGACTTATAAGTTTACCTATTTTTATTAAAGTTATCTACTTATATAGATAGAAAGAGATTTCTTTTATAAAAATAATTACTAGTATATTTAAAGTTAACTTTTTTCTTTTTAAATAATTATTAAAAAGTATAGCTATTAGGACTAATAGAAAGATAGGCTCTCTCTAATAAAATAGGCTATAAAAGAGAAAATTAATAAGTATACTAATACTATATAGATCTAGAATTTCCTAAATATAGGTAAGTAGTATAAAGATAATAATAATAATAAAAAAAATAAATTAGTAATAAATTAATTAAATAATAAGTATTAACTTTATATATAATTATACGTAATATTAATAAAGCAATATAACAGCTCCGCATCGAAGAGCGTCGCAATTAGAAGACATGTAGCATTCTTAAGCCTTCCTGCTTAGATGCCCATAGCACAGCCTCAGCCTCGAAGTGACAGCTCCCTCCTACTGGAAAATCATTCAAGAGCCACTGGATCATGAACCTTGTATATCAGAAGAGAATGCATCTCTGACTAGGGTTAACCCGTGTAGTTAAAGCGGCATCCCGTTTAACCTCAGGTAAATAGGACGCGCTTTAACTTTGATAGACGCTTTTGTGCCTCAAACATACGTCATTGAAAGCATGTAACGATAACGTCAGACGATCTATGATAGAGAGAGTGACAAGGAGAGTTTAGTTCGCTTAAATATTCATCGATGGCGTCATGAGCCAATCCCTAAATCTCAATATCGTGAAGTCCCAGAATTGTAGTGATGGCGAGAGTCGTATCGCGGCACGTCGCTTATTGCGTATTGACATCTATATCCTCCGCCTTTCTGATTAACGTTGTTTCAAAACGCCAGTTAAAGACCTCAACACACATTGCTGCAAGAAAGGGGCCCTAAATGTAGCCGTATACGGTGGCTTCTCGCCCTTTGCGCGAAGAATAACGAATGTTGCATGTGTTAGTGAAAGGCGATAAGTGGCACAGGCCGGCATTTACCACTGTTGACAACCTTTCTTTTTACGAACAGATAGTTCGCACGTAACCCTTCTATATATGGTGGACCCTACACTCCCTGGTACTGCGGCTAACTTAGAGGGAGATCCGGAATTGACATAGTTCCCATCTTCTGAGACTGGTGCAATGCACATCGAATTTCTACCACGCACAATATTTCAAACAATTTCTCAGAACCATAGACCATGTTTCATGCATCGAGGTTCAGCTCCTCAAGAGCATTTCTATTCTTTAGCTAGAGACGCCAGTCCAACTATATACTAAAGCACCTATTGCCGCTCAATCACACCATGTCACTCCTCTCCTGATGTGCCTTCCCGTTCCTCCGCTAGTTTTGTCCGCGGTTCCATATCATCGCGGAAACCACAATCCCGATTCCCGCGGCGACTGCGATGATAGCAAGTGTCATGTATTCTGTCATGGGGCACGGGGCGAAGTTGTGAAATGGTCCCACGTTCGTCCGTTCCTCTGCCATACGGCGTTGCGGTGCTGAATCTTCGGTTAATGCCCTTCCTCGACGCATCGACCGCTCGGCCCACTTCTGCTTTGCCTTGGAGAGCGGACGGCCTCTGGCGCGCGGTACCATTCCCTAACATTTTTTTTAAGTACAAGTGGATTTGATACGGACTGGAAGCTCACAGGGCTGTTCGGCTCGTGTGGGAGTGCGGCCGCTATGGAATGACTGGGAGATACGGTGACATGTCCAGTGCCTAATACCGGCGGCCCAAGGTGGGGTTTTTGTTGTTGAGCGCACGATCGCCCACGGTTCGCATGTCCTCCTCGCAGATTACGGTGACGATTGGCAGGAATATTGATGTGATTTTGATGAGGTGAGAATATCGTATCGTGGGCGGTACTTCATTATCGCAGTATCGGAGTGAACGTTCTCTGGTAGCTTTGTGGGGCTCTGTGCGACTAGAAGTATGAAAGTCGTGTAATGTGATGCTGGTTATTAATACATTAAATACAACTTTGCCTTCGCTCGTACGCGCTCGGATCAACATGCCGCTACCTTTATATTCAGAGAGAATGCGCCATGTACAACCTTTGTAACTTTCACAGAGTATATGATATGAGCCATGCTCCGCTTTAGGGGCTGTAATAGTACTGGTATTACGTTTTTTATTCTTTTAGATACACCTACTAACTAACTATAGTAGTGGTCCGCTTTCAAGGCCTGGCGCATTTCCACATGTGATGGATCTTTGAGGAGAGCTGCTCAGGCGATGGCATAGAGGCATATTTAGTGTTATTCCACCGCATCGAGGAAAATCTTCAAAATTAAAAAGGATATCACCTCCACGGCGCTGCGGCCTTGGGCGCGTATATTGAAGCCTACAGGGAGATGTAGGAGTTAGCAGTCGATATGGACTGTAATGTAGTGGATTGCATAAGCAGAGCTGCCGAGTGGATGACACTAGCGCGAGAGGGGCTTCCTTTCATTGGCTGTTATCTTGCAAGCCACCCAATCGGGCTAGGGTAGGAACCCCCCACTCCCCCTTGGTCGCAAACGCGTCTGTTCCTCGTCCACTACTCTATATATTAGGCATGCACCATACGATCCGATTCTCTTAATTTCCATTCTGGTGTTTTTCCGTGCTATGCGCTTTAGGCCATCGCTCCTTAGTTACTGGCCAACCTTACAAAAACTACGCCACTCTCCCTATTTCGTACGGCGCGAATTCACGGGTGTATCGACCGGAGCCCAGCACGCAGCAAGAACGTCAAACTTGGTTGTCGACCTTGCAGTGCCCTCAAAAGTGAGAGTTCTTCAACTGTCCGTTTACCTTGAAGGAAACAATCGCTTCTCGCACAATGATCCGTTCTGACATGGTATCTGTGACTACCAAGCGACCCGACTTACAGTGCGCGAAATAGAGGTGCTCAAGTCCATGGATGCTATCACGTATAAGCCGAACTGGCATCTGAAGGTTTTCGACAGCACCATTGTGTGCAGATGGCGTGACCATTCAGTCTGGCGGATAACACGAAGCCGGGACATCGCAGGTTTGTAGTTCTTTGGCTCGTAGACCCACAGCATCGGATTGCGTCCACTGCCAATGTACCTCCGCAGCAAATATCATAGGCAGATGGCACAGTCGCTGATAATGAGGTCAAGAAGCGGCTCATGACATTGGATGAGGCGAAAGCGTATCTTTTGGAATTAATGGAGGAAAGGACCGCCCTCAATGACGCAGTCGAGAGCAACTTTGATTCCTATAACCTTTGCGAACACTGAGGTAGTCCCTCCATACTTGGACTCGCAGCGCGGCCGACCCTTGCGCATCCGTAACTGGGCACCAGGACGGGCATCCGCGTGCATCTCTTCCAGATGGTTCATCCCGGTCATTGCCACGCCGTCGGACATTGTCACCGTACTTGTATCTAGTATGAGTGGGGAACCTGTCGCAATGCAGTTTCTAAACATTCGGCGTATACCCAATTCAATTCTCAATGACCGTATCTTTCCCATTCGGGGTGACGGGACCTAAATACCATCTTAGCGCATATCTCCCGTCTAAGACTGAGAGCCAGCTTACTAAACTTTGGGTGGATCGAGATCCAGGGCTCAAAGGGTCTACTTTGTGCCTCTTTAGACCTTTGGTAATATGATCCCAATTCACACATTCGTGTGCGATGCTACGATAGTCTGTGAACGGCGGCATGTTGTCGAGCGAGCGAAGCGTGAGAGGCGTTCCATCGGCTTTGCATATCGCACCGTCGATCACCACTTCCAAGCAATGCACTATTTAGAAACATCAGCATGCTAAATGCCTACTGTGCTTGGATGACGCCGACGCACAGTCGTGCTCAAGCTGCAGTTCCTTCTCATGCTCTATCATATCCAGAAAATAGCGCTCCGTGAAGTGTCCTACGTATATCCTCGTAAGACAATACAGCCAATGAATGAATGAATGAATTGCGAAACCCTCTCTCCCACTTTAGCTATGCCTTTTATACTGGTTGCTGGGCCGAAGCAAACGGTCGGAACGCCACTCATCATTGTGACTCACGAAACTAACCACATCTTCTATCCTACGTAAGCATATATAATACTTACACGACAAACAGCACCATCAAACTCCCCCAGGGCGGTAGCTCAGTGGTAGAGCAACGGGCTGCAGTCCCGCATGTCGCCGATTCGATTTCGGCCCGTCCTTATGTTCGATTCCCCTCCTCCTTAGTAAAGTAATTTTTTTTTTGGTTATTTTCAGTTTTCCCTATATATTCTTAATAATAATACCTAGTATCAAACACGCGAACCGCCCCGCGTGATTCCCAAAATCCTGCTCAGCAACCAACCTTCCATCTAGCTGCCTAGCCTGATACCCCACGAGGGCTCAACAAGTTCCTAGTATCCCACAAGCACGAACGAAGCTTCGCAAGGCTCATATAATAAACTACCCCAGATATACCGTGTAGCGATCCTATACATTTAACTCTATCTACTCCGCCCACTGTCCTCCTTCCTCGCAGAAAGCTTCCCCAAGATATTATATACCCCAACCACCTCTATCGTAGTTTATGGTTCCACCGCCCCCTTATCCCCCTCGTCCCTTTCTCCCTGGCCTACTTTATTCCCCCTCTTTAATATCCCTACCTATCCCCACCCCAACCACCACGCCGCCCCTAGCTCGTAACCTTGAAACCATCTCACACTCTCCCCACTCTACACCCGACTATACAGCTCCACGCAGGACCGCGGCACCCGTGCCGAGTGCCCACGCGCCGACGAGGAGCACGCGGCGTACGGGTAGCGGCGCGGAGATTCCGCGTGCGAGGGTTGCGCGCGTGGGATGCTTATGGCGAAATCGGTGGATAGGCGAGAGGGTAGGAAGGTATATACAATGTTAGAACCGTATACTCGTCCTAGGCGGGGCGAAGCAGTGCTCTTAGGGGACGGGGGCCCTCGATGACGCCATTCTAGTCACGATTCACGAGCACGAGGCGCAACCAAGTACAACTACACAGCGGCATGGTATCTTTGCTAAATCCCCCCAACGCACACCTCACAAAGCATCCCGTCACGTTCCCCCCCAACCCCCAGCCTACCCCTTCTGCGGCCTAACCCACCCGCCGCCGGGCATCCTCCCACTCGTCCACCCCTTCATCTTCGGGCTCGTCCCCTTCTGCACCCTCGCCTCGCCCTTCTTTCCCCCCCGCGCCTTCTCCACGCCCAATCCCCGCCGCTGATTCTGCGCGCCTCCTCGCCCCATCCCACTTCCCGACTTGGCCTTCCTGTCTTCCCGCTCGTCTTCGCTGTCGAGCTCCATCTCGTCCTCGTCTCTCCGCTTCTTGTTGCTAAACTTGAGCTTGCCCTTCTGCCCGCGCTGCGCAGCGTCACGGCCCCGGATAGCATCGACGTACGCATTGATGCCCGCTTCGAGAGAGACGGCGTCCTCGTCGATATCCATGTCGACATCTGCGTGGTCGCCGGTATCGACGTGACGTTTGCCTCCTTTCTTCCGTGCACCAGCATCGTCCGAGTCTGAATCGCCCAAGACGAGCTTCCCATCTTCGTTTGTGCGCGCCTTGGTCTTCTTCTGGGGCACCTCTCTCCGCCGCAGAGGCTTCGTGGAGGATATGTTTCCGAGGGCTCGCTTGGAGAGCAGATCCAGGGGTTCGTCTTCGTCCTCGACGATGTACGTTTCACCGCGCTTGCCCCTGCCCTGCCGCTGCTTACTTTGGGCCTTGACGAATTCGTCTTCTGAATCGCCCTCTTCGTCTTCGCTCTCGCTGCCATATACAGCTTGATCGTACTCGCTCTCGAATCTGCCCTTTGCCTTCTCCTCCGCTTCCGCACCGTCCTCCGCCCCCTGCTGCTTCTTCTTTTTACGCTGTTCGCGTGTCTTTCTGATGTTGGCGATGAGCTTGTGGTCCTCCGCTGGGCACGCACGCTCTACTTCTTCCACACCAAACTTGCGAATCATGCGCTCAATGATGTGCTTAACCTTTGCCTTAAAGTGCGCCTTGTGCTCGTGGCTCCACACTAGCAAATTCGGAAGGAGGGTGTTGAGACGAGGCTTCACAAGAGACTCTGGTAGCGAGATGACTTCCACCTTGACAAAACCAAGAACACTCCGTACAATCTCGCGGTTCGGATTTTGTAAGAACATGTCCATGATTTCCAGCAGGTTTTGTACCGTCTCCTTCGATACTCTGGCGTGGAATTCGAATAGTATACGAGTGACTGCAGTAATTGAAGCGGAGATCATGTGCGGAGTAGACGCTGCAAGGCCAGCCGAGACCATAGTGAAGTACTCTTCGAGAGATGCTTGTACTGAAGGTGCATCGGCGGGCATATTCGAGACCTTATTCTGGAGAACTGTTCCACCCAAGGCCATCTTTTCTCCCATTGCAACGAGTAGTTCATAGGCTGCTTCTCGTGCCTTCTCATTAACTTCCTTGGCCGAGATCACGACTTCGGAGAGCACCGCCGGGATGAAATGGAGGTCATCCTGAGGAAGGTACTTCAATATTTGCGAGATTGCCAGCAAGCGGTCTCTCCTAGCAGGGCCAGAGGCCTGCTCTGAGCTCTGGAGAAGCAGTTGCTGAAGTTCTCCATTCCTCTCTCGCAAGGCAGCCTCACCTGTCTCAGATTCTCCGAGTCTTGGAATAAGTTTGTATGCTTTCTTCTGAAGCTGTGGATCTTCCCTCTTGTTGATCATGATGGAAGCCATCCTGAATAAAGAAGGATAGCTGTCGCGTGGGAGATAAGGCGCGATAGTGATGATAAGGTCCATAAGAGTGTGGCTCATTGGCGGCATTTTACTTTGGTTTTTGTCTTGCTTCTGCTTGTCCGCTTGCGTCTG
The DNA here is from genome assembly GCA_030770415.1 of Pleoardoris graminearum. Classification (NCBI taxonomy): domain Eukaryota; kingdom Fungi; phylum Ascomycota; class Dothideomycetes; order Pleosporales; family Didymosphaeriaceae; genus Pleoardoris; species Pleoardoris graminearum. The sequence continues at coordinate 304,374 of JASEKS010000048.1, read as the reverse complement.
AGGGCCAGCCTCCGGCAAGGCTGCTTCGAGGCTGGTAGCAACGCGCTCGAAGGTCTCCATAAGCTCCTATAACCGGTTATTAACCAAGAAGCAAGTATGCAAACAATAGCTTACTTTCTCAGGAATGATGCTCAGATACGAATTGATCGTTCTGAGGATCGTTCCCCTGTATTGTGGCAGTGTCTGGCTATAGACGTTGAAAAGCACCGCAAGCATATTGCTTGCAAAGCTGGCCAGATGTTGCAGGTTCTTCTGAGCCTGTGCCTTTGATATACGCGCCTGAGCAATGAGATTTTCCTGTCCGTGAAGCTCCACGATAGCTTTATTACCATCGACAAGGTTCTGTAAAGCTCTGCAAATATCCGTCCGTAGGTCTGCCTGGCTATACAGTAGGTTTGCTAACAATTCAGCAAACCCCTGATCAAAAGCTTCCACGAGATCAAGTGGCAGGTCGCAGTAGCCGGGCAATATGGACCATATCTGCTGGACAACAGTTTCGAAAACCTTGATCTCCATCGTCTTCTCTTTCTTGCCATGGTCCACCACTTTTTGGAACATGACCTCGCTAAGAGGTACCATTACTTGCCTGAAATGTGCCAGTTTTGTATTCTGCACGGAATCCCGAAGCAGAGGTAGCATCCAAACCCTACCTGTTTGACCAGGCGGTGGTCTTGGTAAATTCAGGGGGAGTACTTCCAGTACAGCGTCCGGACCCATCGCACCAATCGCCTTTGAAATGACAGCATCCGCCTCTTTCTTTCCCGCAAACGAGTCGTTGCTTCTCAGATCGCCAACAGTCCTCAAAACAGGCTTGAGAATGGGGTCTGAGCGCCAGCGCAGGGCCTCGAACATAGCACTCAGCATGCTAAACACTTCCATCCACGCAGCTTGGTACTTGACGCTCAACAAGTTCTGCGCTGCCTGCGCCAACTTCTCCAAAATCTTCTCATCGTAAATCGAAGGCTCCAAAATAACGCTGTCGGGTATAATGTTCGCAAAGAAAGAAATCAAACACTCAGAAGCAGAAACGCGGATGTTGTGAGATGGTGAGTCGAGGAAAGAAGCCACCATGTTGAAGAGTTCAGGGAGCTTTGCAAATGTGTCCTCCGGCTCGATTACTGCTGAGACCTCGTAGCCTCGTGAGATGACAGCTATCCATGGAGGAAGCAATTGCGTATCATTCTTGGAAGGCTGGAGCTCGGATATGACTTCTAGGAGACGGGGAAGCTTTGCCGAAGATACCTCGTCCGTCATACCCGCAAATATGATTTCAAAGATCTCGAAGGCGGCCATGGTGAGGTATTCGCTGCTAGAGCGCGAGATGTTCAACAACAGCTCACACAGCACATCGATCTTCCTACTTGGCCAACCGCCAGACGAGCTCGCAATCGTCTTGATCAACTGTAGCGCATGTATAAGATCTGGCTCCTTGCTCTGTTCCGCTTGTCGCTTCTTCTGATTTGCTGACCTGCCTGCTGCCTGGGCAATGTCCTTTAGCATCTTGAGCGCCGTCTCTGCGCACATGTCGGCCGCAGGATGATCTAGCGACGGGCTGGGCGGCGCATTATCCAACACCTTGGCTAGTGCATCTTGTGCCCTCTTTCGCACTTTTGGCCGGTGGTCCACAGCTATCTGCAGCAGTCCCGCGACAGCAGCCCGTGGGCCAACCTGGGTTGTCGGTAACTCCCAAGCTCGCGCATCTTGTGCAACCAGCAGCGACGCCAGGCATCCGATCGACGACCGAAGGAGGGGCGCTTCGGCGTCAGGGTGCGTCAGAGCAGGCGCAAGGCTGGGAAGAATAGCCGAAAACTTGGATTGCAGCAGCGGCGCCGGAACGTGGGGAGTAACGAGATCGAGGAGGTAGACGACTGCTGTTGCAGTTTCCCTGTTGGCTATGCCATCGTTGGATATCTGCCGTGGCAGAAGTGCAAGGAGGGCTGCGAAATATGCGGTGGGCGTGGGTTCAGAGTTCTGCTGCTTGAGCGTGTCTTCAATGGCAGCTAGCACGACGGCATTCTGAAGAATCAGCTCCATATAGCACAATGTTTTGGGGGGGGTATCCATACCTGATACTGATTGTGGCCCTTTGGCGAGCCGCGCACCTTCACCAATTTCTCCTCGAGCGACATGGCGTGCTGTACAGCGCGTGTTTGGCGCGGTGATGTCTGCGTCGGCAAGAAAAGTTCGCGCACAACAATTTTGCCGTAGGTGACCGCCTCGGCCCCCCTGGCAATCGATAAGACTGCATACTGTAGTTACAGCAGTAAGTATTATTAATTCGCTACTTTAGAGGCGATACTAAGAATTATTTTTTTAACTAAAACTTATTTAATTTATACGTAAAATATATAGCGTAAGTATAAAATCTTACTATAAAAAAAAATTTTTTATTTTTAATTAATACTTTATATAGTAATTTTTAGCTTTAATAACTACCTTTATACGCTTAGGTATACTTATAATAAAATCTCTAAAGAGCTCCTTAAAGATAGTATTCTAAATTTTTTATAAAAAATACTTTAATTAGTAGGGCGTTAATCTAGTATTAACGCCTATAGTATACTTAATTTAATTTTTTTATCTAATACTAAATTATTTTAATAGGGTTTAAATCTAGACTATACGTAGGCTATTTTACTATAAAAATAAAATTTTTATATAATATAACTTTTATATATTAATTTTTATAAATAGGGGTACTATTTTATATAAAAAGGAGCTGCAGCTTTTATAGTAAAATATAGCAGTATATAATAAATATAATATACTTATAATAAATAGGCCTATTAATATTACTTTAATATTTTTTCTATATAAGCGTTAGGCCTTTTTTAGTACTATAAAAGCTATTTTAAAATAGCTAGCTAGACTTACGTAGATACTTTTAGAGTATATAAATAGTATTAAACTCTTTATAGGCTTTATACGTTACTTATTACTTATAGTAATAATTTAACTAAATTTAGCTTTTATTTATTTATAATATATAACTCTATTATTTAGGGGTTTAATATATATAATTTTTTATAAAGTATAGGTATATTAGGTAATTAATTTTTAATATTAATAGTTTACTGCAGGCGACGTAACGTAAATAGTTTTAATATTTAAAAATAGTCTTAATTTAATATTTTAATATTTTTAGATACTAAAAAGTAAGTAATAATTTTATATAGCTTATAAGTCTACTAGTCTAGCTACTAATAATAAAGAGTTTTATTTTATTAATATTCTTTTTAATATACTTATAAAGGCGCCTAGAGCGCTTTATAGGCGTTAATTAAACAAAATAAGTAGTCTATTATATTTAATAGTAGGTAAGACCTAAAAGGGCTTATTAGATATTTATAAGACTAAATTTAATATTATAAAGTATCTAAATAGTAAGGTATTAGTTATAAATTATATTTTTAGCTTTTTTAGTATTATTAGAGTGTTAAAAGTATAGTAAAAGTATTATAAAATTAAAAAATTAAGGCGATTAATAAGTAAAATTAAAAGTATTTTTAGTTTTAAGTAAAAAAAGTACTACTATATAGCCTATACTTATACTAGCGTTGCCTAATTTAGTTAAATATAGTTATAAAAGTAGCTAAGATACTAGACTAAATCTAAATACTTATATAGGTTTATATTACTTTATTAATACTACTATTAACGTTAATATTTTTTATAAAACTCTTATAGCCTTTTTAAATATTTAAAATTTTTTTTTACTATATAAAATACGTAGGAGATCGAAATTTATATTATTTTTATAGGTTAAAATATTTTAGTAGGGTAGCGCAGAAACTGATAGAAAATATAGCAAATTAATAATACTTACCGCTGCAACCATAGTACGTGATGCTCTTGGCAAGGCTGTTCACCCGCACCTCCAACCTCCAACCCAACAAGTCATGGCAACCCAAAGATGCTTTTTGTAAGAGTGCAACTAGCTCTGCCAGGTAGTATCCGACACGACATGAGTTTCCCTAGGCTATCCGCCCTCAACAGGCTGACATGAGTTGGACAGCTACAGAACCGCTAGACCTTCGAACAGGCCGTGGTCGATACAAGGTTGGTGCATCTAAAGAATACCTAATTATTAATGAGTTTCCCCAGCTCTGTATATGTCCAGCTTCTCCCCCGAAACGCCTCATATGTTCACTCAGCATCATATTGTCCGACTTCAATATAACTGCGACCTTCTTTTTGGTCGTAGCCATGCATAGCGGCGTCTCTAGTAACCCGGATGTGTCCAAATCCCAGTTTGCTGATCTTTGGTTCAATCCCATATCAAAAACTGTCCCCCGTCACTGCCTTGTTTGCACCCTCAGTACCCACCTGACCGCACCCGGGGATGTTGCACAGTCATGGATCTTGCGTCTCCGAGTTAACCCACAATCTTGCAACGCTGTAGTGCATTCGTTAGGAGGATCGCAGCGGGACACTGGAAAGACACGTTCTTTCTTCCATACCCACAACTTCTCAGTAGAGAGGAAGAGTTAAGCGCCATGTTCCGCAGGATATACCCCCAGCTCGGAACTACACGCACTGCGCAAGTCCAACGTATTGAGGCCGTCGCGCGGCGTGCGCATTGGCTCGCGGACCTAATCGAGCTCTTCCGGAATGATCATGGCTTCGTCGCGTAGCAGGAGTTCGACTTCGCGCATAACGCTATCTATCATATGGGGCACGGGGCGAAGCGCCAACATGTGTTTGATGACGGGAGTGACGGAAAGCACACGCTGACGTTGAAGTTTGAGGGGCTCATTTGAAGAGGGTTGGCCAGTGTTGGAGGTTACGAATGCGTACATCTATCCTCTCAACAAACGGACTTTGCTCTATGTACTTGCTAAATATAACGCCCGCTAATGCATCACATATCATCTATACAAATCTATACAGCAATTGTACATGTTGCCCAAGTCCACAGCGTATGTGAACCCAGGTATCGAAAATGGCACAACTTCAGCCGCTCTGGTGTATGCACAGTCATGCGCCGATCGTAAACATCTCTTACTCTAGCCCTTTCAACTTCCGGTAGACGTTCTTGTGCTGCTCCAGGAAAACAAACGTAAGGATGGTGTGCGGGCCCACCCGAATGAAGCTGGGTACGAACCCCTTGAACATCCAGCGCAAGCCCTCTGTCCGCGTAGTATCCGTGACAATCCTCATGATACTCTTATGCTCCGTGGCGCCCATGACCTTAGTTTTAACGACGTCCACCGGGGAGCATATCGTCGTCGCGACGAAGCCTGCCATGAAACTCGCTGTGAAATGCGTCGTGAGGTTGTCCCGTAGCGGTGTCTTCTCCAGCAGAATGCGCTTGAACGCGTCATACGAGGCCAGCTGTCCGACCGTCATCAGCACGGCTCGCGACGAATTGGGCCACACGCCGCGCCACAGCCTGCCGACGCCTTCTTCTCGCACCGTGCGTATTAAGCCATCAAAGACATGCTTGTATTTGCGGCGCTGTTCGGGAGGGAGTGCGGCGTCGTGCTGCATGCGGACGTTGAGGATGTCGCCAGGGTTGCCGACAACACCGCCGAGGAAGCCAGATACAGACGACATCGCTACGAGCGTGAGGAAGGAGGGTTTCTTCTCGGTCGTGGTAAAGCGGTCCTTGAGGGCTTCGTAGATGCCGAACCGAGTCATGCTGTAGGTCAATTGGCGCAGCTGCGCGGCTGATAGCTATCCAACCGTTAGCACGAATATGGCAGCCGTGTCAGGGGAATGCATACGCCACGATACAGGCCCATGACACCGTCCGTCTTTGCGACATGCGCAAACATTTGGAGCATGTTCAGCCGGGCACCTTGGGCTCCTTGCATCTGTAATCTGACCTAGCGATACCGTGAGCGCGCGTTGCAGTATGCATATGGTTGCATTTGTACCTTCACTGCCAAAGGTGTCAGTGTAGATAAACGCCGATTATGCATTGAAGCTCACCCAGGTCCAACGGGTGCGTGAAGCATGCCGCAAAACAACTCGCACTCCCTCCAAACCAGAAGGGAAAATGTGTAGGCGCCTTCTTCACATCGCGGCTCTTCCGCAGCTCAGGCGCGCCCACCTGCTTCTCGAGAGCCGGCATGTTCTCCTTAATTCTTGCAGAAGCTGCATGTAGCCTGCCAACTCACTCTCTACAGTGCCAAAAGATTACAATTGAGGACAATTAAGGTGCCGAGAGACCCTCGGATGGGAAGCTTGTGGGAGGCGCGGACCGTCATCGCAAAATTGGAGCGGATGTCGGAACCAGGGCGGAACGGTCCCGAAAGCTTGGCGTCGCGTGGAACTCTGGCCCCCGACGCGTTGGACGAGTTGGCATTGCAAATCCATCCAGAATGCGAATACCACCGCTGTCGACGGCGTTATGCCGTCAATTAGGAACAAGAGCCTCTTGTAGAAGTGTGAAACCAACGAGATTGCCCTGGTTACGGTTGAGGCAAGTGCGATACAGTTCTTCAGGTAAGCCCGGGTCATGTGATCGACTTCCGTCCCTTCTCAACCACCTCTGCAGACACGTTCCTGTAAATGTTTGTCGGTCGTCGCCTTTTCCCTAAAGTTTCATCTTCACGTCGGGCTTTTACCATGGCAATATACGTTGTCATGTCGAAGCATCTCTCACATGCACGCATGTCCATCGCGAGGTCTCTAGGTTCTCTTTTATCATCGTTACCGACCTGAACAGATCATGCGGCCCGAGGTCTCTAGTATCGGGTACACGTCACATGTCTATACTCGTTTCTAAGTGCTTTCAGGACCTGAAAATGAGATCACCGTCCAAGGCAAGACCTACCAAACTGACTCGTGGATGAACACACCGCCAACGATTCTCTCTGCCATTTCCCGACGACTTCACACGCAACCAGACCATCCCCTCACCATCACTCGCCAACTCATCGAATCTCGCTTCCCCGGTTTCAAAACGCACAACAATCTCTTTCCCATTGTTTCAACTCACCAAAACTTCGACTCTTTGGGCTTTCCTCCAGACCACGTAGGCCGCTCTAGAACGGACACGTACTACATCAACAAGGACACGGTGCTCCGCACACACACCTCTGCGCATCAGGCGGATACTTTCCGAAAAGACGAGGCAGATGGCTACCTGATTAGCGCGGATGTGTACAGGCGGGATGCAATTGACCGTAGCCACTATCCGGTATTTCACCAGATGGAGGGGGCACGCACGTGGGATCGGCGAGCTGCTGAAAAGGAGGGCAAGACGCTGGCGCAGGTCATCTGGGAGGACGTGGCAAAGATCCCCAAACACGACATCGAAGTGGAGGACGCGAATCCGACGATGCACCCTGAGCGCAACCCGCTGCAGGAAGGGCACAACGCGGATGAAACAGAGGCCATTGCCGCGCATCTCAAGCGCTCGCTCGAAGACGTCGTGGTCGCCATCTTCAACGCGGCGAAGTCCGCCTCCGATGCAGGGTCTGCAGCTGCAGATGCGCCCCTGAAGGTGCGTTGGGTAGAGGCCTACTTCCCCTTCACCTCGCCGTCTTGGGAGCTCGAGGTCTTCTGGCAAGGTGACTGGCTCGAGGTGCTGGGGAGCGGCATCGTGCAGCAGGCCATTCTCAACAGTGCCCATGTGCCTCACCAGGTGGGCTGGGCCTTTGGCCTCGGGCTAGAACGCATCGCCATGCTGCTGTACTCGATCCCAGACATCCGCCTGTTCTGGAGCACCGACAGCCGTTTCCTGTCCCAATTCAGTGCCTCCTCCCCGATCAAGCGCTTCGTGCCCTTCAGCAAGTACCCAGCCTGCTTCAAGGACGTGTCATTCTGGCTGCGCACGTCGTCTAGCGCTGACGGTGGTGCAAGCCCTACACCCGCCCCAGGCGCCTCCACGCCGACTTCTTTCCACGAGAACGATGTCATGGAGATAGCGCGCGAGGTGTGCGGGGACGTGGTCGAGGACGTGCGACTCACGGATGAATTCGTGCATCCCAAAACGGGGCGCCGCAGCATGTGCTACAGAGTCAACTACCGGCATCTGGAGCGCACGCTCACGAACGACGAAGCAAACGAGCTGCACGAGAAGTTCCGAGCGCAGCTCGTGGAGAAGTTGGGCGTCGAGCTCCGGTAGACAATGGGAGGCCAATCCTCCCCCCACAGTCCGGCTGTGGTCTTTCCTGTGCAAATGCATGCGGCAGGTACGGCGGGAGTCGGAGATTCTGTGGATAGGCGGGGCAAATGCCTGTTCTGGCTGGTATGGGTGGCCTTGTACGATAGCATACCGATCAAGCTTGGTGTTGAAGTAGACTACTGCATGTATCATACGTTGTGCTACTGATGTACCAGCACTAGTGCAAAATCCCCAGCCGCCTCCCACGTACCGTCTACCGTCTACTCGCCCATTTACAAATTACAACTCTACAAGGCAAGCAAAACGACACCTTAATCACACCGTGCAGTAGTCCAAAAGAAAGCCCCCAAAGCTACTCGTTGGTAAAACGGCGGCTCCACAATTCTCGGACCGCTGCCCCCGTCGGCGCACCCCGCATCGCAGATGCCCTCACCGGAAAAATACCACGAGCGCGTCCACCTTCCATGGGCACCGACCAGACTTCTGGTCGGTGACATTACCCACATCACCATAGCACACCCAGCCTATCCTCAGCGTGCGTCTTTGCGGGGAATCCTCGCTGCAGGTTACACAGCCATGCACACCGCGCCCTACGTCGACCAAACGTGCGTTTCAGCTCTCTACACCTACGCCTGGCTAATCCTGCGTCTTCTCCTCTATGCCCGCTGCCCTCGCTGCGTCGGCTGTTCTACCAGCCGCACATGACCCTCGTGCAGTGCAGTACAGTGCAGTGCAGTGCAGTCGCAGTCGCAGCAGTCGGAACATGCCGTTTGCGCGAGCTCTGGATGCCAAAGCGTGGTGCATGTGGCGATGGCAATACGGACGGTGTTGCGCCGGAGAATAATTAAGGTAAGGTCGCATAGAGCAAGAGAGGAGGCGGGATGGCGCTATGATGGCCACCTCGTCTCCCGTGGCCGGGTTGTCGTACTCGAGACTGGATGCGTGGGAGCAAGTCGAGCGGAGAAGGCGTTTAGCCGTGTGGTTGAAAAGCGGTGCAAATATGCCAGTTCAACTGTGTCTACCGTTAGGTTGAAGAGTTGGCTACCGAGTGAGGGAAACCAGAGATAGTGCGTCGCGGAACGTCGGGACAAGCTTTATCGATAGCGAAGATGCGCTGCGGCGTCGGTACGTTATGTGGTTGATGTACCGGACGCATAAGCCTGTAGTGGAAGGGTTCATGGTCTGAATCCAGTACGAATCGGATTTGCGAGGTTAAGAGACATGCGAGGTCAAGGCATATAATGCCAGAATATAGAGGGAAAAAAAGAAGTGAACGGCATATTGTGGGGAGCATATCGCGTGGTCTCCGAAGGTGCGAACAAGGTGCTTACGGGGAGATGTTGTGCGACGTGGGCACGGGTCAAGGCCCGCTCACCGATCAGACCTCAACCGATGAGAGTGGTGGTGGCCTGCAGCGGCTGTAGAAAAAGGGACCTTTGAACCAGTGGATGGGTTCGGAAGGGAACCCCCACTTTCCGAAAGGTGAAATCCTGTTCGGATCTGGGTGTTCCGCTGCAGTTCGTGGCCAGGACGAGGCTACAAGGCCAGGTGCACCTAGCAACGCGTTAAACATCGTACTATGCCCAACCGTAAAGACCGTGCCCTCCCGAAGTCTAAATTAACACATTTTTGCGCAACGGGCCGACATGTCGCCGCGCGCTGCAACCCTCATACATGGCGTTCACGGTCGCGTGGTTTAAATAGCGGAATCGCGCAGATCTAGACATTGGTGTCAGTGTATCGAACAATTTGCAGTTAGAGGAGAGGCTGCTTAGCTTAGCTAAGTTGTTTTATCGCAAGGAATTAGAGTGGCGATCCTTAAGCCGTTTGCACTAACGCAGTGATGGCACATGGCGTGACGGGGAAGATCCTTTCTACACCACAAACTTGAAAACAACACCAACGAACGTCTGACTAAGTAGACCCATAGAAAAGAGCGAACGGTGGTTTTGGTAACGCCGTTGCCAAGCCTCTAAACTCCGGAAATGAAGGCTTCCGGCTGGCTTCTCTGGATGTGCTCGGGTCATGCCTTGATGCCCGCATTGCCCATCGGAAATTGTTACCTGTAGTAGTTGGTCGAGGTACGGTAAAATGTTGCCTTGAATTTGCAATCGCCAAGTTTGAGGGTCCCTTCGTTTCGTTTCGCGTTTCGCCGGGTGGGGGGACAGCCTTGACAGACAGGGCCGACCTGGTCGACTAGTTAAAATGAACGACATTTGACGACGAATGTTTGATGATGATCGTATATCCGGAACTGGTAATGTTGTGACTGTTCGTTTCATTGTGCTGTGCTCGACCAAAAATTCGCGAATGAGAGAACTGCTGAAGCGAGGTGACGGGCACTGGAGCTGGTTGCTCACCTAGCGTGGTGGTGACAGAGTGCGCCACAGTGAACGGTTTGACAACTTCGCCCGCCTTCAGGGTGGAAGACGACTGGGAATGTATCCACTGTTTTTGTCACATAAAGATGGCCTGCAGGATCCTTCCCCAGTTCCTCGAGCAGCGCGTCCCTAGCTCTTTTCGGGTGTGCGAAGGGCTGGACGAACCATTTATGAAGTGCTATAGGCACACTACAGGGCGACAGCATGTAATGGTATGTATGATGTCGCATCCCGGTGGCGACGGCCTCAAACACGGATACTCGGGTGACGGTCCCAAGCGACGCGGGATGGTTGGCGAAAATCGTTCCCAAAAATAAGGATGTGACGGGTAACACGGGTTTGAGGCCAAATGCTCCGGAAAGGATACCGACCCGAGCAACGACAGTGACCTGCATACGCTCATTTTCGTTTGTACAATGACACGGTCGTGGGCGACCAAAAGTTTCGGGCTGCCTTGTTTTAGTGCCCTCTGCAAGATTTTCCGATGAAAACGCGAGGTTTTTGTGGGGTGCGGTCGGTATCAGGGCCAGCCACGAAGGATGCCTGCTGCATACGCACAATGTGATTCATGCACGCGCGACTCAAAGTAGACAGCCGTTGCTTTCGCCTCCAAGCATCTCTTCCTTTTGGGCTGGACATGCTGGACATGCTTCCTATACGAACTATTCCTCACCCAGGACACGGTTCCCGCAAATCAGCCGTGATCTGCTTTTTGCGCAATTCCGTAGGAAGACGCCTGTGCGCGAACTAAGGATCCTCTACCGCTCGCGGTGGTCATATCACATACTTGGCGTATTTTTGATGCCTGACCTGCATCGTAGCTAAATCCGCTGCCGACGGACAGACGTCTAAGATGGAAGAGACAAAGCAAGTCTGGATTGGCGATAACGGCCTCGAAACGAAGGGAGAAGTAGACGCTCCCTTTGTACCATGAGCGTGAACGGGTGTGGTGAAAATCGAGCAGCGGGTTATCAATACCGGGTTCGGGTCGTTTCGGGGTAGGTTCTCTTTTATCCCCTAAACAGATCATGCGACAAGCAGCACAAATCAGAACGCAACGATTACACCATAACCAAAGGGCGTGTAATCGTTACGTTGTGCCCGGGCTAGGGTTGACCGAAAGCTCACTCTCACACCGATGGAAAGCTTTCAAGCTCAAGGTTCAGCTACGGAATATTGAAGACTGGGCGACATGGACCCGCAGCGGATATCTAAAGCTTGGCGAGTCTTGTTCGACGTCGTCACAGCGAATGGCGCCAGCTAGTCCAGCGTCGTTTAGAGTAGAAAACTGGTGCTCTGATGGGTAACCGTGACGAATTGTGCTGGAGATGGAAGTTGTAAAGGCCACTAGGTTCGTTCCTTGTAGGTTTGTTCGTGGACCCCCACCCACGTACCCCGGCATGAACGTTTGAGAGGGTCCAAAGGGCGAGCACGACGGGGGAAATTGGCACCGTCGGTGTTCACGTCTCGCGGGTGCAACCGAGACGAAGCCGGCGAGGGGATTTATCAGCACAACGAGCTAAATCCGAGAGGCGAGCAGAGGCGGGAAACGGTCAGCACCATGAGCGGGCATGTGTACAAGGTTTGCTTTTTTGAACGCTATTGAGTCGACGATCGAATGCCGGAAGGGAGCCGCCAAGGCAAATACGGTGAAGATGGCGGTTGAGGGTCGAGGAGAGACTTGTGTTGTTTCTGCGCGCGGCAGCCACAAGCTTCAGTCCGTGGCACCCCCTGTCCAGACGGCGCGCTAGTTGGGCACACGGGCGAGCTCGCGTGGGAGAAACAAGGACCAGCAACGCTCGAATCCGCAGACCCTCTGCCCATCTGCTCGCATCTGGTCCGTCCCCCACCGTGCCTGGAACGGATGCGGTGCCTCGAGCCGCCTGCGAGTGTGCGAGTGTGCGCGAGGACACGGGCGCCAACATGGCCAACCGCAACCAACAGCGTCATGGCCGTGGGAGGCGTCGAAGCATCGAAGCCAGCCCGCCAGAAGCAGCCCTGTCGCGGGTTCAAAAGAGCCGTTGGCAACCGTTCTGTGACCGCTCGACGCCCTTGTACTGCTTCATCTCGTTAGCCCACGATGCCGCCCCTCCCCGCGGCCTTCCTACCCTTTGTGGGTTCGCGCCGCTGCCCACGATCGCCTGGGATGACGGCACCATCTTGCCCCCACCCCCCCTCTGGCCTTGCGAGTCGCGATGGCAATATGGCCATGGCTCGTCATGCGTGCCGGCGTGCAGCGCTCCAGAGGCTCAGAAGCGTGCGCTGTCGGCGGCAGCATGCGTACCAGAGAGACGACATCCCGTCAACGGGGGAGTATACCCATGCCTATAAGACGCCAACTAAGGCCAGGCATGACTGCAGCTACGGTACAGTGCGGCACTGTGCCTGCAGGTTCCCCACGAATCGCCAAACATGGGCAGTCAGGTCCGCGTTTCATCCCAAGCGCGTCAATGTTTGGACAGAGCCCCGGAAGCCTAGACGACGCTCGCCTGCTATTGGTACCTCTGCCCTGCAGGGAGTTCCTCGCTCGTGCATGTAGCAATACTAAGTTTGAAAGCCACTTAAGCCAAAGCCCTGCCTGCAGGGTGTCCTAGGTTTGACATGCCCTCCAAGTATCACCTTCCTTGTACCTAAAAACTGGCCCACGGCCACTTCAAACAATCGCCATGACACACATTGCCAATTGCATGCGACCCACACCGGAGGTGTCTTCTCCGGTTTATATAACCATGGAAACTTCCTTCCTGTCTCCCGTAAGTGCTCCGCCAGACACTTCTTCTCCCAAATGAATTATCATCTGCCTCGTCGGTCCAAGTCACTAAGAAACCTCAAGGTTGACCACGAAGAGCCGATCGAGTCCGTCCCTCGACTGGAAAAAAGTCCATCCTTCTTGAACCTGCAGTCCCAAGGTAGCACCGGTTCCAGATATCAACTCTGGCCATCGGCTGCTTCCAAAGGCCCAGTGGGCCAACCACGTCCCATCCCCGCTTCTGACAAGCTGTCCGCCTTGTCCATGGGTCGTTCTCCCACCTCGCTGAGTGACACGGTTGTATCGCAAGAAACCGTTCCATTCTGGCAACGAAGTGGTTCGCTTGCCAGAAGACGAAAGGTCAGCGTGCCCGAACTCGGCAGCGCTATGACAACCGTCCAGGAGGTACCGTTGGATTCTCGTAAGGATTCCCCTGCCATGGACCTTTTACAGTGTGCTGACGGAACACAGCGACGATACCCGGACGACCACCTCTACGCAAACCCTCTACAGAGCTGTTTGGTCACGAAAGATCCAGCAGTGCTCCCGGCACGAATTGGAGGGCCAGCCCTTTTGGCGATGCTCTGACATCGTGCGTCACCGGTCCCTCCCCAGCAGAGGAGGTACCCGTTGCTCCTTACTCCGCTGAGCAGCCTGCTCGTCCGGACGCACCTGCCACGTTCGGGAAGCCACTGTCACCCATTCTAAGCCCTGGTGCGGCTGCGAAGCCAGCATTGAAAGTTAACACAGACGTGATCCTCGAGGATGGTGAATCGCCTCCCGAGGTCCCTCCCAAGTCGGCTGCGGCAGAGTGCAAGGGCTCTCCCAGTCCCGTCAGACTCAACACGAAAGCTAGCCGATCGCAGCTTGCTACTCCTGCTACGGCCACTCCAGGTGGTGCGGCTGCAACGAGCTCCTTCGAAAACCGACGATCACCCAACGTGAACGGCCCATTACCTACACCTCTGTCGGCAATCTCGAACCCGTTCAGTGCTGCTTCACCTTCAAGTGCAGTCGACCATCGCGGATCCCCAAAGGGTGAACGACGAGATCCAATGACCTCACACAGCTCGCACAACAGGAACCTGTCCGAGTCGTCCATCATGGACCGTGGCCGGCCTGTACGCAGATCTCAAAAGAGATCACGAAGCCGGACGACTTCAGAGGCGAATAAGACCGACGAGTCCGTTTCGGACGGTTGGCAACTACCCAAGGGTATGCGTGTCGCCGAGGCTTCAAGGCGTATGGAAAGCGCGGAAAAGGAGACGCTGCACAAACAGGCGTCTGCGCAAGCGCAAAGGTTCGAAGTCATGAACAAGCGTGATGTCGCTTCCATGTCTAGGGCATGTGTACCTCTACCTGGTAGTCGAACGTATTGCTAACATCTCCTTAGGAGTTGAGGGCTCTCGATGAGCGTTGTGACTACCTTCGCAAGACGTACAAGTCTCTCCGAGCGGGCCGCCAAAAGCTTCATAGCCGTATGATTTCCTACCTCAAGCGAGACAACACGGTCATCTTCTCGCGCGAGTCGTTGCTCAAGCAGGAGGAGGCCCTGGCTGAGCTGGACAAGTCCATCGACGAGTTCATTCTCAAGCTGGAGCAAGCCGAGAACCGACGGCTGCGCCTCCGTCAAAAGCTCCTGGAGCATGTGGCTGCAGCTCTAGTGCTGAACCCTGCTGCGCTACGCGACGGTTCCGAAACCACTCCACCCAGGAGTCCGGTCAAAGTGGAGAGCCCGTCACATGTCGAACGGAAGAACGTCGAGTCGATCAAGATCTACGCTGACGGACATGTACTCAATCTCTTTTCTGACATTGAGCATGCCATCGGTCAGATGTGCGAACAAGCTTACTGAGCCCGAGACGCGTTACGACCAGATTTTCCTGGACGAAAATTGACACGAGCGCGAATAGCACGGCATCCTCTGATGCATCTACTCTTCGACCGTGCTACCCCTTTGTATCCCTAATACTTTTCTCCCATGTACGGTATGTCGCCACGGCCAACTTACATTTCCTCTTTCTTGTAACTATCACGGTCGCATTTCATTCTGAGCTTGCAGATACTACATCCTTTCCTTCCTTGTTGGCCGAGTACCCTTTCCGCCACCACATCTTTGCTTGCGTTTGTATTATTCCAACGAATACCCGGGGGTAGCATTCGATTCGATAACTTTCCCCTTCTTAGCCTGCTCAGGAGTACGTCGTTTTTAGCGATAAAGGACGTTACTGTTGCCACGGCGCCGTTTCAGAAGCCTCCACGTCGGCGCCACGCGAGGCCGGTAGCACGTAGTTTAGCGTATCAGAAACTTGAACATGTCCGGATCTGCAGGGTTCTCAACCTGTACGAATGAACGAACGAGCTTTTGATGTTTTGTCACTCCGAAGAAGCGCGCAATCAATCTGCAGGAAGGATGTATCAGTGACACTCTTGTCCGGCGCGTCGTCCTCCGTATGACATGCGGTGCGTCAGGTAGACCGCTCGCCCCTTTGCCCGCTGACATGGAGAATGCCGCAGTCCAGCACCACGATTTGTTACAGGGAGCGAGCGTGGCGATGGAGCGGCACGTCTGGAAACGACGATGTCGGGGGTACGAACAGAAGAGGATATAGACGCGGTGGCGGCGTGGCGCTATGTACCTGTTTCGAATGTTCGCGGAGCGTTCCCCCCTACGTTCGCTTAGGGCGCACGCTTCCCAAGTGCGGCCAAGGGATGAAGGAACGCTGGTTTCAATGATTCAGATGCAGCGAAGGCCGCAATATTGATCACTGCGTCAGCTCGTATGCAGGAGGTTGGAAGCGCCCTGAGAAGACCCGTGCCACGGCTAAGCGAAGCCAGCGCCAGAGAAACCATTGCCCAACTGCGATGCGTTGCGTGGGACGTTGTTTCATCGCTGTGGATGCAGCCCGGGCCGACGTACCGTGCCTGTGGCTGTGATTGTGGCTGTGGCAGTTGCTGTGGCTAGTGCGGCCGATGCTCGGCGTTACTATCCGCCGTTCCGATGGCGGGGATGCGGCTTCCAGTTGACCTCCGCCAAAATTTTGGCCGCGACGAGCCTTTCAGCCTTCACCATGTGAACGAGGGACAACACCGCCAACACCCATTTGCCCCCGCAGCCATGGCCACCAATAGCATCAAGCTGCTCACCGGAAACAGCCATCCCCAGCTTGCGAACCTCGTAGCTAACAGGTACGTGGGGCCGCTCCTGTCTCTTTCGCTACGACACCAATGCTCCACGAACGCGGTGCGCGAATCGTCCCCTAATGCCGCACACCGTTCTTTTTGGCAATATTGGTTTATCTGCACCGCAACAAACGCACCGCTAGCCGCAGCCGCCGCTACCTTCATGGGCGCTCCAGATACGACCGGGAGTCGTCGCATGATCACTGACCGAGTGGCAGACTCGGCATCGAACTTACCAAAATCCTGGTGCTCCAGTACTCCAACCAGGAGACATCTGTGACCATTGGCGAGTCTGTACGAGACGAGGATGGTATGTACGCATCTACACCTTCCTCGTGTTCCATCGCTAGAATCCTCCGATGCTACCGCAAACGTAGCTAATCAAGAGACCAGTCTTCATTCTGCAGTCCACACCCCCAGGTGATATCAACGATGCTCTCATGGAGCTCCTCATCATGATCAATGCCTGCAAGACGGCTTCCGCACGCCGCATTACTGCTGTCCTACCCAACTTTCCGTACGCGCGCCAGGATAAGAAGGACAAGTCGAGAGCACCCATCACGGCCAAACTCATGGCAAACATGCTGCAGACGGCCGGTTGCAACCATGTCATCACCATGGATCTGCATGCTAGCCAGATCCAGGGTTTCTTCAACGTTCCCGTGGACAACCTGTACGCGGAACCGAGCACGCTAAGGTGGATCAAGGACAATTTGAATGTGAAGGAATGTGTCATTGTTAGCCCCGACGCCGGTGGTGCAAAGAGGTACATGTTCTCCCACCCTGCACCCTACCTGATATCCGGCTGCATTCTTAAGGTCACGTGTAAAGCTTGAAAAGCTTAACTACAGCATGACATGACGCTGGGCATCACCACCAAACTGCATTCCCTCACTGCGTTGTCGCTTTTGGACGAAGTCCTGGCGTACCTCTGTACTTGACGACGCTTGGCATCGTCGTGTGCAGTTGGCCTCTTCGAGCTAGCGTCTCCAAGGTACACTACCTACAATGTCGTGCTGACGTACATCCAGGGCCACATCGATAGCAGACGGTCTGGATCTTCCGTTTGCGCTGATTCACAAAGAACGTGCGCGTCCAAACGAAGTATCCAAGATGGTTCTTGTCGGAGACGTCCGGGATCGCACTGCCATCATCGTGGACGACATGGCTGATACGTGTGGAACGTTGGTGAAGGCCGCAGACGTCGTAATCCAGCATGGTGCTCGCGATGTCATCGCCATTGTCACACACGGTATCCTTAGCGGAAACGCTATCGAAGCCCTCAATGGGAGCAAGCTGAAGAAGATCGTCGTCACCAACACTGTGCCCCACGAGGAGAAGAAAGAGCGCTGCGACCGCATCGAGACAATCGACATTGGTCCCACTGTAAGTCACGTCATCAACCATACCAAAGTCACGGCTAACAAAGTGATAGCTTGCAGAAGCGTGCAGACGTACGCACAACGGCGAGAGTGTATCTTTCCTTTTCAAGCATGCACCTATTGATTGAGGCTTGTGGGTCATGGATGGTGCAGATGATGCTCTAGTTTCCACAAGCTATTAAGGTTGCACATCGGCGTTTTGCAGACTGCTCAGCGGGGTTATTCCATGGGTTTTGCTTAGTGTTGCTTCTCTGATATCCTCCTTATTTCCAGAAATCTTGGCCGTCTTGGCAAGCAATGGGTCTTTGGTGCGGATCGGACAGGCTCTCGAGAGATAGTAGGAAATTATTTTTGGCCGCCGTCGCCACCACGCTGGCCACCGCCAGTTCTGCAAACGTGCAGTGTTCACCCGCGGAGCAGCGCTATTCTCGGCGACGAAGACCGCATGATCGCTTCCCGCTTGGGATAACCCATGGCCCCAAAACTCTAAATTACGAAAGCCCCCATTTCGGGCCTCACTTCGCACTGTCCACGAGCGTGTTCGATTCATGGCGTGCGCGCACCACGACTCGTGACACGGCCCCTGCTAGCGGGCTTCTCTAAAACCTTAAGTCGGCCGAATGGCGGGCTCATCGCTATTGTGTGCTGCGGCGGGGGCGGCGGCGGCGCGCGTGCTCGCCTCGCCTCGTAGCGTAGCGTAACAAGTGCCCTTGAGGTAACGGCGGTGGTGATGCCCGAAGCGGTAGGCCTGCGTGCATCGTCAGTTGCAGGGCAGGTTGTCAGGACATCGTGTCGTGTCGTGCCGTGTCGTGCCGTGTCCTGTCTGCAGGGGCAGATCGGAAAGGGTCGAAGGTTCGTCTTCCGGGAAGGTTTGCGTGTCGTGCGTCGCGAGCGGGATGCGGGTCATGCGGTGTGCCGGACAAGGGGGAGGGGGGAGGGGGGAGGGGACAGGGTAGTCGAATGTTTGGTTGTAAAGCGTGTGGAGAGGCGGGAGGGATCATGGAGGGCGAACAGGATCCGGATGTAATATCGGATAGGACGGGGCGTAAGAGAGGGTGGCGAATGGGAGGTGAGACGTGGAAGTAGCTTGATGAGGGAATGTTGGGTTGACGAGGTGCAAGGAGAAGGTGGGTTTAGATGAATAGAGATACGGAGAAGATTTGAAGGGTTGGATGAACGGCGGGCGGGCGAGCGGGCGTGGGATATACGCTGTGGCGGGGAGTGAAGGGCGGGGGAAACGCGTTGGAGAGTTAGGGTTCGAGTGTAGTGTAGGTACTATCTCCGCGCAACGCAACGCAACGCAACGCTCCGGTCGTTTTCGACGCCGCCTAGTCGTTCAGCTCATTGCTGGTCGTCCAGGCGGGCGTGGTGCTAGGAGGGCGCGATGGCGAGGCCGCGGTGAGCGCGCCGCGGGATGCGTCTGTCGTCCGGAAGCGTCTTGACTACTACTTATCGAAGCTGAAGTCTTGTGTGCGGCGTGGAACCGCGAGTGGGCGACCTGGATGAGTCGGCCTCTCGACGGTATGTCACCATTTTGCTCGCGGAGCATCGCATGGGCATCTCGCGGTAGAAATGTGCGGGGTGGACGTATATAATACCGATCGTTGATATAGGTGAAGTAGTTAAACCCCGTCTATAATACTTGCGCCTAAGCTCCTGCGCCGCACTCTGGACGTCGGGAGACAGGCACGATAGGATACAGAACCCGCTCTCACGCCCGTACACAAACCATGCGTGGACAAAAACCAGGACCCCGCCGAGCAGCCTTGTAACATGAGTCTAAACCTAAGAATATGGTGAGCGGAGTGGGTCACGTTCCTGGAAGATCATAGCAGTTCGGCCTCTGCGGTGGTATGCCTCAATTAGTTGAACTATTCTACTCCTACTACCCCTCTAAGATATATATCCTAGTGTAGTAGCAAGGGAGGGAGGTAAAGTGGGTGAAGGGTGAAGCAGCGCCGCGGTCGGTGGGATGCTATGCTGCTAAAATAATGAACTGACTGGTTGAGATGCAAGGCTTACAGCAGCGCCACGCAAGCGGTATACCGCCTTCCCTCCCCCCTTCCCTACCATATACAGAAGAAATTTTCTAATAAAAACGTCCAGAAGGTTGGGCGTTTGCTATCTTGCAAGCATTCCTCACGCAAAGCTCGAACGCAACCGTTCCTTTTTCTACAGTCGCTGAGCTCCAGTGCGTGTAATGTGCGTGCGAGCAAAATATACCTATCTGCAGTATCTCCTTATCCTCGTCCGAGCGATGACGCTAGGACCTGGGGTATATGCTATGCACTTTGCACGTATAAAAATAACGGTCGCCAAGGGCGAACGCGACACGTCTGTGAAGACAGTGGCGCTGATACGCCCGTCTGTGATGCTCGTGAAATGGATGTCTGCGTTGGAGAATTGTTGGAGGGTTGGGAGGTTCGTCTGACTGGGTGTTCTCCGAAGGAGGAGTCTGCGATCGGAATGGCTGCGATTACCGGTTTCGACGGGCTGGCTAAGTAAGAGTGTATATTGTGTCGATGGAGTGAATGAGTGTATCAAGATCCCAGGCAGTTTCCGACGCGGGAAGTAGGTCCCAGACAAAGAGAAGAGAAGGAGAGAGACAAGAGAATAGAATGCAAAGGGACGGAAAGAAATAGTATACACAGTTCATTATCAATATGATTGGTATATACACAACAATAATCCAACTAGACGGATATCGTCTCTCCTCTTCTGGCCATAATCTTACACGTAGCGCCGTACACATGATATCTACACACCACGCCCTACCTCTACCCCCATGCATACCGACGTTGCTATAGTACACAGCTACTCTTCCACATCGCGCTCCTTGCGTCCCAGGACATCTCTGAAAGAAGGCCAGCTGAACGTCCGACTGGGCGTCTCTCCACCCCCGGCGCCAGCGACGCTCTTCCCTGCATCCACCTCGCCGCTTCCCTCCTCCCGCTTACTCTCGGTCTGACTTCCTCTCCCCCGTATCCTGAGAGCCCCCTGACCAAACGCATGCGCCTCGGTGTACCCTTCATCGCCGATGCCTCCATCACCCATCGTACCCACGACTCTATCTCCAACGGCGTGCTCCCTCTCGACGCCCCGCCGGGATACGCCTCCGCTCGCACGCAGTTCCTTGGCCACCACCTTCTCCCTCCCCCGACTCTCCACCAGCCTATCCCGCCAGTGCCCCTTCGCCACGAACCGCCCCCGTTCATTCAACCTATTCAGCTGCCCGTCGCGCCATCGCGCCCACTGGCTTTTCTTCCGCTGCCGCCGGCTCATCTTGCGCTCCGCCTCGCGCAGCTGCCGTATCTTGTCCCACCGGCTGAACGTCTTGGCCCACTGGCGCCACTGCGCGCCTTTCGTGTGGTCTGGCGCGATGGCGCGGAGCGGCGGGGGCCGCGGCATGGGCGCGAGCGAGGCGGTGAGGATGTTGATGTGCTGCGCGATGGCGGCGAGGTGGTGCGAGATGGTGGAGGGGGTTGGCGTTTCGGCTTTGGCGCGGGGAGATTTGGGCGGGGGGTACAGGGAGGTGAAGTGGGTGAGGGAGGTGCGGAGGGTGGCGAGCTCGCGGAGGAGGTGCGTTGCGTTGCGGGTTGGGGAGGAGATGGGGAGTTGGAGGTCGGGCTGGGACGGGGCCGGGGGTGTTTGTGTGTTGTCCTCTGGTGGTCGTTGTGCCCGGGACGCGAATGAGGCGGCTGCGTTGTGGCCTGCTTGGTAGAAACGCTGAATCAGGTTGTCTGGAGATTCCCGCAGCCGGAGCTCTTTGACAAAGGCTAGGCCGAGAGAGTGACGTGCGCTGTCCGCGTTGGTGGTCGAGTCCGCCTCTGCTTCCTGGGAGGAGTCCGTCCAGTACGCCTTGCCTGCGAAGAGCCGCTGTGCAGTTGTGGACACGCGTCCCACCCACATCGGCGGTTTCCCCTTCGATGTCTCGTGATCGAGTTTGACCTGGATCCTCCCACTTGGGTGGCCGATGGTGAGAGTACCGACTTCGACTTCCTCGGGTGCGACGAGCTGCTCGACAATGGTGCCTGGCATGCGGGCAGCCACTGCTGTGGTGAGAGCGCCTGTGAGCGGTATAGTGTGGTGTGGTTCAGAATCGGAGATGAAGCGAACCACGATATCCATTTGTGATGCTTTTAGAGTGGCCCCTGACACGGTGGCATGCTGAGAGCTCTGCGATACGATAGCGATCTTTGGAATGGTGCGTGGGACTGTGTCCTCGTCGTTTGCAAGGCCCATGGCCACCGCAGCAGTTCTTCGAACCTTTTCCAAAAGGCTCAGTCTGGCCCTGTGTTCGCTGAACTCGTGGGGCAATATTGTGCCAGGTACGCCGATGGCGTCTGCGCGGACGAAAACCACTGGGGTCGCGCCGTCGACGCAGGTGACTTTGTATCCTTCAATCACGTCGATGGCTTTCCCGGTGGGGAATGTTTTGTCCGTGGCGCTGCGGGTTGGATCTCGAAAAGCCAGCGTGATTCGAGACCCCTTGCCGTTCACACCATCGATACCATATTTCCCTGTCACAGCAGCTTGCCCTCCAGAAACCGAAAAGGTAGACTCGATGAGTTTCATAGTGTTTGTGTTTCGGATGATAACGGTTATCTCGCCGCCTTTGATTTGGTAGATGTCGGGGGGGAGTAGGCGCGCGTTGTATGCGTACGGTCCGATGGCACTGGTCGCGTTCCCGCTATTGCTCGCCACATCCAAATGGCCGCTCTTGGGATCAAGGCTGACGAAGGTGTAGTCTATATGGGGGACGGTGTCGCTTTCTCCGTCGGTCGCGTGATATGGCTCAACCAGACATATCTTGCCCAAGCTCGACGTGCCCTTGGCCAGGCGGTGCAATTGCCTGCCGTACTGCTCTCCCAGACCCACACTGCCCAGTGCTTGTCGAAAGATGGCCCGCCATTTTGCGTGGTTGGCAGGCAGGTCTTGCGGTTGTAAGATAACGGCGCGCGATGTCCCGCCGCGGTAGTAGGCAGCGCGGAGCGGTGTCTGTTCTTGCAGCGATGTTGCCCTAGGGGACGGCTTCGACGGGGGGATGCGCCAGACAGTCTTTCGGAGGCGCAATTGGCAGGGCAGCGTCGGTCTCATAACGCGGCAGCCATGAAGGTCGTGTGTTGTTGCAGCTCAGGAAACATTTCGGAACGCAAGCCGGGGACCCTGTCACTTCGGCCCGCACGGTGCACCAGCTCTTCGAACTTTTCTTGAGCTCTCCAACTCGCATCCACAACAACCAGCCATCATCTCAGCTATCCATCGTGCCTTTCTCCTGCGCCTTCCTTCTTCACACATATCCAGCATGCTTCAAAGAACACTCTTCCGCGCCTCAAGACAGGCAGCCCGCCCCGTGCCGCGCATACAACCCGCATTCACCCCCATCACACGAGCATCGCCCGCGATACGGTGGTACTCCGATGCCGCCCCGGCAGAAACCAGGCAGGAAGACAAGCCCACAGAGAGCAAAGAGGCGCCCAAAGACGACGCCGCGCAACTAAAGGAGCAGCTCGACAAGAAGGACAAGGAGATCATCGACCTCAAGGTACGCCACGCGCCACCTCTACCCTAGAATCCATACCCACCCTCCCTTCTCCCTACTCTCCTCTCTCTTCGCATGCACACTTCTTTGCACGCACACTAACCCCCACCCCCAGGACAAATACCTCCGCTCCGTCGCCGACTACCGCAACCTCCAGGAGCGCACCAAGCGCGAGATCCAAACCGCCAAGGACTTCGCGCTCAAGGCCTTCGCACGCGACCTCGTCGAGACAGTCGACACGTTCGACCGCGCGCTCGGCACCGTCGACGCCGCCAAGCTCACACCCGAGAACCCCGACCTCGTCGCGCTGCACGACGGCCTCAAGATGACGGACCGCGTCTTCCTTTCGACGCTGAAAAAGCACGGCCTCGAGCGCTTCGACCCCGCGGAGACGGGCGAGCGCTTCGACCCCAACGTGCACGAGGCCGTGTTCCAGACGCCCGTGCCCGACAAGGAGGACGGCACGTGCTTCCATACGCAGCAGAAAGGGTTCCTGCTGAATGGGCGGGTGCTGAGGGCTGCCAAAGTGGGCGTGGTGAAGAACGCGTAGGCACTATACTATAGCGTGCTGGTGGGCGCTTGCTCGTGGTGCGAGCGACGAAAAGGTGGAGCGGCATCTTGTGTTATGTGTAAGAGTATATGGCGGGCAACTTGGGGCATCACGGCGTTGACATATCCACGCTTTCTTCACATGTGTAAATATTCCCCTCTCTCCCCGCACGTACGTTTTCGGAAAGAAGGACTGGTGAGGTATCGGTCTTCACCGCTGTATTCGCATTGTAATATTTATGACGACAAGGACAAGGTTTGGGTATGAGGAAGAGCAAATAGATGGTATTATTTCCCGAGTGGATTCCAACCTAAGCTTCCCTTGCTTGATCGTGTTTGATCCGATTAATCGATTCGGCTTCCGTAAGCCCTTTGGGACGTATGCGCAGTGGTCCCAAAATTGACGCCGCCCCATGCTGTACTATACAAGGCTTTGTTTTCGAAGGACGCTGAGCGGGATGTAGGCGCTCGAGAGCAGCTTACTCTCGGCCTTGCGTCTGAGGTCTAACCAGACCAAAGCTGGCCCTCCCCTCGGTATAACACATCGAGGGCTCGTCCTTCGTGCTTCGCCTCCAGTGACAATCAATCGCTTCCTGTTTCCAATGTCAGAAGCGCTCCACGCCCAGCCGCTACCACCCAGGCGCGCCGCCATACGGCGTAGCACCGTACGGCGTCGTGCCACCACCAGCGCCGTAACCTCCTCCGCCGCCGCCGTACCCAGGCGTCACGTAGCCGCCCTCGTTGCCGTAGCCGCCGTCCATGGTCGGGCTCAGCGCCCCCTCGACCCCGGCGTTGGTGGTGTCCTCGCCAGTAAGCTCCCGGATGACCATGGCGAGCTTCTCTTGTAGCACCTTGATGCCGTTGCCGACAATCATGTCGGGGGGCATGCTGCCGACGGTTTCGACGTCGAAGAAGAAGCGCTCGGGCACGGCGTCGTAGTTGAAGGGCTCGTCGGGGTTTTCGGGGCCGCCGTCGTGCGCGATGCGCTCTTCGTCTGCGGGCCTGTATGTGTCAGCATGGTGCTTCCCAAAGAAATGGATAGGTGGAGTAATGACATACCACTCCTTCTTCGGGTCGTCGCCCTCGTACCACAAGTCCAGATGGTGCAGCTTGTTCGCAGGGTCGTATTCAAAGCCTATCGCCGCGCTCGGTGCCCACTTCGCGTGCTCCTTCGCGATGCCCTTCTTCGCCCGACACACCATGTCGACCGCCTGCCCCTTCCGCAGCTTCACGATACAGCTCCCCGTGCCGTCCTGGTCCGTAATGACCGGCATCCCCAGCGTGTTGCTCGGCGGCATGCTCTCGATGACCAGATCCCGCGCATACACCTTCATCACGTCGTTGCCCGTGCACTTGGCCTTCAGCCGCAGGACGACCGTACACTGGTCGCAGCCGTTCGTCGAGCCGATGTCCGCGCAGTTGTCGCAGTCGCGGAAGTCGGCCATCTTGTCCACGTCCACCGAGTTGAGCGGGATCAGGCCCAGGCGGTGGGCGATGAACTCGTCGGCGAGTACAGACGTGTTGTCGAGGATCTCGACCGTGTCGATGGCAAGCGTGGGCACCTCGGCGAGCATAGTGCGCCGCAGCGAGTTCGCCGTCTCGAGGTTCCAGTCGTGGATGATGAAGTAGGCGCGCTTTTCGTTTGCCTGGGCACCAGTCAGCCCTGTGGGGAGCCCTCATGCATGCAACAAAGAGAGAGCACGCACTTCGAGCATGCGGACCCGCGGCTCCTTTGGGCCATAGTCGTCGATATCCATGGTCGAGCGGGTCGATGCAAGTCGAGCGGTGCACGGGGCGGGTTGGATCAGCTGACGCAGCGGGCAGAATATCGAGGCGACGGCAGAGTTGACAGGAGGGGCGGAGTGTGTACGGTGAGTGGATGCGCGGAGGTTGAGAGCTTCCCGGCTGGAATGATTCTCAAAGAACGCGAAGGCGGCGACGTTAGCGTGGACGGACCAGAACTAGCGCGCCTACTGTGCCACAGGAGTGCCACACTCTAAGAAGCTTCTCATAAATGACTTGCGAAAGGGGGAGGCTATGCGACACCACATTGTCCAATACTCTGTACACGTCGACATCACTCGTTTGGACCGGAGACTGGTCCTTGCCGGGGTTAAAATATACGCGGCAACAAGGTCTGCAAGCACGGTGCGAGAGCTTTCGAGGCGGAGTATGCCAGGTCCACTGAGCTCAGCTCGTTATGTTTCCTGTGCTTCCCAAGGTCGTCATTCATTACTTAGCTAAACGAGCCGGAATGAGGCACGGATTTTGATACGAACATCGCTCATTTGTGAATGGGCAGGTAATTACGTACCATAGGTATTGTTCCACTAACTTCAAGTTTGAGAATATGGTCTTACTGACTGTCCGTTCATATCTCTTCGTATCATGCGTCCAGGAATAATATATTTTCCCGCGCGATGTTCGAGCGCAGCCATAATACTGGTCTCTGCCACAACATCAAACTGGTTCTTCAATAGATGAGCACATTTACTTCTATTGCCCAGATAGCCTATTCCCGACCAACGCCGCCAGTCGTTCTACCCCGAGAGAGACTTATATCTCCTTTCAATCGTCCAAGTTACACCGTCTAAAGTAGAACCCACTTTTAGATATACAAGTCAGGGGGATCGGCATGTTAAATGTGTGTCGAACTAGCAAACGGTAATAGTCACTGGAACAAAGATCGTCGTAGTCGTAGTCGTGGCTTCTCCAGGAATAGTAATAACAGTTGGAACGGTGACCGTCGTCGACTCGACCTTTCCAGGAATAGTGATTGTCGTTGGAACAGTGACAGTCGAAACTACATTGCGTACACGAGTTAGCACCCAGCAGAGTTCCCTCACTGCGTCCCTACTCCTGTATCGAGGTCTAGGCGTACTTATTACTTTTCGACAGTCGAAATTGCTGCAGGTCTACAGGTCCGACCCGACCTCCTGAGCTTAGAGGACTGGTATGATGGGACATTGTTCGAGCCGCTGCAATCACCGAAGCCGGACTGACAGCCTTTGTCCTTGCTGCAGTAGTCTGGGGAGCTGCCGCAGTAGTTGTCCTGCGAGCAACAGTCGCCGTATCGGCTGCATTAACAGGTGAGACCGAATGGAGCGCCGCATCGACCGCTGTTGCTGGTTCTGAGGGCGATGATGGTAGACAGAGCTGCTAGAGTAAAGATAGGAAAGCGCATATTGGTAATTGGTAATTAGGATTAAGAACAGGTGAGGTGGCAGGAAACGAATATTGTTGTGGACGGTGCTCGATGGAGTGAACCCACTGCCACAAGACCCCTCGCGCATATCCCAATACGCAAGATCGGCATCGAACTTTATAGTAATGACCGCTCCTGTCAAGGACGGGTTCCGTCCCGGCGATGGATGTGGCCACTTCATCTCCCGGGTGACTCGCGAACCGACTTCAGATTCGACTCCCTTCCTCTTTCTTCAATAAGGAAAGCCAAATCTCTTTAATTTTTTTTGTGGCGTATGTAGTCATCTGGTGACTTGTTGAAGCTGTCCGTAGCGAAAGGATCGCATCCGGCGTTCAACAAAATTAGCCAACGACTTCGTATTTCCTCCAATTCTTGTTGCCCGACATCTTCCTCATCTTCCGGAAACTGGTCATAGAACCCTAACAATGCGGCATGCAACGGCCCACGGCGGTCATTGTCAACCGCGCAGACGTCTGCGCCACTGTCCACTAGCGCAGAAATGTAATCCTTCATACCGTCCACTTGCGCAGACACGGCTTCCAGTAATGGTGTGTTTCCTTCTGAACTGTAATGTTCAATGTTACAGCCGATATGTATGAGGTATTGGACCATGCTTTTGAGTACTTTGTAGCCGTAGCTACAGCTGTAATAGCAAGGTAGATGTAGGAGATTTCCAGACCAAGAAGTGCCGCTCAAAGAGTATTCGATAGATGCACCGTACTCGATAGCAAGATTGGAGGTCTGTCTGTACCGGGCAAGAGAACTCTCGGCGAGGAAGAGATGAGGATCCTCTGTGGACCATTGTTTCAGAAAACCTTCCCAGATGGACCATAGAATATCATTGAAATCGCTGCGAAATACGTTAATGAGAACACATCGATATCGATAGTACCCTTACCGCCACATGTCATGTATCAATGCCCCTTGCTGGAGTAAGAATAACGTTGCATCGTGGTGGCCTTCTTCGGCTGCTTTCTGTATGAATCTAAGTGGGTACACACGGAGCCAGGTTTCGAGCGGAAAAGACGTACGCGTAGAAGTGAAGAGCCCACCTCGGAGAAGTTTTTCGAGACGAATTGGTCATTCTACACGATGTTGAGTCAGTACGCCATTCTTTACACCGGAAGCCCAAGTCACGTACGCCTTCCTCATGAGAAACGTCATAATCGAAACGATCATTGGGACTGGCTTTTCTCGTTTCAAAGAGGATACTCAGGCTTTCTACGTCGTTCTGATGAATGGCTCTGTTCAAGGCACCTTCAGGGTATGCCCTGGCATAATATGTGAAGACCTTCTGAGTCACTGAAGGGAGGTCATTCTCCATGGTGAGACCGACCCATGCACACAAAGAACGGTGATTTGGTATGTGAGGATCTATGTCAAAGCGTACTTCAAGTCGTTCTCTTGTGGTCGAGAGCTGTGAAGTCGTTCGGCGTGCCTGAACAGTCATGCTTCCGCACGCGCTGGTGCCATTCAGAGTCCACATTTCCGCACTAGCGCCGATAACCTTACTGTATGGCGCTGGCAGATAACCGAGATCAAGTGCGAGGAGGGGATCTAACCATGGCAAGTGATGTTTACTGGATAGGAGCAGAGTGATCAAATCTTGACAGACAGTTGCGTAAGCGCCTCCAACGAGACCAAGCGACTGTCGAAAGACATGATCGAGGACTATTGCAAGACACTGTTCCAGCTCTTCAATTTGTGCTTGTGGTAATGGGATGCCAGCCGAAGTGTCATCGCTCCAAGGGATATGCGGGGTTGCCATATGATTCCGCGGACTTGAGATACGTGAATCTCTCTCTGAGCTTGTCTCGCAAAACACAGCGGTGGGAGTAGCTGTTTAACATCAGCTTTTCTAGAGCATATTCATGCGCGCTTGATGCTTACACGGTGCAATAGATGGACTACATGCTCTCTCGTCAGATGTTGTTTGGGATTTGAGCCAATCTTTCAACCACCTGTCGATCTTCTCTGAAGATACCCTAATATTTCCGACAAAGAACTTGAGCGGTCGTTTGTGGATAGCAGACTTTCGCTCCAAATATTTCCGAATGATCGCTTCTTTTTCACGAGTTTGCACATTCTTTTTGAGTTTCCATGCTTTTAGTTGATCCTGGAACTGCTTTTTCGTCGCCTTGAATCCAAATTCGCTCTCCATAAGCTGCTTCACCTCTTCCAGTTTTCGGTCTTCTGTAATGAAGAGTTGTATGATTTGCGGTTTCATGCGCTGCCACTCGCTTTCGCATATTGCTTTCGCCTTCTTTTTCCGTTGTTTTGAGTTGTTAATACCGTTGCTTGTTCCCCCTTCCTCCGATCGTATTGTTCCCTGGTTTTTGTTCCGCTCTAGCGGTGCAATCGAAAGCCTGGACTCCTGAGTTGGGGCAAATGTGGAATCCAATAATTCCAGCCCACACGTGAACAGATTCGAAGATGTAGCAGCTGTTTGACCCGGTATCACCTCATTAGCGCCCATCGTTTCGAAGGAAGCACAATTCGAAGGGAAAGGATCATCGTGGTGGTTGAAGTCCTTTTCCAGACCATTTATGAGCTCATCAGTGAAACCACCGTGATCAATATCGTTCGTAACAAGCGTGTGAAGGAAGGTATCCTCAGGACCATCGGGGAAGGTATCCTCAGTGGCAGTGAGCAAAGTCCCATCCGCACGAGTTAGGGAACTATGTTCTCCATGACCGGGATATTCATCGCTGGTGAAGTATGCGTCGTCCGCAGAAGCAGAAGCGTATGCGGCAATGGATCCGTTTGTAGAGGTGGGTACTGACAGCATCTGAACAGTCGCTTTGCAGCCTTACGTCGAGACTCTCGACGCCCTATTGTAAATGTATCCTGGGTTAGACGGGGAGGTTGAGCCTGAGGCGACGGCGTGTTGTGTCTCAGGTGGATGAAGCTAACGCTAGAGGCATGGTGAGTCCAAAGGAGACAGATGAGAATTCGTCGATATATTGTAGTTTCATTCGACAGGCTGTCAGCATCGTACTTTCGCGAGGTTACACACACCCCCAGAGTCCACGCTAGCCTCCTTGAGGCCTAGTCAACTTCATTTTTGCATGGGCATGCCCTTCTGTTCACGGCTTCAAGACAGAAGTTAAGGTATGAGTCGTGTGGGCTGAATCATACTTCGCTCTCCACGTCTTGTTATCCAAAACTCCATAATCGTTAAATGACAGTTATCGAATGAATATTACGGCTGGCAAAGGTACAACCCTGGTGCACGATTGTTATTTTGACCGGACCGAAAGTATGTAGCCCAAAACTACTACGCAGCGTATCAAAGTACTTCGATATCAAACCTACAATCAGAAGCACAATCCATGGTATAAACGGTCCATAGCGGAGATATCTTCGGTATCACCCGTCAGTCTTACCTTCACTCCAACCACCACCCCCGCTCTGTGTGCGGTGCTTCCATAATTTTGCTAAGCTTTCGTCACGGCCAGACCTAGCCTTGCTTTGCAAACCTCATATATCACGTCTTTTCGGCCACCTAATTGGAATTATTAAAAAGGAAAAAACATGATAGCTGAAGCACAGCTCCTCGTCACAATCGTCTTTGGATTCTTGGGTTTGGTCATCGGTATTACCCAAATGGTTGTCGCTATCTGGTTGGAAGGTCACCTACGTTTTCTCGCTCGTAAGTAATTAGAATCCAGATTAGTTCGACACTGATGCTCGTTTCAGGTCCAACGGTACCCAGGGTCCTTGGAATTGCCCGATGATGAGTGCGGAGGGCTTCCATTCCCGCGAATTGTCTTCATGTGTGGCACAACGGGCGTTTGGGCCATTTGAAGTATAATCTTTCTGAAAGAAAGCGGCGGACTTTCGGCACCCCACCGCGATTTTGCATCGCGTTATGCCGGACCTGGGAAATGCAAGGTATGCAATCAACTGAAAGAGGACAGTCGTTGGAGAGTCAGCATTACAAAGACGATCTTCCATAGTCAAACCAGCCGCTTGTTCGAATTGATCCACACATACATATTGGAACGGTGTAATACCATAAATAAGACGTGGCGACTATTGCATTAGAACATACTCGACTGGTTCCTGATGAAACGAGACCTTGCGGACGGCAAAACATGTGTTGTACCACGCCGATCGGTAAAGTGTGCCATGACAGAGGAACTGTGCCGTATTGGTTAAGGCTGACTAGGCGCACTCAATTTGAAGACAGCTGTAGAGATGGAGATAGTTTAGCCAGAGGATTGGCTAGTGGTGTGATATCTAATGCACCTGTAGGGGGTGTCCTAGGTCGCGCGCGACTATCTTGTACTCTGGTCCTTTGACGACCTACCATGGAAACTGTCGCACTGTTGCACGCGGTCATCTGCATTCGACTACCGAAATGGTGAGCGTTAAACCAATGCAACAGTTCGTGGCACGAAATAGTGCCGTGAGATGCACCGCAATGCAAGTCCCAGGAGAACGCGATGAATCAGCCTTGCATTGCTAAGACATGTTTCGCAGCACTGTCGCATTGCCCACCTCTTGGTTGCTTGGATCATAAGCAGACACACGCTCTATTAGAATGACGCGCACAGTAAACATCCGAATGTTTGCTGCCGAGGTTGTCGTATTTGAGGCTGAGTTGCTTGGGGCATCGATCATCCAGGCTCTCCTTGTGGCGGCAGTGGGATCATCAGGTCCACAACGATGACAGCGGAGCCGCGCGGTCCGCCGAGCCCCGTGAGTCGTGACGGTGTCTGTTGGAGATTTGGCATTCTGGGGCAGTGCAAGTGGTCCAGAATGCGGTGGAAGAGAGGAGGTCGGCGTCCGCGGCGGGGCACGTCACTGGCTTGGCGGCCTGCTCCGCCTCTCTATGGCTCGACGCTTGTGGCAAGAGCTGCAACTGCCGTACATAAGACACATGCAACGGCCTCTGCTGTGCTGCAAAATCTCCAGAGAACCTGCGATACACCTCCCACTACTGCTACCTGGCTTGTTGTAGTGGTGCGAATTTACCGACAGTATGACTACCGAGATGCCTTCACCTCAGCGATCGCGCGCTTCCTCGCGGTCCAAGGCGCCGCTTTCACTGGACCTTTCGGATCTCCCGCCGCTGGTGCAACCTTCTCCGCCCTCGAACACGCTCATCATCACGGTATGTATGATTTGGCCTCTTTCAGGAATCATAACTAACCGCTATTTAGAACCTCGTCGAACCCGAGATCTTTCACCCTACAAACCTCGTTCAGATACGCGAAACTATCAATACGTATGCACCGATTCACACGTGGGCGCCCCTCAAGTCCTTTCGCCGTATTGTCGTTTCCTTCTTCGATGTCGATTCCGCGGTCACGATACGCCAAAAAGTGGACGGCGAGCAGATCATGGGTTGCCGCGTACGGGTATACTTTGGACTCAACACACCGCTGAACCCCAGTGACCAACATTTGCCACTGCCAAAGTCCGATAAGCTTTTCTTCATATCACCACCGCCTTCGCCTCCCATGGGTTGGGAGATGCGCAACGAAGACGCGCCGAACCCAATCGTGCACGCGGAGGATTTGGCGGCGGCGCTGGCGAAGCTGCATGCCGACCATCGCGAGCATCCATCACCTACGGACGACACGAACTCCGAGTCGAGTCCCTTGAATAGGAGACGGAGCACACGAAGCTCGACAATTGTCTACCATCCTGAAGACCACGGCGACAGTCCAAACCTTCCGGCTATCGCAGTTGAAGACACGACGGTAAGCCCGACTATCATGACGCCTGACGCAATGGAGGGCGTGGAAGGTCCGATTGCCACACAGAAGGCGCAGGGGAATTTTGTCTCGACAGCGAGACCTCCTGTTGAGCTGATGCACTGATTTCTGTATTTCTTGATTATTTGTATTATATCCAAAACAGGCCCGAGGTTTGGCAGAGATGGCGTTGGCAGGATTTCTGCACGGTGATTCCCAGGATGCATCGGCGTTTGCTACATAATGCAATCAGGAACGGAATTGGTAAACGGGTATGGATGAGAAATATGTAGCACTGCTGTTTAATAGGTTGAATCAGCCACAGTCTTTCTGAGACGGTGCTGGCATGTTTACTTGACCGATTACTTACTGCCCAGACTGTGTACTCATGACTTGGATGATAGTTGTGCAAGAACTCGGTCGCTAAGGAGAGCAAGCTGAACTGAACGGCGAACAATACTCCAACGTGCAGTCCTGAGTTTTCAAAAGCCAGTACGGAAGGCATGCGCAGAACAAACAGACTGTTGTACATAGTGCATTTGCCCGAACGACTTGATGGCTAGAATCCTACTCTAAAGCTACCTAGGCAGGGCTGTAACCGTGCCTCTCCACCCGGCACATATCCTCTACAGTACGCGTAAACGAACCTTAGGTCGTATCCAATCAAATATCGGCCGCGAGATCCAGCCTTTGGCCTCAAGAACCGACGTGGGAGGATCACGTGGTACGCTACGGCAAAAGGTAACGCCGGTAAGCGAGCCCACGAAGCTAGCGCTTGGGCAAAAGTTCGACGAGCAACGCAAGCGACTCTCGACAATCTACTAACGTTGCAGCACCACCTGGCCATCGCGACCCGCCGTCAAGATGAAGCTCAACGTCTCTTACCCCAACAATGGCACGCAGAAGCTGATCGAGATTGAAGACGAGCGCAAGCTCCGCGTCTTCATGGACCGCCGTATGGGCCAGGAAGTGCCCGGCGATAGCGTCGGCGACGAGTTCAAGGGCTACATCTTCCGAATCACCGGCGGCAACGACAAGCAGGGTTTCCCGATGAAGCAGGGCGTCATGCACCCGACGCGTGTGCGCCTGCTCCTCAGCGATGGCCACTCGTGCTACCGCCCCCGTCGCGACGGCGAGCGCAAGCGCAAGAGCGTCCGCGGCTGCATCGTCGGTATGGACCTCTCCGTCCTCGCCCTCAGCATCGTCAAGAAGGGCGACGGGGAAATCCCCGGCCTCACCGACATCGTGCACCCCAAGCGCCTCGGCCCCAAGCGTGCTACGAAGCTCCGCCGCTTCTTCGGTCTCAGCAAGGAAGATGATGTGAGTCCGCTCATAGCTTCTTCGCCAGCCCTTTGCCTATCCGCAAAGGGCTGAGTCTGAGGAATGAAAGTTGACAGGATGTGTGTAGGTTCGCAAGTTCGTCATCCGCCGTGAGGTAGTGCCCAAGAAGGAGGGCGCGAAGCCCTACACCAAGGCCCCCAAGATCCAGCGTCTGGTTACTCCTCAGCGCCTCCAGCACAAGCGCCATCGCATCGCACTCAAGCGCCGCCGCGCAGAGGCCTCCAAGGATGCTGCCGTAAGTGCCAACTAAATATTCAAGCAAAGCAAAGCTAACGAACGAATGCAGAACGAGTACGCCCAGATCCTCCACAAGCGCCTCGCAGAGGCCAAGTCCGCCCACGACGAGGCCAAGAAGAGGAGGGCTTCGTCCATGAAGCACTAGGCGATGTTTATGAGTGCATGAGTTCTGGGATGATCCTTTGGCGTCGGCTCCAAAACGCGGTGTGGGTTCTCATATGATTGGAAGCTTCGGTTTTCTAGGCATGGGCATTACATACCCGACGATACTGCATATTAGAGCAGTCGGTTCTCAATGAAGCAATTGTATCATCCTGGTTGTGCCCTTCCGCTTGCTCGCATCCCAGAGTACCCCAATGCCGAACACCTTTTGCACTACACTCGTTAGTTCATTTGTGAAGCATTTCATGTCCTGTACCGCTCGTTGAGCACATAGCACGTTTGCTCCCAAGATGATAACAAAGCAGAAACCCATTCTCACTTAACCATAGCCTCCCTATCGAATTGTAGGCCCGCCCTCCCGCTCAATCCCATGCAAGCTTTCAAGAATATCACTCCCACCCAGCGATCCCGCCGCACTTCCCACACCCTTCTTCCCGCCCGTCCAAATCTCATGGAACCTGATTGCCGCATCGCTTGCCGCAACCACAATGCACCCTTCCTCAACGCCCCTTCTCCACCATGCGCCATCTTCACCCGGACTCCTGGCACCTGCCTCGTCGCGAGCCCCCATGTCCGGACCTCCAGGATACGGAATCGCATACAGCGCGCGACTCTCGTCGTACCACGGCACCGCAACGACCTGCTCGCAGCTGGGCCACGTAAAGACAGCAATGCGGAACGGGTGCTCGGGCTGCGCGAAGCCGAACGTGGCCGCGATCTCGCGGCGTGTCTGGCTCCAGATGAGGGATGTGACTTGGGCCGCACAGTCGATGGTTGCGAGGCAGGTACCGGACATGGCGTGGTAGAAGTGTATGCACCGATCGTTCGACCCGCCGCCGATAGCTAGAAGCCCGCGCTGCCACGGGCAGAAGGCGATGGCCTTGACGGCGGCATTGAGCTCCCACTTGTGCTTTGCTTGCGCGCCTTGGACCTGCAGCCCGGGAGTGCGGCTGGGGGTGACCGTGTATACGCTTTCGCCGTCGGGGCCTCGGCGCACGTTGACGGTGTCGGAAGAGTCGATCTCGGGACTGGGGCTGTAGAGGACTCTCTTGGTCTCGAAGAGGTAGCAAGCGTTGTCATTACCGCCGCTGGCGAAGAAGGCCCCATCGGGTGACCAGGCGAGACCGCATATTTGCTGGGAGTGGACGTCCATTCGGGCTAGAAGCGTCATTGCGCCGTTCCAATTGAAGATGGCACTTTCTGTTTCAGTCGGCCACTCGACGCTGTAGAAGTAGATATGCCCTGCCTCGTCTCCGACAAGCAGCTCTTCGGTAGGTACTGTCATGGCAGGGTCGCGGAGGGACGGCCTTTTGACAGTATTTGGTCTGAAAGCAATGCAGGATATGGGCTTCGGTTGCGTGGCATCGAAGCGCGGGTCCGAATCAAACGGGCTCCATAAAGCAATGCGACCGTCTGCCCGGGCTACGGCAAGGATGGCTTGTCCGCCATGAGTTGAGGAGAAGGACAGAGAGGTGACGTGCTGCAGGTCGGCGTCTCCAGTGGTCGATAGCTTGTTGAGCGATTCCGGCGTGTCGACTCCCTGTTTCTCTGACCAGAGATGGACAAAGTTCCCTAAGCCTACCGCGAGGCATTTCGCATTGTGAGAATACGCGAGAATTGAGCAGTAGTAGTCATCTCGTAGTTGAGGAGCGTCCAGGACTGTGCGTAGAGTCAGCACTTGTCGATTGTGTATAATGAGCTACTCATCTGAAAGGCAGAATTGGCACAGCATTTCTTAGCGCAGTGCGTTTTCGTTGTACCGCTTTATGCCTCTGTCAGTATATTTAAGCTGCAAAAGGACGTAAGAAAAGACAAACGCGTTGAGATACCATCCCTAGCCCACGCACTATCTCTCCATACGTGTATTGTGCGCCGGACGTAGGTAGGCGTCTCTCTCGAGCTCGCTGTGGTGAGATTGCTGCTTGGCGACGAATGATCTAGGACTCGATTCACTTGATCAATGTCAAGGGCTAATGCAACTCGCCGTTCGTACGCTTCAAGCTCAGCCTCGGGATCAGATCGATTAAGGAACATAGAGGTATAGAGTGGTGCATTCGTTCCGCTTGCTAAAAGTCCACCACGGCCATTTGAGACTCCCAATACGGTATCGCTAGCTGCTGAGGGGCCACCTACGTTCCAGACCGCACCCGCGCTGATTTGGCGGGTACTAAAAGGAAACGTCTCCCGACGAAGACGAGGATTTGTATTTCGTCGACTGAGATTGAATCTATCAGTAAGCGTGGCGTGCGATTCTCGTAGGCCACGGAGCTCCTCGTTCATCCTCGCAGACCTACGAAGGCGCCTACCGAATGGGTCAGCATTAGAGGAGTTGCCGGGTGTGGCTCTCTCCTGGCTTGTCAGGCGTTCTTCCGGTTTATTAAGATCAAAACTCTGCTTTGTGAGATTCGGCGGCCGGCGCGCTGGGATGAAGCGATCTGGTGCATGGCTGAGTCGTCCGGGCGATGCTAATGACCCGCCTCGTGCTACCCATTGACTCGGACGCAAAGGAGAACTGGCGGAGCGCAGTGGGAGCTGACTGAGTACTGCTGAATAGTACATGCTGGGATCAATTGTCGGGTTTGCTGGCAGTGGGCCTGGGTCTCCGAAGTCCGAATTGGGTGACACCGGACTGTGGGCTATTGGAGAGGCCAGATCTTCCCCCGCGCTTAGATAAAGCGACCTCGTAGAGGCATAGTCATCGCTACTTCTGAGATTGAGAGAGGTTCTGCAAGGAGTTGAGAGCGTGTCCTGATGGCATTTCGAAACACCGCGAGGACCGCTTTCTTCGGATGGAAAAGGAACGTGTGGTGGGGCCAAAGGAGAGTGATGAGACGCCTCTGTCTCGTCAAGACCGACGACTGGTTTCTTTTTGGGTGAGTCGTCGTATGATGGCGGTGTGATAGCATCGGGACTAAATTTAGGGGCGTCTGTAAGTTGGAGGACCGCCAAACGAGATGTAATTTTGGCTTTCGTTGGGGACCCTGGCGGGCTCTCAAAGCAGTCATCGGGCCCATATTCATGCAGGAAACGACAACTCCGTGTTTTGTGAGGCGATGCAGGCGTTTTGGGTGAATGCCATCCTTCAGTACTGACAGTCTTGGATGGAGACAAGGGCGGCGTAGTATACCCGGAAGCGCAAGACAGAGTATCGTCGTCGGAGTCATTCATGCTGCAGATAGTCTGAGAGACTAAGCGAGTTAATGGCTTGCTGAGCTACCGATCTCGAACATGTCGAGATGAGCGAAAGTCAGCGGCACAGGTCGAAGAGGGGCGGCTGAGTGGACTGTGAGCCGATATGCTGCTGTGTGGTTATTGCTGCTGGGTTAGTATAGCAATATGACGATCTCTCATAGGAAGACGCAAGGTTTTGGCGGTCCTCGGAGTGATTGCAGAGGCTACATCTTTCCCGGAAGGTTCTTTGGTGGTGAGGGCTGAACGGGAAGGAGCCTCGGGCGATGGAACTACTTATCTCCGGCGGGCGCGGAGAAGGCGCAGTTCACGGCTCCTGCAGCCTTGCATGCGACATGGCAAGCGTAAGTTTATGCATGCAGATGTGATTCCAAAGAGGTTCTCTGACTGTACTGTAGCACGGCATAACTCGCGCCACCGGCACTGCGGTACGCACTGAAGAAGCGTGGCAGCAACAACTTCGGGACATCGACGCATACAGAGAGCTAGTGGACCTGGTTAACGCCAAGGTGAGCAGGCATACTGTGTTGCTCCGAATGGAGAATCCAGCACGAAACTTTTGGGTCTGGACTTCAATGTTGAGATTCTTACTGATTTGTGAGTGCTGTAGATCGCTGAGAGGCAATACACATTAGAGGTGCTTGGACTAGTCACAAAACTCTTGAAGCAGAACCCCGAGTACTATACGATCTGGAACCATCGCCGACGCGTACTAGGCGCTTTATTCTCTAGCAATCCCACAGATCAGTCCTCCTCACACGGCGTCGATGAGCTGTTGCAAAACGATTTACAACTGACCTTCGCACTATTGCGACAATACCCCAAGTGCTACTGGATATGGAACCACAGAAACTGGCTACTGGAGGCCGCCGAGTCACAGCTGGGAGCGGAAGCTGGCTGCCAACTATGGGCAGGGGAGCTACAACTGGTCAACAAGATGCTAGCCGCTGATAGTCGCAATTTTCACGCATGGGGCTACCGCCGGTTCGTGACAGCTCAGATCGACCGCTTGACACCTCGTACGGAAGGAACAGCCACCAAGAGCCTCACCGAAACCGAATTTGAGTACACGAGCAGTATGATCAAGTCCAACCTCTCCAACTTCTCGGCCTGGCACTACCGGAGCAAGATCATACCCCGACTGCTGAACGAGCGTAATGCCGATGCAGAGGCCCGACGGGCACTCTTGGATTCCGAGCTAGCACTGATATGTGAAGCTATCAATACTGATCCCTTCGACCAGTCCATCTGGTTCTACCATCAATACCTTATGTCCACCTTATCTCCCGACTGCCCTTCCAACGATCGCATTGTTCCAGACCTCAACAACGGCGACCGCCAGCGCTACTATGAGAATGAAATGCAGTATATTCGTGAGATATTGGAGGACGAGGAGGACTGCAAGTGGATTTACGAAGGTTTGCTGTTTCTTGCAGGCTCATACCTGCAGGTCGAAAGCGGCACGAAGGTATTTACCACGGAGGACATGCGTTCGTGGTTGGAACAGCTGAGGAGACTTGACCCTTTGAGAAGAGGGCGGTGGGAGGACCTAGGCCAACGTTTAAATATCTGAGGGCGACATATCGTCCGCAAGCGGAGCTATGGCTTCTGATCTGGTGCACTGACTGTTGTCTTTGCCGGCGCTTGTTCCTTCGCTCCATTTTTTGTATTGTCTTTCGGTGACCATGCCCAGAAGCCCAACAGAGACGATATCTTCGATGATGTCGGGTTCGCCGTTTGTACCGGGAGTTGTTCGGGCTGCGGAGCTGGGATTGCGCTTGATGCCATTGGGGATGGGCCGTCACTGGACAAGGCGGACGCAGCAGCAACGTCGCTGTTGAAGTTAGCACAGATAAATAGCAATCTACATCATATGAGTCCGTACCGGTTGTATTCTTCCTGAAGTCGGCGCCTCTGCTGCTCCTTGAATTCTTCTCCAAATGTGCTGACACCGATCGCGACACCCGATATAGTAGCAAGGGCAACCGGAAGAATGCGTCCTGCCATGTCTCCTGGTCGACAGTCAATACCCGTAGCTGTGGTGAAAGTATCTCAGAATCAGAATCGAATTGCGGCGTTGCCCGAGAATTACGTAGCCGCGCGGGCGCGCTAAACTGCACGTGTCCGACGCGTCTCCAGGGCTCCAGAACCGGACGCGTCCAGCTTCCACACGCGACTATATCGCCCCACCACTCACTGCGCGCCTCGAACGCGATGCCGAAAAGCCCCAATGTCCACATGGCGCGCGAAAGGGTTTGTCCAGGACTCGGATGAGGAAGACGAAGACATTGAGTTATCATCTTCGAGCTCGACCAGAGACAGCCAGCATCCAGCTACTGTGCTTGGCAGCAACGCGACTGCACGGAGAAACAATACTGAAGAGGAACGTACCAAGAAGGAGGAACATGCAGGTCCGGGAGAGCAGAAATTCCTGGAAGATGTAGCTCTTTCGCCTCGCAATAGGTTGCAGGATGAAAGACAACCCGTACACGATGAATCGTCCTCGGTGACACAAACAGTGGAGGACATCCAGCGAATGCAGGCTGTTACGCCTCCGAAAATTATTCCTGCAGTTCCGAACGTCAGAAATCTGCCTGAGAGCCCAGATCCTCTCATAGGTTCACCTACCCCACGCGCGAAGCGCTGCGACAAGCCTCTATGGTCGTCCCAAATCCTTGGTGCACCCATCGTGTCGCAAGATACGGCAAACGCGACCGCAAAGAAAGATGACGAAGCGAGCACTAAGGTTCCATTGCTCCAAGACCTGTCAGATAGTGATCTCTCCGACCCTCCTTCAGACCTCGAAGAACTGCAGCCACAAGCTACCGTTTTCGACCCGCCGACCCGCAGGACTACCGTTCAGGTAGTGATTCCGCACTCCACTGCTGCTCAAGAGCCACAACCACAAATATTCGAGCGATATGTGGAAAGGTCTTTTCGGGAGCGGAAACCTATTCAGCTACATCCGTACCTCCTCGAGGGCGAAAGATATCGTCGGGATTTGCAAGGGAGGGGAGTGAAACCGGTGACAAGAGTGCTGTCACCACCCCGGAAGACGCGTCATGGCGATCAGGAATCACAGGAACAGGAGTTTGACCCCAACAACGACTCTGCACCGAGCAGTCCTCCCGAGATACCTGTGTCTACTCCAATTGTGCGACGACGCGCCGAAAGCAACCATGGAAGTTCGGTACGACGGAAACAATATCGGCCACAGAACCCAAAACCTACTACTTTGCGGAACAACGGCACTAAACGAAGAAAACTAGATCAGTTACCGCGTCGAAAAGAGACTGCTACTGAGGGTACACTGCCCAACGCGGACATTTGGACTGTTCCCCAATCGCCGCCATACTCTAGTAGTCCTATCAATCGCCCTGGATCTGTTGCTCGGCAGATTGTAAGAGTTCCAATGGCAACACCTTTTCCGGATTTACCAACACCTTCAAACTCGTCCAGTCTACTTCCACCGCTCGACTCAGAGTCTGATGACGAGCCTGTCGTGCGTAGTGTGCAACGATCGGGTCAAAGGAGTAACCACCCCATCATACTCAGTGACAGTCCGTCATCAGACACTGAATCTTCCGGAGGCGAATCACAACTGAGCGACCACGCATTACGACAAGTAGGAAGGAAGATTAAAGGTGTTCTCCCGGCTTCGTGGCTGCGCCTTGATCGCCAGGCGCAAGAGAAGTGCAACCGGCAGGCGGGGGACCGGTTGAACAACCTTCATTCTCCAGAGAAAGCAGAACCTCAACGTGGTGTCGCTCAGAGAATTGTCAGACGCAGAGATACGCCATCACGAACGGAGCGACCCGGTTCTCTTAGCAATCGTGCCATCAGCATCTCCGATGAGTCCGAGCCCGACGTCGGTATTCCTGCCCCTAGAATCACGAATGCGCAAGATTCAGCCCGCGTAGCATTGGAGATAGCTGCCATACTTGATAGCCGCTATGCCGACGATGACTCAGACACTATGGAGAATGATCGCTTACATCTCTTTGCACGTGGAGGACCAAGCAGGAAACGGAAAATTCAGTCGAAGCTGACAGATGTCTTTCCGGCGTCAAAGAAGAGGAAGGTCTCAGGGAAAGGTCGAGATAGTGGTAATAGCCATTTATCCAAACGGCACGCGGCGCCACGAAAAATGCGGCGGACGCCACCTCCTGCTCTCAGTATCCTAGATTTCGACCAGTCTCCTTCTAGCAACCAAACGGCGCCCCAATTCTTGCGAATTGCAAGACGACAAGCTCGTCGAAGAGCTGACTATGCTCGCCAGTCGCCGACCAACAAATATATCAGGCTACATACCGCACAAGACACAGAAGACGCCAATGTGTCCTTACGGGAATGGAAACGGGGTGCTATAAAGCCAAGGACTAACATTGGGAAGACACCGGCCGGACTTATCCCTCGCGCACCTCTGACTGATCTGGACCATAACCAACAGAAGCCACTCGGTGACATGGATGGTGCCTCGAAGTCTAAGGAACAATTAGCACAGAAAACACAGTTTGGAGGGGTGCGGGCCTATCCATCTGGGCCACTATATATGCGCCCAAAAGAGCACCAGAATGCGAGACATATCAACAATCGCCATGGACCGTCTACAACCCTGAGCAAACCCGTACAAGTTAGACAAAAGAACATCATGCCTTTCAGGAATGCACAGCTGGAAGGCTTAGCAGAAGACTGCGGAAGCAACGATCCTAGTGCCGCTTTCGAGAGAGGTCTGCGACGTGTTGATCGACAATTCAATCTCCAGCAACCTTTGTATCGACCTTCTCGAAACCCCCAGTTAGCTCGATTCCTAGCCGATGACAACGTTGATCTCCCCCCTCGGCCATCAATAGAAGAGGTTGACGAACAGACACCAAATGTAGCTCGTCGGAAGCCCAACGTTTCAAAAAAGCGTCTGAAGCGAAAACCTCAAGCGCAGCGTGTCGACGTAGAGACCCGAGAGTTTCGTCAGCCGAGCGAACCTGTCGTAGACGATTATCTAAAAGCCGTACCAAATTTACCCGTTCCGGTTGTGGACCAAGAAGGCGGAGACCTGCTGGTTCTGCAGGGTCTTGGTACATATGGCACTCGATACTCAACTAACTTCGACATCTCGCCTTTACAAGACGGTACATATTTCCACGTGTCTACTTTTGTTGGTTCCGGGGCACTGCATCGAGCGTTAGCAACTCTCGGGTCTAGCTCCAGAAATCTCGATGAACCCGCTGGTTATTGCACTGTCGATCTGGATGGTGCCTCAATCAGATGCGGACCATGGGAGGACAGTGTATTTGCGCTCCTAGCAAAGACATCGAGCAGCGTGTGGGACGCTGTCGCTGGCCCAACTGAGGACGAGGAGCAGATGGATTTACCGGAAAACCCTCTCGAGAGGGCTACACAAATCATACGTTCACTTGTTGATTACGTCTCCACGCATCTTAGCTTTCATGACCCTATCGATCGCAGGTCGTTTGTCGCTAAAATGGAACAGTGGACTACGTCTTCGTATGAGAGGATCATGTCAAGCGAACTTGCAGATACGCGGTCAACTTCAGCGATGAAGGCGAAGCCTCTTGCATTTTTGCTTGTCCTTTGTACTCAGATCCGCAACATTGCGCACCATCCCGCTGTCGAACCCCCGGCCAGCATGAATTTCGACTCTATCATTACGAGCATTTCCAAGAGTCTTGTTGGTGAAATACTTGATCATATATCGGACCTCAGCAATTTTCTGGAGAACAACAAACGGTTCCAAGTCCGCGAAAACGGCATACGAGACTACGATGTCCTAGTGGAGACTCTCGTCGTTTGTATGCATATTTTACACGTTGTCCGTCTACCGGGAGTCACATTCTGGGAACTCGTCGGCCAGTCTCTGTCGCCCACAGCAAAGAGAGCAATCCACCTTGCGGAATTCGAAGCTGTATGGGCTACTATGTTCACATTGCTCCCTTTTATTGAATTCAACGACCTTGGAATACCTACACGAAGCCGAAGGATCTCGTTCGAAGAAGACAATTGGACAGTGGTTCGACTATTGGTACAGCGGTTATTTACACTGTATCCCAACACAGCAAAGAGGAACAGCGCGTCTTTGAACGATTACGTTCGTGCGGTCTTGGCAAGATGCCATGGCTTAATTCATTATTGGCACTGGAAGCGTTGCGAACCAGTACTGTATGCTATGTTCGACTTCTTTGTTGCTAAGAACGGTCTGCAGCATCTAAGTCGAGAGCAGTGTATCGGTTCAGCAGCTTTCCTGGAAGAGATTGACGATCGGTTGTCCTCCCGCCTTGAACCGAACGAGAAGTCGTTCCACATATTCCTCAAATGCTTATTTATCGGTATACACGGTATGCGGAGCCGTTATACGGAGAAGAAGCTTCGTAGTGTTGTCCTCCGCCTGGTACCGAATCATGGACGAGACTATCCGAAAGACCAGCCCCTGAAAATGGAGAGTTTGCAGGCTTTGAGAAATCACCACGACATAATGTGCACTTTGTATCGCGCCTCTCCACCAGCGTGTCGACCAGGACTGGACCAAATTAAGACTCTTGTTAGTCACGAGAAATCTCATCGAGAGGCATGCAGGATAGGCATTCGTACCTGGGCGAACTTGGCCACTTTTCAACTCTCAACCGACGAGCCTTATAGTCATGTCCAGCCATTCGCGGAATGGCATCAAGAGATTATGATACAAACACTGAAACAATACCGGCTAGCGAAGACCGAAGCAGATGACTATGTGAAGTCTGGAGTCTTCAATGATTCAGAGTCATCTTCCCTAATGGCACGACAATATATGGAGAAAAATCAGGATCAAGTCATCGCCGCATTGAGGGACTGCATCGGAGGCATGCTTAAGGCTTTCGCCGTCCGAAACAGCCAGATCATGTTAAAGGAATTTCTCATGGATTCAGACCTCGTCCATCTGTTCGAATTACCGCATCTTCAAGACCAGCGTCTAGTAGTCGTGATTCGAGATGCCCTCGGTGTACTCCGTGCGTTTGCGAGCCTTCCGCGCCTGCCCCCAAATGACGCGATTTTCACAAGACAAGACGAAGAAAGTCAAGACTACGGGGATCCGTTTGAACTAGACGACTTCGTGGACATGGAGCATCACGCGCCCCAACCCGACGATTGCTTTCAAACTCCATTGTGGCGCTTGCTTTCCAATGCTTTCGGTGCCGAGACTTCGCCT
Organism: Pleoardoris graminearum; assembly: GCA_030770415.1. NCBI lineage: Eukaryota > Fungi > Ascomycota > Dothideomycetes > Pleosporales > Didymosphaeriaceae > Pleoardoris > Pleoardoris graminearum. The sequence goes on along the minus strand of JASEKS010000048.1, from coordinate 259,471 downwards.
GACGACAACCTGCTTATGGATTGTATCGAAACCTGGTGTCTCGTCGCCCGTTCTCAGGTATCTTTAGGGGGACGTTCGTGGACATTCTATCTAGACCCATTCAGCCAGGTCTCGTGGCAACAATTACGTCGTACAGAGCAGACGCAAAAGTTCGGCCCATACTTCATGGCTTCAGTTTTAGCGTGCGATCCAGCGGCCTACGCCCAACACCGCATTAACTTTCTGACAGCACTACTGACATCGTTAGCTGACCGAGAATCGATGCTGAGATTCCAATACCGGTTACTTAGCGCCATCATTCGTGCTGTTCCGGAGGAACCGCTTTTGAGAAACTTGCCATTCTATTTGGATGCCGGCGCTGGTTTACTCGACATAACTGCGGATACAATCCGAACGCGGAGACTGTCATTGATCTCCAGCATCTTAGCCAATATGCGAGACGATTTTCAGCATACTGTTTATGAAGACCCTGGACGTGTTGCAGAAGTCAAAGGTACCTATGCCGCGATGCTGAAGGACTTCATGGGCGCCATGAAGAATAACTACCAACAACTGGGCTCGGGGACTACCATGACCGGCGCATACGTGGAATTCGTTCAACGAGTCGTACAATTTCTGCAGCAGTACACCGCGGATATACATCCTGTCCTCGACTTCTTCACCAACTCGGTTGCGTTTCCCTTGCCAGCAGCTGATCCTACATATGTGGTCGGTCGTCTTTGTGGATATGCGCCCAAGCTTTCCAGGCCGGGCATTGTGAAGCAGCTCTCGGTTTTCGTTCAAACCGTAGCGCAGCAAGCTGCCACTGGCAGCCACCAGCCGTATCTGGTACAACAACTGCAAACCGCGCTTTGCACAAATGAAGCACCCTCACGAGATCGGATTGCGCTACGGGATGTCCTTCTGCAAGGAATCTTTCCAGCGTACATTGAAGCTGCATTCGCTTCGCCCATCGGCTTCATTATCGCGCAGCCAATCCTGCAATCACTCGGACCGATCTTGCAAGCGGCGCTCTCTGACGTGAGGGTCTTTGACGAAGCAAACGTACTAGCCATCTGCGACTGCTTGCTGGCGGTCTCTCATGGCTTCATTCGGAACACTGAGTGTCTCAAAGAGAACGATGGCCTATTGAAACAGCCCCATGTCCTTCAAGCGCTTTCGCACATGTTCCAGATCGCGGTTCCAGTGTCCACACTGCTTCAATACATCTGCGGCAGATGCTCAGAGTCATCAGCGAAGCCGCTCATCACGACGCACTTTGAACAACTCGCTCTCTTCCTTGGCGAGACGCTGCACGACCTAACGCCGCAGACGGTTCCTTCCTATGACGGCGATGCAAATGCAGCGCAAACCCCATACTCTGAGCTCCTCTCCTTCTCCATCGATGGCCTGAAGTCCGGCATCAGCACCAATTGGAGCTATACCGGGGACAGCGTATTCTTCGGGCAGGGCCACGCGAGGTGGGAAGTGCTGTTCGATTGGGGTATACTGGATGTCGAGAAGGCGAATCTGATCATGGCTATCGAGGCTTTTCTTGCGCATGCTTCGGTAGCAGATGATGAAGCGGGATTTGGTGACGTACATGGGAGGGAAGAATACGTGGGCGACATCGACGTGTAGTTACATTATGTGTTATGCTAGTGTTGCGTATTAGCGGCATCAACGGCGTTCGTGGGTCTGAAAACGGTTTATGATAGATTATGAAGCGAAAGGTTGATGTTCTGCTACGCGCTTAAGTGAACTCAATGTACGAGATTAATGAAGCTTTACAATAGGGTTCCCTCATTGCGTTCGTACCCTTGGATCGAGGTCTAGGCGCACTTATTCTTTCCCGAACCAGGCTTTACACTCGAACTTGTGGCGAGTCGAAGTTAGGTCTGTCGGCTAGTTGGGATACTTCGGCCCTAGTATTCTGCTGATCTGATCGTAACCTCGGGAATAGTGAATTGTCTATTCTGTCTTCCCTAGGCTAATATTTAATACACGCAAGCGCGAGCCAGTAGTAGGACAACACTTGCACGACTCACTATGGCTTTTAATATCGCTGGGTAGGTTCTCCTTTATCGTCATTACTGACCTAAATAGATTATACGATAACTAGTATAAATAATAATATATTAATTATAATAAAAAGGCGTACTAAATAAAAATATAAAGAGCGGTCTACTACTAAAGTAAAAATAAATATTTAATAAGAGTAAAAGATAATAATATTAGGTAGTAATAAAAGTAAATACTAACTATAATACTATAGAGAATAATAATTTATAAAAATGTTTTATTTAATATTATATTTTTTTTTTACTAATATTTTAACTATAATTTTATAAAAGCTAATAGTTATATTCGATACTAAACCTATTTAAATAAAAATTATAATAATTTCTATTATTAATAATACTATAAATAACCCCTTTAATTACTATAAGTATACGCAGATTACTAATATTATTAATAATAATATTAAGTATATATAAAAAAAGTAAAATTATAAATAAAAGTATAAAGACTAAACTAAAGACTATTAAAAAATAATAAAAGTTTAAACTTTTAAAACTATACCTTTTTTTTTATATAATAAAGTTACTATTAGTAACTACCTAATTAGAAAGAAAAGTATTATATATACTATATAACCTAATAACCGGCTTTTAAAAGTACTATATTAAGTCTAATTAAAAAAAGTACTGCGCTAAAATAGGCACGTAATAACTACTTAATAGTATTTAATAGTTTTATAGTTTAATAATTTATTACTCTATACTAACTTATACTTATATATTTACTATTATAATTAATACTAAGTAGGTATTTATAAAAAAAAAATAATATATTTACGATATAAATTACGCCGCCTAAAGTATTATTTTACTAACTATAGTATAGTACTTCTATAATTACGTATCTAAAAAGTATATTTCTAATATTATAAAATAGACTTAAAAGTATATATATAGGCCCGCGCCGGGCACTGTAAAATATAATATAAGCTTATATTAGATACTATAAAAAGTACTATAAAGTATATAATATTTATAAAATAAACTAATATTATAATTAAACTATTATAACTTACGCTAGGCGTAGTAATTACTAATAATATTTAGTACTATATATAGTACTATAGTACTATAAATATATAACTAATAAATAAAAATAACTATTACGTAATAGATAAAATTCTTAAAGATTTAAAACTATAAATAAGGTAGCTATTATATTATAATTTACCTATATTATAGGAGGAGAAGCTAATTAGCTTACTATTTATAAATATATACTAGTTACTAAAAATATATAGTAAATTACTTTATAGAGGTAATAGTAATAACTAATAAATATAAATAAGTTAAAGTAAAACTAGCAGTATAATAAGAACGTTATTTTAAATATATAAAAGCGCTTACTAAATATAAAAGTAAATGTAAAAAACTATTTAAGCTTTACTAAAAAAATAATAGAGTATACTAGTATAGGTATAAAATAGGTAAAAAATATAAAAAATCTTAAGGCTTTTCTAGGCTAAATACTTTTAACGTAATAATAATAGTTAGTAAATTTAAAATAATAAAAATAAATAGCTTAGTATATAACTAAATAAAATAAAATATTTATTATAGGTATAAAAGGTATCCCTTACTTAGGTATAAGTGCTAAAATAAGTACGCCTATACTAGCGAAGTTAATATTTTAGTATATACTCTTACCTTACTTTAAGATACCTAGTAAGCTTTCTATATATAGATTTTTATTAAATATTAATATTTAATATTTACTTTTAAGCCTCTATAATATAATCTACGTATTTTTTTACACCTATAAATAAAGTACTTATAAAATAATATTTTATATAATAAACCGCGTAAGCGCCGGATTTTAAAAATCTATACCCTACTAATTATATAGTTATAGTAGACTAATTCTCTATACTATATAAAATACTTATTAGTATAAATAAGATAGTAAAATTTTATATAAAAATTTTATCTAAATAGGCTAATAATAGTACTGCTTAAAAATTAACTAGTAATAGTACTATTAATAAATTAGCTAGTAATAGCGCTACCTAAAAATTAGCTAGTAATAACGCTACTTAAAAACCGGCTAGTAATAATACTACTAAATAATAAAGGCATACATATACTCCTTCTTTTTTGAAACCCCTTTTGGTCGCCCCGAGCCACTACAGCCACACTATTTGTTCGATTAGTATACAAATATAATACTACTAAAAAATATAATATTTAAAAATTAATTTAGTATACGCTAGCTAATAATATATTATATAATTAATTAAATAAGTTATTTTTACTATTGCCGCCGCGATTCTCTAATATAGTAAAAAAGATTATTTTTAAGTTTAAAATTAGTAAACTTTATAAAAGTATAATTACTAAATTACTAAATACTTTTTATAAGCTTAGTAAATAGTTTATAAACAGCCCTTTTACTAAAAAGGTTAAAAAGAATTTAATAATAAATATAGGTAAAAGACCTTTAAAAAATAATTACTATAAAAGTAGTATTAGCGTTTTCTACTCTATTTTACTAAACGTTAGTAATAATAATAATAAAAATTTTAATATAATAACTATTACTAGTTAACCTATAATAGACTAGCGATTATAATATAGCTTTATAGTTAATTATAAAGTATTTATTAAAAAAGCTTAAGCTATAGAAGCTGATATTTTATTATTTATTAGAACGGCTATTATAACTAATAAAAAATACTTTAAAAAAATTTAAATTTAAATATTTTATTCTTACGTATACGCTACCTAATAGATAATTTATAAATAAATATATTATTACTACTATATTTTTTACTAATAACTTTTAAGTAAACGTAGTACAATATTTAGAAAATTAGTTTACTATTATTTTAAAATACTTTTACCACTAAAGTACATTGTGTAGTAACATAAATATAGTTAAATAAATAATTAAACTTATAAAATAGTTAAAAGTAAAAATATAGAAACTATAATATATTACTAAAATAAATATAGTGTAATTAGAGCTATAAATTTAGTAGTAAAAATAAGACCTTAATAGTACTTTTTAGCTAGTTATTTATATTTATTAAAAGCGTAATAGCGTAAGGAACGATACGCATATCCTATAAAAGAAATTAAATATTAAATAGTAGTATTAACTAACTGCTAATAAAGCTTTTAGTAAAGTAATTTAATATAGTAATAAATATAAGTAACACTCTATTATAGTAATTTAAAAAGCGCGTAAACTATAAGACAAATTAAAATATTTAAAAACGTTAGTAAAAGCTTTTTATAGTATTATAGCTAACGATAAATTATTTAAAAAGAATAAAAAGAATAAAAAGTATAAAAAAAATAGTAAAAATAAAAAATAAAAGATAGTACTATATAAATTACTATAAGATTTTACGTTTTTAAATCTATTTAATAATAATAGTAGCGATAGCTCTAGTAGCTCTAATAATTTTTTTATTATAGTAATGTAGAGTTAATATTATTTAATAAAATTTATTTTACGTTCTATAAAGATTAATAATATATATATATATTTATATATTAATCGAACAAATAGTGTGGCTGTGGTGGCTCAGGGCGACCAAAAGGGATTTCAAAAAAGGAGGAGTATATGTATACCTTTATACTTAATGTGTCGAAAAGGATTAATAATAACATAGTAGTACGCTAGTATTAATAATTAATATTATTACTTTTAAAAAGGAGCGTTATTTAAATAATAAATAGAAGAATATTAATAAGTTTAGTAATACTACTAATAAAAATCTAAATATATAAATTAAAAATATAGAAATAAAGTTTTAGTAATTATATACGCTTTTTTCTAATCAGTAATGTAAAATTAAATACCTTTATTAAGTATATAAAAATTATATATATATATATATTTATATACTAATCGAACAAATAGTGTGGCTGTGGTGGCTCGGGGCGACTAAAAGGGGTTTTAAAAAAGGAGGAGTATGTATATACCTTTTTATAAAAATTATATACTTATATTTATATCCGTAATTACGCTATTATAACGTTAAATAATTTATATTAAAGTATATAAGAACTGTATAATAACCTATAAAAGATATTTAATTTAATTAATTAGTAACTTACTATACTTATAGAATTTAATTTTAGTAAGTTATAGTAACGTAATAATAAACTCTTTAATAAATAATTAGTACGTTTTAAAAATAAGGTAATATAAGTATATTTAAAACCTATTTTAATGAAGTTTAAAGCTATAACTAATTTTAACCTATATTTAAAAGCCGCTATAATAAGTATAGCCCTAGCTAATAAAATTTAAGTATAATTTATTTAATAACTATCCTAATATAAGACTTTTAAGGATATTACTTATAAAAAGCCTAAAAAAAAATAGTAAAAATAATAAAAATAATAAAAAGTCTACGTAGGCTAGCGCTCCTGTTAATAAAAGATCTAACTTTAATAATAGATATAATTTTACTTTTAACTTAAATTACTACCTATTAAAAAAATTCTATATAATTTAAGCTAAGAGAGTATATATTTATTAATTAAAATCTAGTTATATACTAAATTAAAATTAACTTAACTTCTATAAAAAGGGCCCTATAGTCCTAGTGCTAGCCGAATAGCTTTAAATAATAAATACTTAAAATGCTAATACTAATAACGCCTATAATAATAACTATAATATTAAATATTAAAAAAAATATAGTTTCTAAAAATAGTTACTTTTAAAAACCTTTACCTACGTATAAAAAGATGATCTTTAATATACTCTAGTATTATCTTATAGTAGAGCGACGTATACTAGTAAACTAATTAAGTCTATAACTATTTTTTATTTTATTAAGTAATAGTTACTATATAGCTTATAGTTTATAAAAATAACTTACTATCTTTGCGGTATATAGCATAATAGATTATTTACTTAATTATAATAAAAATTTATTAGATAAGCTACCCTATAACGCTTAGATAAAATTAAAGATATAAGTTAATATACTTAATAAAATATTAGTTACTACGCGTGTTTTTCTAGATAGCAGCTATACTAGATAAGTTATTAGTACTAATTTTATACGCGTTTATAAGCTCTAAATAGTTATAATATAGAGCTTTATTATTTTAAAATTTATTAATAGTAACGTTGTAGGTAAAATAATATATATAGCTAAGGTATATATAATAATTAGAGAATATATTAGTAAAAACTAGTACTAGGTAATAGATATTATTAGCTACGACGTAATAGTTAGATAACTATAGCTTAAAATTTATAACCCTTTATATAAGTAGAGTAAAAGAATAATAGTATTTAAATTAAATTATTACTATAGTAATTATTAATACTAGTTTTTACCTATTAAAGTAATATATAATTAGTACGGTAATAGTTACGCTAAAATAATTAAACTAAATAATAAAAATAGTATTAATATAGTAATTATTTTAGCTAAAACTATTATAAAAATAGTTTATTATAATCTAGATTTTATTATTTAAATAATACTAAAAGACTAGATACGCCTTAAAACCGGCGATAATAGAAATAATACCTAATATATTTATATAACTTTTATAAAAACTAAATATATCGCCGCTACTATTACTTAAAATAACCTTAATAAGTTTTATTTAAAACTTAATTAACTATACCCTATAATTAATAAAATTAAATAAAGATTACTAAAATAATTTTATTATATTACTAATTTATAGGACTCTAAAGAAGCTGTTAAGCTACCCCTATATTAGCTAGGTATTAATTATAAGATATACCTAAAAAAAGGTAGCTAGTTAATTATATAATACTATTTTAGGGTATTACGTAAAGAAGCTAAAGTAATTAAGGCCTATATATAGGCTAAAATAGTAAAAGAATATATTTATAATAGTAACTTTTTATTTACTACTTTATTACTAGTTATTAAAAAAACCCGGAGGAGGTATTTATATATATATTAATTATTATTACTTTAATAAAATTATAATTAAGGATTATAACGTTTTACTAAAGTTAAAAGAGATACTTACTTATATAAATAAAGCGTGTATTTTTTCTAAATTTAATATTATTATAGTATTTAATAAGATTAGAATTAAAAAAAGTAATAAGTATAAAATAGCCTTTTTTATATAGTTTAGTTTATTTAAATACGTAATTATACTTTTTAGACTATATAACACTCTAAATACTTTTTAGTAATATATTAATTAGCTGCTACGCGAGTACTTAAATAATTTTTATTTAGCTTACTCTAATAACGTTATTATTTTTAGTAAAAATAAAGAAGACTACGAATAATATTATCTTAAAGTATTATATAGACTTTATAAAGCTAGTCTATACCTTAATATTAAAAAGTGTAAATTTTAGGTATAATATATTAGCTATTTAAGTATAATACTCTCTATTAACGGCCTAAAGATAGATTCTACTAAAGTTAAAACTATTATAAAATAAAAACGACCTAAAATAGTTAAAAATATTTAGGCATTTATTAGTTTTATAAACTTTTATTAATAATTTATATACTACTTCTTCTAGGTTACGCGACTACTAATTAAGTTAACGTATAATAGTATAGTAAAAAAAATTATACTAATACCTACTACTAAAAGGGCCTTTAAGCAGTTTAAACGCGCCTTTATTAATATTTTAATACTTACTTACTTTAACCCTAATATATATATTATTATAAAAACTAATATATTTAATTAGATTATTACCGGTATACTCTTTTAGTATAAGAATAATATTCTATAACTTATTACCTTTTTTTAATAAAGATAAAACTAGTAAAGTTTAACTACCCTATCTATAATAAGGAGCTTATAGCGATTATTTATATTTTTAAGAAGTAGTAATTTAAGCTTACTAGTATACTTAACTCTATAAAGGTATTTTCTAATTATAAAGCTTTAAAATATTTTATAATAACTAAATAGTTAAATCGCTAATAAGCCTAATAAGCTAAGTTTTTATTAGAATTTAATTTTATAATTAAATATAGGTCTAGTAAGAAGAGTATAAAGTCTAATATATTAATATAATAAACTAAAAATATTTCTATAAATATATATAATAACTAAATATAGTACTAATAGTAGGTATTATTACCTTTTAAATAACTTAAATTATCTATATACGCTATATATAATAGTAGCTCCTAATACGTTATATATTTAGCTAAAATCTTAATAGATATAATAGAGTTAAACGCTACGAGTTTATCTTAATAGGTTTATAAAATTAGTAAGGAACTATTCGTTTTTAATAGTTAGAATATGGATACTATTTTAAAACTTTATAATAGTTATAAAAATACTAATAATATAGACCTATTAGGGCTATTTAAAGTAATTAGTCTCTATAATAATATTATTAAAGCTATAGTTAATACTATAAAGAGCAGCGTATACTATATATCTTACTAGCTTTATTATAATCTTAGTATTTATATTAAACTATAAGATTATTACCTAGATAATAATCTATTATATAATAATAGTAAAGTCTTTATATTTTATAATAATAAACTTTAAATACGTATTATACGACTATATTATAATAATTACGCTACTAAATATAATAGTAAATATAAAATATATATATAACTATTATAGTACTATTACTAACTATACTATACTAATAATATTACGTAATATATACGTAACTGCTTTACCTATATTAGGGTAAAATTAAAATGTAAAAATAAGTATAGCTTATTATACCCTCTACTTATACTAGATATATATTAGATAAGTATATTTTTTAATTTTATTATATTATTACCTAAGAGCTACTATAATAGTTATAATTATAAATATATTATAGTTTTGGTTAATTAACTGTCTAAAAAAAAGAAATTTATAATTTTAACGTTTTTTACTACTAAAACTTATATCTAAACTTTTATTAAGTACGTTTAGTATAAAAAGAATTACTTACTAAAATTTATAATTAATTATAGTACGTAATTTACGTTTTAGTTTTAGAAATAACTATATAAAAGGGTTAATATAACGCTAAAATTATTTATAGCCTTTTACCTAAAAACAGATAAATAAATAAAAATTACTAATTAGGTATTAAAAGCTTATTTACGCTACTTTATTAATTATAAGTAAAAAAATTACATAAAGTTATTATCTATTATAAAATTTAAAATAAATAGTAGTATTATATTAATAAATATAATACTATTTAAAGCTATAAAAGAATATTTATTATATATAAACACTAAACCTCCCGGCGTACTACTAAAGAAATAAAAGGTAATACGTAATATATAAGCTATAAATAAACTTTTTATATACATAAATTATACGAGATAATAACTATATTTAGTACTAATATAGGTATAAGTAAAAATAAAAAAATATATTATTAACTAATAATTACTAGCCTTAGAGATTTATATAAGTAACTAGATTATACTTAACACGCGTAATATTTATACGCGTTATTTTAAAAGACTAAAAAATAAGAACTTTAAATTATTTAAAGTTATAAATATTAATAATAAATAACTAGATAACCGCCATAGTATAGATTAAGCTTTTAAACTTAACTTTACTAGTTACGCTACGCTTAAAAATATTTATTTATAATTTTATTTATAGTTATTCTATCTATAAAATATAATACTATTACTAGGGTAATAGTAAGAACTATAAGGGTTAGTTATTATAGAAAAAGGCCTGCTAGTTTATAATATTAAAGTAATACTTAATTATAAAATTAATAAGTATATAATTAATTCTAATACTAGTTATAAAGGTTTACTAAAGTTCTTTATTAAATAGAAAGATTTTAATAACCCTAACTAGTAACTTTATTTTAATATTATAGGCTATTAAAAATACTTTATAAAGTACTACTGGCGTTACCTATAAATATTTTAATAATTAAGTATATTCTTTCTAAAGGCTTACAATATATAAATAGTTATTATTTAGCTTATAATAAATAAATAATTAACTAATAATAAATAATAGTAAAAGGCTGAAAATAATCTAGTAAATAATTAACAGATAATAAAATATACCTAATAAATAAGTAGTATAATAAAATTATAAGAATAATACGGCTTAGTATAAAGGGCTTTTTTAAAAGTATAAATAGTAGATAAAAGAAGCTATATTTACCTATTATACTCGTAACTCTAATAGTTAAGTTATAATAAAAATAGTTTTATAGCTTACTATTTAAATAGTTACGCGTTTTATTACTCTAATAAAAACGTTTTACTTTTATAAGCATTTAATTCCGCCCTATTATATAAAAGTTAAGAATATATAAAACTAATTATAAAACTTTAGAGATAAAGCTTTTTAAAAAGGGAAATAGTATTATAAGTATAAAAAGTATTCCTTACTTAAGTATAAGTACTAAAATAAGTATATTTACGCTAGCAAAGCTAGCGTTTTAGTATATACTCTTATTTTATTTTAAAGTATCTAGTAAGCTCCCTATACGTAGATTTTTATTAAATATTAATATTTAATATTTACTTTTAAGCCTCCGTGACAATATTTTATATTAATTATTTTATTATAATTCTAAAACCTCTAGGTCTTTATTAAGACTAGAAACTATACTTTATAATTTTAAAAGAGTAAATGTATATATTTATTTATTTTAATTAAGGAGGTCTTTTACTTATATAGGTATAAGGAGATTCCTTCTATAAAAATAATTACTAGTATATCTAAAATTTATTCTTTCCTCTTTAAATAATTATTAAAAAGTATAATTATTAGGGCTAATAGAAAGATAGGCTTTCTTTAATTAAATAGGCTATAGAAGAGAGAATTAATAAGTATACTAATACTATCGAAAAGTAATAAGTACGCCTAGACGACGATCCAGGGGTACGAACGCAGTGAGGGAACTCTGTTGGGTGCTAAACCGTGTACGCAATGATACTAATACTATATAAATCTAAAATCTTCTAAATATAAATAAGTAATATAAGAATAATAGTAATAATAAAAAAATAGGTTAATAGTAAATTAATTAAATAAGTATTAATTTTATATATAATTATACATAATATTAATAAAGCGACACAACGGCTCCGCATTAAAGAGCGTCGCTGGGTAGGTTTCTGTTGTCAGACGAACATCAATATCGATGCGGTCACGAATTTTGAGGCACCTACAGCTACGCAATCTTTGCATCTTGTAACTTGTTAGTATAAGCGGCGCATTTTACTACCGTAATCGTGCAGGTAGAAGCAAGTGTAAAGCTTTGAGCCATGTGCGCTTATTATAGAATTCGGCTGCCTGAACTGCCCAGGGGTTTTTAGGCACCCCGGCCGGGATTAGGAATAGCGTTCGGTGTTGACTGAAGCTAGTCCTCATCCCATCGTCTGTTGGCCTCCACCCTATACCTCTCAATGGTACCTTTCAGGTATAAAATCCGCGTCGCTCCCCTCCGGTCGCAAGCAAGACGTCTCTGCTCGTCCAACTCCCGTCGAGCATTCAGCAACATGTCATCGCAACCCGGTCCCAACACACTGTCTGGCCCTCGTGAGAAACAAACCCCACTAGAGAAAGAACCTGGCCCCCACCTTCTTGAGCTGGCGCCAGAGATAGTTGAGCAAGTGATCAAGCAAGTCAACGAGAGGGGGGACCTTGCCAATGCGCGGTTGTCTTGCAAGACGCTAGACAAGTACGCGTCGAAAGAGCTCTTCAAAGATGTGTTCGTCTCCCCATTGCCACCGGACGTTGAAACTTGGAACAATATCGCCCAAAACAATGTTGTTCGGCGGCTGCCTCGTCATGCAATCATCCACACGCAGTCCGATATTGACGATCACGGCCTCGGATACTACAGGGAGGAAGACGAGGGCGGCGAAGAGTTTGAGGACGCTCTCGCCGCGATGTCAAAGTTTCCCAATCTCGAGTCTCTGGAGATCGGCTTCACCCCAGAATGCATAGGTACAGAGCATGGTTATTGGCAGGAAGTGGTGGAGGATGTGTCGCAGCGCAAGCACTTGTTGGAACTTATCTTCCAAGCCATCAAGGACAGGGCGAGGGATGAGAAGAATAGGCCCATCCGCAAGCTGACCATTATAAACCTGCAAAACTGCCCGCTTCCAGACTTCACCTCTTCCGATCTTTTCCGCGACGTCATGGCCCAACTGGACGAGCTGCATATATCGCTCACGCAGGAATACAACCAGCACGGCCCCGACCACGACTACACCAAGGTCGAGTTGCAGACCTTCCCCGCGTACTTTTGTTCCAACTGGCTGAAGCCTATATCCGCGAACCTCAAGGCGCTATCCATCTATTCCAGGGTCGACAACTGGGGCCCTTTCCCCGGCTACTTCGACCCCAGCGGCATCTCCTTCCCGAAGCTCGAAACACTAGCTCTGGGCTACTACACCCTTGCGCACGACAACGACCTCGACTGGATCCTCGCAATCAAGTCGCTCCGAAAGCTCATCCTACACAACTGCATGATCAACTCGTGGATACGCATCTACGCCAAGAACATGTCCGAGTGGAACGTCCGAACCCATGACTGGATCACTCTGCCTGGCGATGATAGCACCTGGGCTCCATCCTTCGCGTACGGCGGGAAATGGAGCCAGTATTTTGACCGCATTGCAAGAGAACTGCCAAATCTGGCCGACTTCCGCTTCGATTATGGCGACGGGAAATACGGTGTGAACCATCGCGATGGCTGTGATAATAGGATTTTTCCTGAGAGGTATATCTGCTTCAATAATGGGATCTTGCCGACGCACTGGCCTGAAGCGGAGAGTGATGGAAGTATGCATTCGTGGCTTGATGATGGGTTTCCGACGAATATGCATAAGGAGAACTTGGAGGCGGATCAGGAGAGTATGGATAGACTGCTGGATAGGCTGAAGAAGTCAAGGAGTTAGATGAAATATCACGAAGATAAATACAATTGATCTTATTACTTCTTCGTATATCTCTTCTCCAACGAAAAAGCGCTTGGGCCGCTCAGTACTTGCAGGATAGTCTTGAAGACACTCGCCTCAAAGATGAATTATCGCGCAGGTCGATTGACTTCTCTTTCCGCCCGTGCCGACAGAATTTCCTCCGCATAAGTAGTCCAAGTCGTCCGACGCTGGATGTAAGCCTCAAGAGGGCATGGCTGCGTGCGGTTGTTCTGAAACAGAGGTAGGATGACTGGAGACTGCTTGTCAGCTAGGATTCTACCACTCTGAAGTTGGTGGTTTATCTACATACAGTGTTTCGATTTTGACGCTTCTTTGTTTGCTGATAAAGCAAGTATACTGTCGGTGGGCCGGCAACCAACAGGGTCACTAGGGCCAAAATACGTGCGAGGGCCCGGAAACCTCGAATTCATTACTAAATACTTTCTCTAAAAGAAACAGATTCTTAGCATTGCGGATATTGGGCATTGTATTACAGCAGCACAGGAATGTAGACATGCTACAGGTAGTGAGGCGTATAATTGCTGTGCTGCGCGGCTTCAACAATTAAATTACTTTAGACAGCTTCAGGACAAGCCCTGTTCACTTAACCAAAACACCGCATTTAGTATCAGTTTCAAGCGCATTCTCCTATTTCAACTTGCCAATTCGATTGCGCTAATGTCGAGAATTTCCGATCAGCGGTTGGTCTAATGGCAGTTGTCTACAGTGTCGAAACTTGTCGTTCTGCAAAGGGAAGCAGGCAAAAATGCAATGAAGTATACTAACAATTACCAGGGCAGCAGCATTCTGTTTAGCGACGAAAGCAAGGTCGTTGGTGTCGTGACGGACGAGGAGCTAGGGATATGGATTCGAGGTAATCTAGCGATTACATCTTGGACGAGCAGAACTGCCAAAGCCCACCATGGTAAACGACCCAAACCTGCCGCTGCTTTTCCTAAGCGGCGTTAAGACTATAGACTACCATTCCTATCTGCAGCACCAGCTCGCAAAGACGTATTTGCCCATCAAATGTAGTACTTTAGCCCCAGCTTGGGATCTCTTTGGCACCTAGCCAAATACAACAGACCTCATGCCGAGCTTTCTGTTGTAAAATTTGATTCGGCTAACCCTACTAATATACCTTTTCGCGAAGCATAGATGGTGTATGTACGGTCCGTTTCTTTGCAGACAGTAGCGTCTGCCTGTACTGCTGGAAAGGAAAGCGGCTTTATGAAGGATTTTTTCGTTTAGGCTTGAAATCCATGCAGGATATGTCTACATAAGATATTGCTATACATTATAGAAAACTATAGTATAGCTGGTAAAGGGGTACTGCGTACTCGCTGACGTGTATACTCCTTCGCCAAACTTTAGTATGCGTGAAAATGCATGGTATATCAGTCTGTATATAAAGATGCGGCTTACCGGTCAACCTATTTTCCCAGAACGTCCGATGATGCAGGTGCCGTTGGATTTTGGAGCGATAGTGTGACTTCCCAAAGAGGACAGGCTTCCAAATACGGCGACTGTCCATGCAAAGTTTTCTTCGCTCGTAAGATGACTGTCGTCCCATCTTTGAGCGTCTCTGTACGATGGTCGCGGCGGTACTTCCATCCATCCGGGCCTCGTCTGGCGAGCTCTACGTTTGTAAGGAGAACCTCGAGATCCGAAGAGCGTTGTACGCGGGGTATTATTGCAGAGCAGAAGGACTTCTCATGTTCCCCGAATGCCACGAATAAGTCCGCAATGCCATCAAAGAACAAAAATCCTGCGAGGCCACGATACGGTAGCAAGAAGAGCTTTGTCCCTCTGGATGGTGCCGTTGTCCTACAAAGTTTGTATCTGGATTGAAAGCCGTCTGACAGTAATAGCCGAATATGTGCCCTCGGAGGCAAGTCGACGTATTGCGGGGTACCGAAGCGCTGTATGAGAACGGTCGTAGGCTTCAACTGAGATTCATGGATAGAGCTCGAATGTATAAATCGCAAAGGAGAATTCGCTCTGGATACTACAAAGTCTACAGAGGTCCATTCCATTCTCCTGAACACGATACCGACAAGATCTCCGGAGGCATGTCGGCAATTCAAGAGTCCGACATCCATATCTGCTTCTGTGCTGCAAACCGGTAGGGTCATTCGCAGCCCTCCATTGGTCATCTCGAATGTTTCGGTGTAGACTTCCCGCCCGATTTGAAACCCCATATGAATCCCCGAGGAATTCTTGAAGGCGCGAGGATGGGGAGCCAGCATGTCAGTATCTTCAGGATGGGAATCCTTAAATCTGGGCGGGAGATCCTGCGGGTCCCAGGCAAATATCGTATGCTCGTTCGTCTTCTTGATAAGCTCGAGCTGGAGACGGTGGAAAGCCTTGTCCCCTTCGCCATACAGCAAAGGCATATTGACATCGACAAGTCCGAGCAAACAGTAAGCCATGTCTTCTGGCCGTGTCGTCTCTCTGCACGACACCCAACTGAATCTCGTCGCTATACTAGCGCTAGTGATGGTGTCACGGTCCAAAAGATACATCTCATCGATTCCAGTGAGTGCACTGATGGTGGTTCCTGCACTTGATTTTGTCCCGACGCAGGACCAGTTGCCGTTGTAGAATTCTACCACCGCAGGTGCCAAAAGCTCTTGCAAGCACCAGCCTCTTTGGAACCAGCGTATGTGCTTCAACGCAACGTCTTCAATGTCCAAGCGGTCCAGATTCAGATCGGAAAGGAAAGCGTAACATATATCGGCATCCCAATACCATTTGTACATGGCATTGATGGCCTCGCTCAACTCGGAGCTGCCTAGATGCTGTTAGTATCAGATCGTATCTCAGACACCCTAGCCGTATCCCATACTCCGCTTGTCGATGCAGCAAGTGTCGATCTTCGTTATCGAAAGTTAGCGCTGCTGCTGATAAAGTGCATTCTGGCCCAATTACCCATGCCCATTCATATCCATCACGAACGGCTTGCTGACAGCATTGCTTGATCTTGCTGTAGCCTTGCATGCTCGTGGCATGAGGTTCGTGAATGTCATCGAAGGTGACTTCTTCCTCTGCCCATGTGTGCGACAATATGACATATGGAGGAGGATTTTGGAGAAAACTTTTCAGCTTCAGCGTTTTGGTATTGAGTAGACGCATGTCGTAGGTGTAGTTATCGTTCTTACGACGGTGCGATACCGGGCTGAAGGGAAGGCAGCTATTTTGCGCTAATGCGAGATATACGGACAGGATAGGTCACAAGACCAGAACGAGGGAGAACACTGTCAATTGATACAATAAATGCTAGAGCAGAATATTTCGGCAAGCCGTACCTGCAAAGGTATACACGTATACGTATACGGCCACTCGTGCAGGGTCGAATTGTGGAGTCGGAATGCCAAGACCTCGGAAGCGGAGACAAGCGGCAGAATATTGCGCCGCCCAAAATATTTCGACATTGTCGTTCCAACGTACATCTAGGACTTGCTAACGTTGAAGCTTACGTGAAGGAAACAGTTCAATAAAAACTGGGATTTCCAATACTCTGCGGAGCCTCACTGAATTCGTGCCTCCACCATGTCCTCAAAACCGCCTTCGAAGGCGCCCGCGCCCCGCTCAAAACCGAAGAAAACGCCTATAGACGATGCCAAAGCGCGACGAGAAGCCGAGTACGCAAAAGCCGCAGAGCTACAGTACGGTCGCGGCAACAAGATATCCACCAAATCAGTCAAAGATAAGAAGTTGCGCGCAAATCTGCGCTCGCTGGAGCAAAAGAACAAGCAAGCCACACTACAGGCAAAGCAAGCCGAGATTCTTCTGGACAACGAAGCGGGACTTCTAGAGCCGGAGACCGAACTAGAACGAACGTACAAAGTGCGGCAAGACGACATACGCAACGAGGTCAGCATCGAGACTGCGAAGAAGGGCTTCGAGTTACGACTGGATGCGCTGGGACCGTACGACGTATGCGACTACACGCGGAACGGGCGCGACCTGCTCATCGCCGGCCGCAAAGGGCACGTCGCCAACTTCGACTGGCGCGAGGGCAAGCTGGGCTGTGAGCTGCAGCTGGGCGAGACGGTGCGCGACGCCACCTGGCTGAACAACAACCAGCGCTTCGCCGTGGCGCAGAAGAAATGCGTCTACATCTACGCCGGCGACGGCGTCGAGATCCACCAGCTGAAGAAGCACCAAGAAGCCACGCACCTCGAGTACCTCCCCTACCACTTCCTCCTCGCGTCCATCTCGACCGCCGGCATGATCCGCTACACCGACATCTCCACCGGCCAGATGCTGTCGGACCTGCCGACCAAGCTCGGCCCGCCCACCGCCTTCGCGCAGAACCCGTACAATGCGATTCTGCATGCCGGCCACCAGAAAGGGCTGGTTACCCTCTGGTCGCCCAACTCCCAGACGCCCCTCGTCAAGCTGCTCCCCCACCGCAGCCCCGTGCGCGCCATCGCCGTCGACAAGGCAGGCCGCTACATGGTATCCACGTCGCAGGACCGCCAACTGTCCATCTGGGACATCCGCATGTTCCGCGAACTGCACGCGCACCACCTCCCGCAGCCCGCGCACAGCCTGTCCATCTCCGACCGCAACCTGACAGCCGTAGGCTGGGGCTCGCAGGTCTCCGTCTACAAGCCCGACCTCTTCTCGCTCTCGCCCGAGTCCGCCGTCGTCGTGCCCACGCCGTACATGAACTGGCACGCCGACAACATGCACGTCTCCCGCCTGAAATTCTGCCCCTTCGAAGACGTCCTCGGCATCGCGCACGCCCGCGGCTTCGCCTCCATCCTGGTCCCCGGCGCCGGCGAGCCCAACCCAGACGCCCTCGAGCCCGGCACCAACCCCTTCGAGACGCCGCAGCAGCGCCGCGAGGCCGAGGTCCACGCGCTCCTCGAAAAGCTGCAGCCCGAGATGATCTCGCTCGACCCCAACTTCGTCGGCACGCTCGACCTTGCGTCGCATGAGCAGCGCATGGCCGAGAAAGACCTCGACGCCAAGAAGGAGGACAAGGTCGCGAAGCTCAAGAAGAAGGCGCGGGGGAGGAATTCCGCGCTGAAAAAGTATCTGAGGCGGCACGGGCAGAAGAATGTCATTGATGCGGAGAAGGTGCGCGCGAGGGAGGCGCTGCAGAGGAACGATGCGCGGTTGGCGGCGAAGCTGGAGAGGGAGCGGCAGAAATATGGGCCGGCGCTCGCGAGATTCGCGAGGAAGGACTGAGACGGTGATATAGATGGGTGAAAAGTGTTCTACATTAGCGTCTGGCGTTCGGCGGGCGGAATGGGTACATAGGGCGGCGTTCACGGCCTGGGTGGATATACCCTTGGATCAGACCTAAGAGATTTTGTTTCGTGTCGGCGCTGCGTCATGGCATACGCAGCCTGTCGTGTGAAATATGTACAAAAGAGCAAGAAAAGGGAAAAAGGGAAAGCCGAAACCAGCATCGCTGGCGGTGAATGCGCCCAAGGAAATACCGAAAACAAGGGGTATAGACTCCACAAACAATGTCCGAGAAACATGCCCTTTCCTCCTCGCATACCGACCGATCCAACCCAATTTAGAACAACAAAACGGAATGCCATCCGTAGGGTATCTCAAGAAGGGTATCTCAAGTTCCCCCGCCCTAGTCTTGCCCTAGAAGTCAATGGTCATGCGCTACACCGTTCCGCATGAATAACCTCTTCGTCCCACCCACCTTGCCCAAATCGCCAAACTCGGGCGCCTTCTGCCCCCTCACGCTCGTCCTACTCTCACTGCGACTTTCGCCTCGTTCGTTCTGCGTCAGCGGCGTGCCACTCTGCGGCGCAAAGTTCGCGCTCACGCTGCGCGCCTGCTTCATCATGCCCTCAACCCACTCCATCCTCTCGTCGCTCAGGGCAATCTTCTTCGACCTGGGGCCCGCGAGCCCGACCTCATCGCCTCTCCAGGAGCGCTGCGAAGAATCCGTCGAAGGAGGTGCCGAGTTCTCGTTGTTGCTCGTCGCAGTAGGAGAGAAGTTTGGCATGGGCGGGGGAGGTTCATTGGTGGGGAGGGGGGTTCGAGTGGGCGCCCTGTTCGGCGTGGTCATTGGGCTAGCGCCCTGTGTGCCGCTGCTAACGCGCCTGTCACGCTTGCTCGCGGCACTGTCCGGACGGTTGGGCCACGGTTCTGAGGCTCCGACTTCGAGGCCGAGAATTTCAAACTGGCCATTGCTAGCTGTGCGGCGACCGTGGTGTTCAGCGTACTGCCGTAGGTACTCGCCGAGGTCGGCCCAGCCACCTCCAACGCGGACCATGACGCGCTCGCCGTTCTCCCCTACGCGGCGGATGAAGAGTTTGACGGGTTGCTCCTTGCCGGGCTGCGTGAGATGGTACATGCGGATGTCGTTGTCGCCTCGCAACGACGCTGTCGACTTCCTGCCTGAAAGCATGTTAGCTGAGTCGAAATCTTGCTTCACGGGTGACAAAGTAAGCTCAGGAGATTTCAGGCCGCTGACTGAACGTGCGGCACGGAGATATCCCTTGCTACCTTTGTTAGACACGGTACGTGAAGATTTGGGATTACGAGCATCAGCTCCATTGCTTGAGGTGAGGCGGATGTGCGCAGGAATCGTGTCGAGAATGTCGGAGATCTTGCGCTCGAGGTCGTCAGCGCTGGTTGGAGTCTTGTGAGAGAACTGAGTAGGCGGCCATGGTGTGCTTTCCATGGTGCTTTCCATGAAATCGGCCCCTTTATTTCTTCTTTTGGTCATCGCTGCGTTTAGGGCAGGTCGCGGCGCTCTCGAAGCTCCGTTGGTGGCATCGCGTTGGGAGGGCGATGGACTGAAAGCGCTAGGTGGACTGGAAGAGTATGAGATGCCCGAAGAAATAGATTCCACGCTCTCCCGACGTGAACGAGGGGTGCGAGGTCGATCAGATGAGGCATGCGTTCCATCTTCGCTGGTAACGATTATCTGAGAGTCCGTAGGACTATTGGTCTCAAAGGACGACTGCGCAGCCTCGGTAGGCTCTTCGTCAAGTTGGTGGTGGATAACTGTATCGCCTTCCTCGAATATTGACTCGTCATCTGCAAGATCCGGCTCGAGTTTTGCATTTTTTGGTGTGCTCTCAAGCGCTGCGTCTAGCGTGGATGTAGAGCTGTCAGCTATGTCCGGTTTGAAGGCAGCAACTAATCGCGCGCCGTCCCTGTCGTCTTCAGTGGTAGTCGTAGTTCCATTGTCCTCAGCCGATGCAGATCCAGAAGATGTTTTGTGATTCGTTTCTGTCGACGCAGTGACATCGGAATGTGCCACGGGCGCGCCTGCTTCTTTCAGAAACTCTCCGCTTGGGTCTGCATGCCTTCGCACATCGAATTCGATAATCCTTCTCCGTGATTCTTGCGTCCATCGCCCAAAGTCCCCTTCGACGCCTTCGAAGACATCGATCCAGTGATCCGGGAGACAGTCTTCATGTCCCTCCAGCGTGTCCAGCATCGTGTCTAATCGTCGCCCCAAGTCACTGACCCTGTTCCGCATGACGCCGGCGATGGTATCCACGGTCTTCCTCCACGTATCGAACGCAGCGTCGGACGCATCCTCTGGTGGACCGAGAGCTTCCCAGCCAAGCCGCATCGCTTTCTGTGCAGTTTTGAGGTCGTCAAGATAGCGAGGGGCCTCGCGGAGTACGGTAACGCGCGCCGTCCACGTTTGCAGCCGCTCCTTGAGCTGAAAGTGGTGCGGAAGCGCCGAGATGAGCGTCTGGGTGATCAAGAAGTTGAAATCGTCCAGGGGCTTGTAGCTGCTTCGAATGGCTTCGTAGCCCGCAGACGACGGGCGCGATCTGCTCCCGGGATGCATGTCAAGCACATGGCCCTTCAGCTCCTCCACGTCCAGCGTTAGGAGTTCGTCACTGATCTCGTCCAGGCGGGCCTCGTGGGCCTGCACTTCGACCGACAGCAGCGAGCCCCAGTATTCGAGCGGGGGCAGTTCATCGGAGACGGGTGCCTCCTGCATGTGCTCGTGTATGCGCATCTGCAGGCTCTTCCGCCGCTGCTCCTTGTACTCGTCGCTGGGCTGCTCGAACGAGCCCGACCATCCCCACTGTTGGATCTCGTCACACCAGTTCTTGAGCCGCTGCGCTGCCCTGGCCACGCGCGCACCCAGGTCCCTCTCCGCAGGCGTGAGGTTTTCGATGCACGCGAAGATCTTGTATTCGTCTCGCGTGACATCGTACGGCATCGGCCGCTGTGTGAAGGCGCGCAGTGTTGTGTTCGGCGAGAGATCGCGCAGATGGCTCTCGTCGGTGCTGGCCAGCGGCCGGCCCCTACGGCTCCCTGGGGACATGGTGGGCGATGGAGGCCGGTATGGCGATACGGGCGCCAGGAGGCGTGGCGGGCTTGACAACATGATGGCGCGGGCGCGGAGGAAACAGCGTGGACATGAGGCAAGCGCAAAGGAGCAAAGGGAAGGGGCGATGTGACTGCGAACAAACGATCTCCTCCGTGTCGTACTGAGGTCCCTGCGAGTGTTAGTAGTCAGTAAACGCCCCCAAGCCCTACCTGCGTTGACCGTCCCAGACCGTTTGTTGTTTATCCCCAACACGGCGACGACAACGCTGGCGGCTAGGCCAGTGGTCTAATCAGGCTTAGCGCAGCACCGTGGACGTCGTCATACACTACATGCCAGCACCACACACAGTGCTCAAGCTTGATTCAAAACACGTTTCTGGTCCTGTCAGTTCGGAATATTGGATCGCTTGACATCTGCAGCTCGTACTCTTTTGTCGTCAAAGGTGGTGATGACCCAGTCCTGCTCCCTTCGACTCCGTACAGCATGCCCCCGGAATACCAAGGCGGCGTAATATTGAGCGACAGCGGCGCTCGGCACCGAGGACCATTCCGCTACGGCGCAATGATATCGCTATCCAGAGCCCTGCCGCGCAGCTCCGTATGCATCGAGATACCCCTTCCGGTTCCCCGTCATGCCCATTCGTCAAGGCAACATTAGAAAGCTTCACCCCGCGCAAGCGATCTTCCCACCTGCCTGTTGCAGGAAGAGCCCTTGACATGGTCACTCTGGTCCCACATTACATGCAGAAAACACGTGCTTTGCAGCGTCAGTTACGTACCCGACCTCAAAAGAAGCCATTGTTGGTTATCTCTCTTTCTTAGATGTTCCGTTGGTATCTATATATTGCGGATTCCTCTCGCACTCGTCACTTCTTGTCCAGTCAATATGCTCGCACCCAATCTGAAGTTGTTGCTTACGCTAGCCGTTGCAACCGGCATACATGCTTGCCAGCGAGAGATTGTTTCCAGGCAGCTCCATCCCCATGCTAAGAGACAGAACACAAATGGAACCTTTCCACCAGTACTAGACGCGAATGAACAGATATTGGTAAATTCGTTCGACAACACGACAATCTCGACATGGTCTTACTATTACACGTGAGTGAACTGGAAACACGTATGCATTGATATGTGCTTATCATTCATCCAGACATGGAGCCCACCTTGCCGGGTGAGATTCTCTGCTATGATCATCACGACCTTCAGACCACGTGATTGACAAACACAAGCACAAACAGAACCATAGCTCAATGGACGGCCGATAGATGGGCCGAGAATGGCTTCACTTCGAGGCTTGATGAATACTGCAAGTTCAAAACCATCCTTGGCTGACTTACCTCTGATAAACATAGATGTCTACCTAAACTACCCTGTCTCGCACTCTCTAGTTCTCACGTACGCCAACGGCAGCACATTCGAGCCGTCTCTCGAAGAAGCAGTCCTAGCTGCTGATGACAGTGAGATGTCCGCAAATTTCCACCTCTTCCCGTGCATACGCTTACGAAAACCTTCAGCCACCAGTTATCCGAACAGGATCCCAACATTCCATGGCTACTCACCAACCGGAAATGCTTCGGCCGAGTATGTCTACGTTGGGCGAGGCCAACAGGTAGATTTCGACCGTCTTATCGAGCTCGGCGTAGAACTCAAGGGCAAGATTGCTCTAGCGAAATATGGCGGGCCATTCCGTGGACTCAAAGTCAAAAATGCCCAAGACCACGGTATGATCGGAGTCATCACTTTCACAGATCCCGGCGACGACGGCAAGATCACCGAAGCCAATGGCTACGCTGCGTATCCTGACGGCCCGGCGCGCAATCCCACCTCTGTGCAGAGAGGCAGCGTCCAGTTCCTGAGCACGTATCCTGGTGATCCCACAACGCCCGGTTACGCGTCTAAGAAGGATTCTCCAAGGGCGGACAAGAGCAACAACGTCCCTCACATTCCCTCCCTGCCAATCTCCTGGCTGGACGCTCAGCCAATCTTGCAGGCTTTGAACGGACACGGTACGAGTGGTGAAGAGGTCAACCGTACGAAATGGTTGGGAGCGATTCCCGGCGTAGACTACAGCACCGGCATAGGCTCCGGAGCCACGCTCTCTCTCTCCAATGTCATGAAGGAAAACTACACCACGATCTGGGACGCCATCGGCATCATCAACGGAACCTCCCAAGACGAAGTCGTCATCCTCGGCAACCACCGCGACGCCTGGATCGTCGGCGGCGCCTCGGACCCCAACTCGGGCTCTGCCGTCCTCGTCGAGCTCTCCAAGGCCTTCGGCAAGCTCCTCGCCACCGGCTGGAAGCCCACGCGCACCATCATCCTCGCGTCCTGGGACGCCGAGGAGTACGGCTCCATAGGCAGCACAGAGTGGGTCGAGGAGTACACCCCCTGGCTCAAGACCGCCGCCGTGTCCTACATCAACGTCGACCAGGCCGTCGCGGGTCCCTGGCCCTACGCCGCCGCAACGCCCGACCTGCACCGCCTCGCCACCGACACCATGAAGAAGGTCATCTACCCCGTCCCCGGCTCCGCGTCGCAGACTCTCTACGACGTCTGGCAGAACGTCTCGGGCGGCTTCGACGTCCTCGGCGCAGGCTCCGACTACGTGCCCTTCGTGCACAAGGCCGGCATCGCGTCCATGGATGTCGGCGCCGGCGGCCGCGACGGCGACCCCGTATACCACTACCACTCCAACTTCGACTCGTACCACTGGATGGCGACGCTCGGCGATCCAGGGTTCCGCACGCACACGGCCATCGGGCAGTTCCTCGCGCTGCTCGTGTACCATCTTTCTTCTGATGCAGTCCTCCCGCTCGAGCCCGCGGACTACGTTCCCGCGTTCGAGACGTACCTCGCGGACCTGAACGCGACGATTGCGTCGGCGAACGCGAGCGTGGACATCAGCGCGCTGACTGACGCCGTCGCGGCGTTCGCGGATGCAGCGCGCGTGTTTGACGCCCTGCGGAAGGAGGCGATACTAACGAATGACACGGCCCTCGTCGCGGTCGTCAACCACAAGGCGAGAGACTTCTCGCGGGGGTTCGTCAGCCAGGGCGGCCTGCCGGGCCGCGAGTTCTACGCGAACTTGATATTTGCACCGGGCCTGGATACGGGGTATGCGCCGGGTAAGTTCCGTCCTCCCCCATCGCGGTTCGAATGAGGTAGGGGTGTACGCTAAGAAGAGTGTTGTTTAGTGACGTTCCCGGGGGTGACGGAGAGTATCACGTTCGCGGGGAATTTCAGCGCAGCGGGGGAGTGGGTGGGGAAGACGGCGGAGGCGATCCGCGTCGCAGCGGATATCTTGAAGGCGTAGTGGTCCCCGTTGTGTGAATTACAGGAAAAAGATTAGATGCGTACGATGCACATGCAGTGTTTCGGCTTCGGATCATTGCGCCCACGAGTTAGCACAACGGAGTTCCCTCTGCGTTCGTACCTTTAGGTCGGGGCCTACTTATTATTACAATTTATAAGACAGTATGCAGTAAGAAAGCGTTGGTCTACTCCCCCTCGACGCGGGCTATCCGGAGGCAGGCATTGCAGTATACCCATGCTGCTTTCCGCGATACTGTGAACACCGCGGTGGACGCCGTATTCGACGAAGCACATACACACTGCACAGCACGGCAAAGATCCGAGTTTAACGGCGAGCCAGCGACTTCCCAGCATCGCTTCTCAACCGTAACATCATTCCAATTACGGTTGTCCCACGCAAGCCTATCGTACACATTCCCCCGCTCCCCGCATCTCCCACTCAATCATATAAACACGCACAGCGCACGCACCCAGCCGCCGCACCGCCACACCCAAATATACACAAACATCTCTCATGCGGCGGGACTCTCGAAATCACAGAAGAGCATGCGTGCGTGCTATACAAACTCGCTCAAAACGCGGGGCATAAAGATCGTTACTTGAACTACACTACACGAGGAAAAAGAACGAATGACGACCCTCCCTTCACACCGCGCGCGGCGACCGCGCCCCCGTGTGCAGCGGCGCCGGCACCAGCTCGGGCGAGAGCTGGATCGGGAGCACCGCCTGGTCCTCCGCCGGCGTGAGGTACTGCGCTTGCTGGTCGCCCGGCAGCGGCGTGATGGGCAGCGGTTTGTGGAAGAGCGGGATGCGGGCGCGGTCGCGGCCGCGGAGAGAGGCGCGTCGGGACTCGAGGGGGCTGGCGACGGCCACGTTTTCGGGGAGCGTGGGGAGCGTGGGGAGCTCGGAGATGAAGGGGGACATGCGGAGGGGGTGCGGGCGGTCCGGTTGCGGGGACGGTTGCGGCGCGGGTGAGGCGGGTGCGGTGCGCCGGGTAGCGACGAGGCGGCTGCTGTCCCCGCTGTGGGTGCGCATGAGCCGGAGTTGGATGTCGGCGCCCGGGGCGGTCGCGCTCGCGCTGTTGGATCGCGGACGTGAGGCGTAGTAGCGCCCTGCGCTCCCTGTCCGAGAGTTCGTTTCGCTGCTGGAACGCGAGTGCTTGTATGGTTCGCTGAGCGCACTGTCGGGACGGGGGGTGCCTGCTGTGCTGGAGGCTGACTTCCCGGTGTACGGACGGCTACTCGTGGAAGTGATCCGGTCCTGTTTCGGCTGCGCGGCGTCGTATCTCCAGTTGTTCCCGGCCGTGTACTGTGAGCCACCTCGGAACCAAGGCATAATGGACGAGAGAAGCGGTCGCATGGATGGGAGGCAGGCGCAGATGATCCCGGTGTTCGACTCGATGGCTGAGAGCATAGCGGCTGGGGGATTATCGAAGGTCGGATCCGGAGAATTGGAGACCCATATTAAAGTCGGTAGACGGACAATTGATATGAGGCACACCCTGTAGCCGGTGTGAGCGCAGGACGGTACAAATACATGAGTAGTATACTTACAGGCCTCCGAGCCCAAAGACGGCCATGAGCGCCCTCTTTTGCTTGACAGGTATGTCGAGGGTTTTCAACACCGTCATTGGTAGGAAGAGGATGACCACATCTTGGACGATGTTCGAGGTGGCGTTCGAAAACCAGATGGCCTTTTGGTTGAGGCATTTGCCGCCGGGGATACTCTTGTCCCAAAAGAAGGCAACCGGGTAGCACAGGAAGATTGAACCGAGTAGCGTCCAGAGCCCGTATACAGCCACTACGCCCATAACCACGAAGCAAAATTTCCTGAATTTCGGCAGTGGGAACACCCGGAGATATTGCGTCAAGATGGAGATTTTGGTAGCGGTCAGAGAAAAGTTGTACATCCACACGCTTGCCCAAAAGGCCTGAGTCCTGGGTCAGTCCAGCTGATATTGGGCATGCAGACTCGTACTATACCTTGAGGGAATCCGTCGTCATCGCGGGAGTCAGCTCCCATATATGCAACCCCAATCCATTCTGGACCTGGACCGCAATCGCAACCGTGAAACCAATGGACAAGATCTGCGAGGAATCCATTAGGCCGAGGACGGCAGAGTACGATGCCACGCTTACCATAGCGAACGAAATCCAGAGATCCTCCGCACCTGCTTGGTGAAGAAGCAAGCCCCTGGTGAATAAGCGCAGAAAAACGACGAGACCAGCAAGCAAAGTGAAGACCAAAATGACGGTATTAAGCATCGTCTGCGCCATACCAGCTGGCGGGGAAGCCATCAGGAAGAAGCGAAAGGCTTGATGCCAGCACCATTCATAGGAGATGAAGAAAGAAGGAAACACCACCACCCCAACTCCTCATTCCTGGCGTACCTGAAGCGCCATCAGAAAGCGGAGAAGAGGACGAGCAAAAGCTCGGCACGGGAGGAATTAACACTCAAACGCGCATCGAGAGGGCACCAGATAGCGGGCATCGGGTGGGTCTCTGGAGCCGCTGCGACTCGACAGCTCTGGAACACTGGTGATCTTGCTGTGGGTTGTATGCACGGGCCTGCACATTCCCCTGCAGGATGCGATGGCGTCGTAGGGGTAGCGACGCTTCACCGCGTTTGTATGTTGCCCCGGACCATGCGACAATATCCGCAGGAGATGCAGAATCACAAACATTGCCTAGTTATCATTGGGACAGAACGAGAAACGGTCGCGACCGTCCGAGAACCATACTTGGATGGTGAAACGGCGGCTAGGCATGCGTCTGAAGTCGCACTTGTCAACCGTCACCTCGTGGCCGCACAGCTCGTATGGTGTCGGTGCTTCGCCGCTCGCCGATTTTATCCAAGGACGCATTCGTGCTGAGTTCGAGAGTTCTGAACGGAAATGCGGTGTTTGGGGTAGGCAGAGAGGATGGCAAGGTGGGAGAGAACCCAAGGGGAAAAGCGCCACTACATCACAACTCGGAAAGCACCTTTTTTTTTTTTTCAGCGCTCAATTCCGGTCATGGTTCAATTTCCGATTCTTCCCATCGTTGCTCTTGTTATCACAATGATGAAAACTCTTCGCGGGCCGTTGGGCCCGGTTGGGGTATGCCAGGTGCGGCACGTAACGTGCGAGCGCCTGCCCCTCCCACACCTGAAACGAGCGCATGGGTCGGGTTGCGGCCCAAACTCAGGCACCAAACGACACACCATCCACCAAGGCCCGTTTCCGAACAACAAGTTCGTCTCGAAGTCTTCACTTCCCAGAACCGGGCGCTAGGCGCTTCCTGTGGGCCATCAGACGATTGATGACAGGGGGATTACCATTCCCGGTTGCTGGTTACAGACTACCGCACGAACAATATGGCTTTTGTTTCGTGTACGCAACGTATTACATACGCCACTACAGATGTCCGTTGCCGAAGGCGGGCGCCGGAAGATGACGACTACTTCCATGAGGACCTTGGTGGTTTTTTAGCCAGTAGTTCAGACTGGCACCACACGGGCACCTCTTTTTATCCTGCCAATGACCATACATTCAAACCACACTTGCTAAGTTTCGCAGCCCTGGTTACCCCGCGTTGAATGCCAAACAACTCCGCACCTTGAATATATCCCCTGTCCTAGAATTTGCGTGCATTACAACTCTAGATTTTCGTCGACAAAAGGCGCAAGCCTCTCCTTCAAGTCGTCAACGCTCAACTCATCGCCTGTCCAGTAGACCTGCTTAGCTCCTTCGGTCTTTGGTGGAATTAGCACATCAGACACAACCTGGATGACACCGTCCGAGGCAACGCCGTCGTGAACGGTCACGCGCGAGAAGGCATTGACTCTGATCTCGACGAACGGTCCATATCTCGCGCTGTCAACGGACAGGTACTTGCCCTCGAGAAGGGTGGGCAGGTCGACATGGAAATGCCGATAACCGGCAGTCTTCTCACTTTCGTCTCCAGACTGGTCGAAGAAGGCATCAGAGTACAAGGTCTGATCGACGACCATGTGGTATTCCAGGAGAGCTTTGAGGTACTTGAGCCCGTACGGGCTGAACAGGAACGCGTTGGCCCTGGGACCGAGCTTCTTGAACGCGAAGTTCGAAGCAGCGAAGAAAGTCCCGCCCTTGTGAGGGTAATCGGTGCTGTTCATCTTCTCGAAAAGACCGGTCTTGGTGAGTCCGAGCTCTAGGGTACTGAACTCGCCGGGAAGGAGATCGATAATGGTGGCAACCTGCGGCGGAGGTACAAGGACGTGGTCCACGCCGTGGATGACTCCGTTCGTACCGAAAATGTTAACAGCTATAAGCTTGCTGTAGAAGTTGATTGTGGGACCCTTCAAAGTCACACGGACGGTGAGACGCTGCTTGTGGCCCAGGTTCTCTGGCTCCAGAAGTGTAGGAATAGTATAGGAGTGCAGGGCCCTTCCGGCGGGGTAAAACTCATCGGAAATGTGATACAACAAAACCTTCTCAAGAATCTCTTTGCTTGGTTTCTTACCATGCTCAGGAATCCTCTCGAAGGCCTTGTCGGTAGGTGCGAAGACGGTGTAGTTTGCCTTGGTGCTGTTCAGCTTGTCGACTAGGTCGGGAAATTCATCGATTAGCTTGGCCAGTTTCGTCGTGTATTTGCTCTTGCTGATGATTTCGTATACCGTCTGATTTGGCTTTTCATGATGCGGAGGGTGATGAGGTCGTCCGTGGTGGGGTGGGCCGTGGTGAGGTGGATGATGGGGATGGTCCAGCTCCTCAGCACCATCTTGATATCCTTCAAAGGACGCTCCCTCCAACCAGGACTCGACATCGCATCCAGCCTTGTGGATCTTGTGGTAGGCCTTGTCGCCATTGTCCTTGACGCCATCCACTGCCTTGGCGAAAGCATCGTCAAGGACCTGCTGGGTCTTCTCTAAGACACTCCGAGTGTCATCAAAAACCTTTCTTCCGGTCTTCTCGATGTTCTCAAAGACATCCGCTTCGGTGATTACAAAGAAATCCGCTTCGGTGATTACAAAAGCGGACACGAGGGGTAGCAACGGCAGCACCTGGCAGAGCTTCATGTTTGCTTCAAATCAAATGCAACGGAGGTGATATGGACACGTCTCAATCGAGGGACCGAGTTTTGAAGTAGTTGACCGTTTGATGACACCACGACTGCGTGGCAGTGTTGAGCGGATCGCCCGGCTGGGATACGAAACACGAACCAATACGTAAACACGCGGGTGCGAGGAGAGCAGGTGTACAACAGCTGGTATTCGGACCCAATTGACTGAAAAATTAAGAGCTCGAACACTAGAAGTTCAGATGTATATCAGCGTGCGGAGGTCAATGTAGAGGCCGCGCAATCGTGTCCAGGCTCCAGAGCGTCGTCATCCTCCTCGGCGTGCACGGGTTGCGCTACCGCCTACACTAGTGTACGACGAAGGAGGGGTAAGCGTCTGGCCATTCCAAGGTTTGCGTCACAACAGCGTTACTTGAAGCATGTGTGATATATCGTCTGCATGATGTATTCGAACGTGTGGTATTATCCCTATTCCGCACCAAAATTCAAAAGGTTGGGTGGAAGCATTAGCCAAGGCCATCACGTGCCGTATCCGGGATCCGGGGAAGCAACGCCGACGCTAGTTGTCTTAGCGCGGACACGACGCGGAGTCGCGTCATCACTTTACCCGATCCTACCACGTTCTCTATCGCAGCTCTCCACAAGTTGATGCTCTACCGTCCTCATGAAGCTCCAATAAGAACTCGGAACGACCTCATCCAGTAGACTCCCACCTCTGTAAAAACCTGTTTCGTGCCGACTAAAACATATTTGGCTTTCCTGGCAACGGAGCGCAGATATTCATGCAGCTCTAAGGCTCCTGCGCCCTTTTCAATTGATCTATGATCTGTTCTCGACCAACTTCAGCCATTATCAGAGCCAAATACAAGCTTTCATAAACATGGTTAAGCTTCCCACCCTAGCTGCATCCCACACAAAACCTCTGAAGCTGTTTTCCCATGCAGCTACCAGTGCTGTGTAACCATTACTGACCACCCATTACATCACTATGCGGCTCTTTATTAACTGTTTGCTTTCCCGGATGTCCCGGACGACACTCCTCACCTCCATATCCCTACCCCCAGATCGCCTTCTAGAAAGCACCACAGCACACAATGCCCCTCGCCAGACACGTAGACCCCGATGAGCTGATCCGATCGCTCCATGACCATCCAATCCATAAAGCTGGTCGGAACCACAGCCGCTTTATCACCCATGCCACTCCATATTCTAGCCGATATGCGAGCTCTACAGAGCTATCTAAGTTCAGGATACCTCATGATGGCGCTCCGGCGGAGACTGTTCACCAGCTGCTCAAGGATGAGCTCGACTTGGATGGGGTGAGAAAGGCATTACTAAAGCTCACACAACTTGTTGACCACGTACAGCGCCCCAGCTTGAACCTCGCGTCCTTTGTCGGGACGTACATGGAAAAGGAAGGAGAGCAGCTCATGATGGAGAACATATCTAAGAACCTGAGCGATGCTGACGAGTACCCCGTCATGATGGACATGCATGGTCGCTGTGTCTCGATGATTGCCAACCTCTGGGGCGTCCAGAAAGGGGAGAAGGCAATTGGGTCTGCGACGACCGGCTCAAGTGAGGCAATCCATCTGGGTGGCTTGGCTATGAAGCGCCGTTGGCAGGAAAAGAGGACGAAAGAAGAGAAGGACACGTCGAAGCCTAACATCATCATGGGTGCCAATGCTCAAGTAGCGCTAGAGAAGTTCGCGCGCTACTTCGAAGTTGAGGCACGCATCCTGCCAGTATCCGCCGAGTCCAACTATCGACTGAACCCGGACCTCGTAAGGGACAACATTGATGAGAACACCATCGGTGTGTTTGTTATATTGGGATCGACATATACTGGCCATTACGAACCGGTGGAGGAGATTAGCAACATTCTCGACGAATTCGAGAAGAAGACCGGTGTAGACATCCCAATCCACGTCGATGGTGCCTCGGGTGGATTCATTGCACCGTTTACACACGCAGGAGCTGGACAAGTACGCTTAACAAACAATTCATCACCCGCACGCTGACGACTGACATTTGAACAGAAGTGGAATTTCGAACTCCCTCGCGTCAAGTCTATCAACACCAGCGGACACAAGTTTGGCCTGGTTTATGCGGGTCTGGGATGGATCATTTGGAGGGACGAACAGTACCTGCCCAAGCACCTCATTTTCGAGCTGCACTACCTGGGCGGTACTGAGGAGTCGTATACCTTGAACTTCTCCAGACCAGGAGCACAAGTCATTGCCCAGTACTACAACCTCATTCACCTTGGATTCACCGGGTACCGCGCCATCATGGAAAACACGCTTGCGAATGCTCGTCTGCTAAGCCGCGCCTTGGAACACACGGGCTGGTACCGTTGCGTATGTTCTTCTCCCCATGTAACGAAACCACGTCATTAATGGTTGACAGGTCAGTGATATCCATCGCAAGAAGGGCGACCACAAGTACGAGAAGGGCAAGGCGCAGTACGACTCGGGAGAGAACAGCGCCGACTACAATGCCGGCTTGCCCGTCGTCGCATTCACATTCACGGATGAATTCAAGAAAGACTATCCGCATCTCAAGGAAGATACTGTAAGCAACCTGCTGAGAGCGAAGCAGTACATCATCCCAAGTAAGTCTTCTTACGTGGATATTGGCGCCCGACTAACGGTGCAGGTTATCCTTTGCCGCCGAATGAGGAGAAGACGCAAATTCTACGCGTCGTAGTCCGCGAGACATTGTCGATGGACATGATAGACAGACTGGTCACCGACATCTGCCACGTGACGGAGAGTATGATGAGCAGCGATGCAGTGGATATCGCGGCGTGGCAGATTGCTCGGAGTGTCGAGGTACGTGCTGCTCAGTTCAGAAAAACGTGGTTCTAGCTGACTTTGTCTCTGCAGAAACAACATTCATCCGCAGGCCTGCCCTCACACAAGAAGCACAAGGGGCGCCACCCGATGCACGAGGGTGTGCATCGCAGCGTCTGTTGATCGGGAACGTGTGTGCTCCCAGCTGTTTTGTCCTCGCGCACTTCTCGAAGCCACCGGATAACTCGGTTCAAAAAAGCGTTGAGGTGCCGAAAATACGTTGATTTCAGTGCCTACTCCCGACACTACTGTAGCAATAGTTTCCAATATATTGTACCTGCATATGTGTACATGTCCTTGCAGTCTTAGTGGATTTAAACGGTCCGGGCGAAGAAGGTCTCCCGATGCCGCGCTACATCGGCCAGGCCGCCCCAGAACGTAAACCAGGGATGAAAGGTCGATCCATTTCGTATATCGGGCAGCTTTTCGCAAGTACGGGATTTCGCCGACCTTCAAAGTGCTTTCTACAACAGTACCTAGACATACATAGAAGATTTAAGAATCTACGAAGCTTTGTTTGCTGGCATACTGACATGGACCATCGGAGCAAATAAGCGCTGTGTGGCACAATTGGAGCCAGTCGAATCGCTTTGTCTGAGTCCCAGATCTTCGGGCAATATCTTTCTAGATCTATTACTGCCCTGTATGGCTAGCCCGCAGCTTAGCGAGTCACGATCATGATCCATGACAGCACCATCACCGTCCAAACTAAACGGAAAGTTTGGCCACCGTGCGTATCCTCTTTTGTATTGCCATGCAGCGAACGTCCAATGATTCATCGCGTTACGCCGCCCATCCTGCTACAGCAGAAATGGAGCCTTGAACCCATCTCCACTGCACGAGGAATCGGCAGCTTCCAGGGAACGGTCTTGTTTGAAAGAGGGCCACCCATACCAGATGCTCCTTCTAGTGCGCGCCATCGTAAATTATATTGCGACCATGTGCTAGAGAACGTTATTATTGATGACGTCTCCAGTTCATTGGTTCCCCGAGCTTTTCTACTAGACGCCTACTGCACTTGTGGCACACGCGCCTTTGCCATGTGCAGACTCCACAGTGTACGTGAAGCTCACCTCCGCTGATGCTGCGTCGCTGCGTTACCTGGCCTCTATGCAATGAATCTTTCCGCCTTTGTTGTTTGGAGCGCGGAATCCGGCGTTCGAGCGACACTTTTTCAGCCATGCCCGTGGAGAGTTCTCCCCCGCGGGTGCTCCTCTACCTGATGCGGCACGATATTCGCCTCTCGGACAACCCAATCTTCCACGCTGCGTCCGTCAATTTCCTGAAAACAAACACGTACACGAAACCGATAGAGAGCACTGATACCCATATTCGCGACGATCCATTTCTTCCGGACCAGGATTTTCCTTCCTTCACGCACCTTTTGCCCGTATATGTATTCCCCGCACAACAGGTCGAAGTCTCTGGATTCATCCCCGATTCGACGGTAAAATCTCCTTATCCACCCGCACTAAGTTCTGTGGCAGGTCTGTGGCGGACGGGGCACCATCGCGCTAAGTTCATGGCCGAGGGTTTGTGGGATTTGAAAGCGAGGCTAGAAAATCTCGGCTGCGGATCAGGCCTGGAAATAAGAGTTGGGAGAGTAGGCGAGGTAGTGGAAGACATACTTCAATGGTACACAGACGAGCAATGCGCTGGTCGCAGCAGAGCAGATGTCGTTGGCATCTGGATGAACGACGAGGAGGGCAAGGATGAAAGGGATGACGAGGCTGCTGTGAGACGCATCGCAAATGAGAGGGGAATCACGCTCAAGATGTGGAATGACGAGAAGTATTTCATTGACGAGTGGGTTTCCCTGAATTAATGTCGCCAGGGCGCTCATAGAGTTGATTAAGCTAACGCTATGGTAGTCGAGACCTTCCGTTGGACGACATCGCCGACCTTCCGAATGTGTACACGACATATCGAAAGTCACTGGAACCGCTGCGATCACGCCCACGGCCCAGCATACCTGCACCTGAAAAGCTTCCACCACTCCCTCCGGAATTCCCTCCACAAAAGGCGCCCTTTGAAGTACCGGGCACTTTAGATGGTCTAACAAAAGCCCTACTACAGCCCTTGAAAGATGACCCTAGACATGGCTTGTCTGTACTACCAAGGTGGCCGCCAGGAACAACTTCATCATACCCATTTTCCGGGGGTGAGACAACGGCGCAGGATCGACTTGCACATCTCATTTCTAGCGGTACCATCAACTCTTACAAGGCGACGCGGAACCAAATGCTTGGAGTCGATTACAGTACTAAGCTGTCCGCTTTTCTGGCTCAAGGTAAATGTCGCACTTGTTCTAGCTAAGTCTTGCGAATTGGCGCATACTGACACGAGGCATATACCAGGCCACATTACCGCACGCCAGATACACTGGGCAATGATGGACTTTGAAGAAGGCAAGGGGCCCGGTAAAACCGTTGCAGGTTATGGGAAAGGCGAGAACGACGGCACCGCCGGCGTTAGGTTTGAGCTGCTATGGCGGGACTATATGTACTTGTGTGCTCGGCAGTTCGGGGGAAAAATGCTTGACCTGGATGGTATCCACGAACTGTAAGTCATCTTCAGCGCGGATCATTTCTTGAGTACAACTAATTGTCCTTCTTCCATTAGGAACAAGCGAAATGAATCTAGCGACATCGAACCAACATCTCATCAAGAACCACGTCCACCGCGAAAGCGTTGGAAATACCTCAATGACACCCCAGAGTGCACTCGTGAAATCTTCGCAAGATTTTGTTCCGGGCGTACAGGCGTCGGCCTCATCGATGCCTCGAACCGCGAACTCTTCCTCACAGGCTACACTTCGAATCGCGCTCGCCAGAACGTCGCTTCTTTCCTGTCCCATCCGTCTCACCTAGGAATCGACTGGCGTGTCGGGGCAGAATGGTACGAATACATGCTCGTGGATCACGATATGCCCAACAACTGGGGCAACTGGCAATATGTCGCTGGTGTCGGCAACGATCCGCGACCAGACCGCGTCTTCAATCCTGTCAAGCAGGCTCTGGACTATGACCCGCAGGGTGAATACATTAAGGCTTGGGTACCGGAGCTGCGTGAAGTCAGCCTAACGAAGAGCGGGGCGATGAATAAAGAGGAGATAGATCAGCAGAAGCTGATGGGATTGTACCAAGCGTGGAGACTCGGCGACTGGGAGAAGGGCAAGTTAGGCCTGAGAGGAGTCGAATGGGTTGAGTGGCCGTTGGTCAAGATACAGTTCTCTGTTGACAGGGGCAGGGGCAGGGGCAGAGGAGGTTATGGTGGGAGAGGTAGAGGAAGAGGTTGGAGAGGGCGAGGTCGAGGTGGCGAAACCACGACAACAACAGTAGGGATAGAGAGCATGCTGGAACGAACGCACATCACAGATGGGCCTAGCAAGAGTCATTGAACTGCTCAGTCATTTTGCATACGGCTTCGACTCCTCACGATGCCTGGTAAATACCCAAGGCCACAGGCTATACGGCTCTCAGCTTTTGAAATCACTGCTTTCCGGCTTGTCACCACCAACTGCGTTCCCTTACTGCGTCGTCGCTTTTGGACGAAGCCCTGGTGTACCTCTCTTGACCTAAGGTGACAATGTAAAAGTTGTTATTCCTGATGCTTTCATTGTCTTGCAACTAAGAGCAAACACACATAGTGTAAGACACAATCACCCAGCCAAGCATTCCTCACAATGCACAACCCACCTCATAAAGGCAAACCGCAGCCCAGCAATCCTCATCCAGACCAGACCAAGCCTGATGTGCAAGATTCGCTTTGAGCCTCTCAACCGCAAGTCTAAGCACACCACGGCCACCGAACCTCCCACCTCTCTCTCAAGCCTTCAGCACCCAGCCCCCAAGTCCGGCAAGATGTCCCTCCCAAAGAACTACTGCACGTCCACTGCATCGGCGAACCTCACCCCCAGTGCCTCCCTCGCCAACTTCCCCGACCACTATGCCGTCATGGCGCTGGACCACTGGGCCACGACCGAGGAAGTCAAGGCGCAGTTCCGCAAGCTGCGCGCTGCGTACTTCTCCACCGACGCGGCGAAGTACCGGCAGCTGCAAGCGGCGTATGCCGTGCTAGTAGATCCGGAGACCCGTCGCGAGTACGACGATGTGTACCGTGCGAGGATGGGACTGCCTCCGCCGCCTGTACACATGCATGCCACTGCGTCGAGCTCGAGCGAGCGGGACGTGTCGGAGACTGACTCTGCGCGCAGCTCAGCCGCTAGCAGCGCTTATTCACCGCGCAAGACTGTCATTGTCAAGGCCGCTGTGTCCCGCATCGATGCGCAGACGGCGCCGTCTCCGTCCCAGGAGGAGAGGGCCCGCGCGGAGATGGCCAAGCGGGAGGAGCAGCGGCGGAGGGAAGACGAGCAGCGTGCGCGCGAGGCGGATCCGAACTGGGGATTGAAGCACTTCTCGCCGAAGTACAAGCCCTTGTATGGGTCGGTGCCGTACCATAGCTATATCCCTATCGCGGAACGGTATGCGCATGGTAAGCCCAAGTCTCGACGGCCATCCTATGTTGGAGAGATTGCTGCGAAGGCGGTGCCGTGATTGTGGATTGCGAGGCTTGAATCAACCTGATTAATGGCGAGGCCTGAGACGGGGTTTTTGCAGGTTACGTGGAGGCGTGAATGTCTATCTGGCATGGACATCAACATTTTCGTTTGGTTTGGTTTCAGATCGTTAACGGCGATAAAGGAGAACCCGATTGGGTTTCAGGTTTGTTTATTTCATTTGTTAGAAAATATCTCAGTCTGATTTCATGTTTAAGTTCTCCTCGCGTATGCTGCTATCTCATGCCGCTCCCAACCGCCCACGTACTCTACCTTGGTAGGAGAATACTTACTGCCACATAGGGGCAAAAGAAAGGTGCCCCAGCACGGTAACAGGGCCAAAAGTTGACTCAGCCGAGGTTCGAACTCGGGACCTTCAGTGTCGCACAGGCGAAGACTGTGAGACTGACGTGATAACCAACTACACCACCGAGCCGATTTCAATGAATCATATTAAAATTTCCGAAGAATGACTATATCAAGACACGCTTTTTCAGTTACAATGACGAAGTCGGACAGAAAACGAAAATGTCAAATATCACTAGCGCAATTAGGAGTGCAAGGGACTCGGTGGGTAAGCGTGCGTTGGCGTATTCGGTAGCGAGCCTTGGTCCTCCATGCTACCAACCAAAATGCATTGATCGTCTATGGTCATTATGTTGTCCAATACTTTAATATTTCTTCCTGGCAGGGCTCGTAGGATCGCACTTTGTTACTTCCGCGACTATATACTCACGAAATATAGCTAATAGCTATCCTAACTCGGGTTGTGATTGCTCTTCTACGGATCTCTGTCACTCTTGACAAGAGTATAGATCCATTTAACTTTCCTTCTTATAAGACTGAGAAAGCAACGGCGAAAACCGTCTGAAGGTTCGCTGTCATCGCCAAATTTCGGATTATCACTGTTAAAAGAACACAGGAATAATTGTTTCCGTCTGAAATTTTGTCTTACGGACTAGCCACGACAAAAGGACATCACCGCCGACGAGGCTGGTACATAATGCCTGTTCCAGAATAACGCTAATAGTGCACGACGCCATGCCAAACTGCGAGACACCTTGCCTCTAGTCTCATCCTCTCCTGTCAGGAAGATCGCGACAGGATCGCCAACGGTCGTAAGTATATCCACGTCATTACAAGGACTTTTGGTCAGGCTGTCTACAAACACGAAGTCGGTGGAAAATTTCGACCTCAGACACGCGTAGGTAAACCCACACACTTCGACCATCGGCCTTTGACATAGTCTTCGCACATAACCCGAAAGTCCATTTGCGGGATAGACAGACAAGGAAGTGAAACTACAAATTGCTCACACATGAAAGGACCACAACGAAGTCTTTCTTCTTCGCAATCTTTCCCCTGTGCATATGCTTAATACGGCTATATGCAGCTATTCCCGCTGTGCGTGCCCCTTATCTGTTTCTTTCCGACTCGGGTAGCCGTAGGTTGACATGAATGCATCACCTCTTGTCATTCCACTTTCGACGCTGCTTCTTGATTATCTTCTGCGTGATATATTGGCTAGTATGAGTTCTTTGCTGTAACTGCGGAGCCTAGTGCTAATAACGATCTGTTGCCATGGCTCACCCCTAGTGTCAGGGCACAGGCATGCGGGCGTGGGGAAATTGAACTCGTGTTTGGGAGAGTCGCATCCCTCTAGGTCTTTATCACTAAGGCTTGGGCCGCATGTTTGTGTAGCTTTACGAGCCGGATCTGCCCTACGTTTCAGTATGCTGCGGATACGGCGCGACGATACCGGCGATGATATTATGATCTTCTTCGGGTGACGTGTGGCTGCTGCCAAAAGATTTGGTGGGGAGCGCCTACCCCGCCCAACGCCAATCACCACTAGGGAGTATTACGACAACGAAACTCGGCGAAGATGAGGGGCAAAAAGCAAGACGGCAAAGGAGCAAAATGTAATGACTCAGCCGAGGTTTGAACTCGGGACCTTCAGTGAACTAACCAGCTTGATCAGGCTGATCCCGCAATGTTAGACTGACGTGATAACCAACTACACCACCGAGCCGTGATTGAATATGCACATTTTTCGTTTTATTTCATCTGTATACGCAGTCAATATTACGTACCGAGAAACTCACTAATTATCCAGCTTGTAAGTCGATCGTGTAGCGAATTCTCGGTAAGCCCCGCAGCGGCAATATTCCACGGCCTTAGCGTGTACATGAGAGAAGGGAAGCAGTTAAGGTTATCCTTTATCGTTGTTAACGACCTGAACAAATTATGCGACAACCAGCATGAATGACAACACGTTGATTAGAGCAAAAAGGCGCAGCGAACAAGGAAGCAGTTAAGCAGGAACCGACACTTTGCGACGACCATATTTTGAAAAGAATACCCGCCCATACCAGGGCCTGAGCTAATAACCGTACACAGTGCTAGGAGAAAGGCTTTGGTTCCTCTAGGATAGGTCGGATATCACGAAGGCCCACTGCACCAATGTAGAACAACGGCTCGCTGGCTGTATCCCGGAGGCGACGAATAGCCGACCCATATCAATGGCAATCTCCTGAGCATCCTAAGCTACATTTAAGTCCGCCGCCTCAGATTCCGAGGTCATCGCGACTAGATTATAGCATATATCATCGCCTTATCCAAGCACGTACAGCCTTCGCTCAGCCCGATCAAAAAATCTCAAAGCCCCCCTAGAATCACCCCCAGACTTCGCTGTTCATAGCCCTATCCTTCTCCGTGATATTTCCACGCTCACAAAAATAATCGCATTCGACATACTTTAAGCTCCAATTTCCGCGTTCATCACTCGCGCGAAACAGCTGTCCACATCGCACCCAGCACTTTCGCCCGTCCTCTTCAGCCATCTAGTTGATAACCGGAGCCCCTGGCCCTCCCGCATCGAGGAATAGTTTGCACCTCAGGCTGCTGATCATCGTGGTAATCATCTCACAGCAGACTCGCCATAGTGTTTGGCAAAAGGAAAGACTCATTCATCGGGGTGACCTCCGTGACGAGCATGCTGCCGACCGATAACGTGGGTTATTTATTCCAGGCCATGCTGGCATATTGCCAGCGGGGGAGGCGCAAAATAGACAAACTTGTAGGACGTGATGGCGTTCGTGGACGCAGCCACTGGGGGCATTGTGATGGTGTCGATGATTCCTGCTCATGTCGACAGTTAGAGTCCGTGTAGAGCTCCAAGTAGCGCAAGTTCATGTCGCTAACAACTCAGAAGATGCTTAGTAGAGATCGTATGTCTTGTATAAGTTGACGCCTTTCCGGGAGGGACTCGTGAAGTTGTTCTGCCCACCTGTCGCCTTCCTTTTGAATAGCATACCCTGCCGAAACCGAGTTCGACCTGAGTCACCGCCGTCCGCAAGGAGAAGACCATGGCTAGAGCGACGTTAAGAAGATGGGTAAACTTTATCCTGCAATGTTGTGCGAGGAGGCAGCTATGGAGTGTCGGGGCGATGTTAAGACTAGCTATTATGATATCCGTGTGGGAAACTCGAATGCAATCTTGTCGTTGCGCATTCATTAGCACCGTTCTTGAAACGACCGGTCGTCGTCCTCTGACCGCTGACCCGCATGGTTCGAGCACACTAAACATTACCGTAACCTACATTCATGGGCTCAAGGGTGTGCTTACACGAAGATCCACTCATTCAATAAAATATTAGGTTCCGGCTTGTATGCACACTGCGACTCAATACTTGAGCTGACTTGCTTGATACGATCGAGACAAGCGAAGCACAGACGGGCAATGGGTGAAACAGCACTGCATCTGTGATCTATGATTGCATTGAGACCTGGAAACTATTCACACGTAGGTAGTACAGCCCAGACCGGGGAATTCTGAAGACAGCAAAGAAACGCTTAGAGCACCGAGAGGTCTCCGAACTTCTCCTGCGAGGGTGTCAGCCATCCGTCTCCAAGCATTGCAGCATTCCCATGGCACTCACCTTGTAACCCGGTACGGCCCAGCGACCCTTGGACACAAGCTGCTCGGTGCGCTTGTCAATGTCGGGCTGGGCAGCCGCAACCTCGTCCTGTCCGCTGTTAGCATCCACCTCGCAACCCATGCACCCGCATTATGCACATACCACAGTCAACTCGTCGAACGCCCTGGCCTCCTCAATGTTCTTCAGCGTCTTCTGCAAATCGCTTAGCTCCCTGTCAACCACGCTCTTGGTCTCCTCGGCGCTCTTCACAGCCTGTGCCTCAAACGCCTCGATGGCCTTGATCTGCCGTCCGACATCGTACGTCTGCGGCTTGAACGCGTTGAACTGCTTCTCAATCTCGTCGACGATGGCCGTGTTCTTGAGCACGGACCGGTAGTGGGCGAAGTCGACGGTTTGCGGCCGCTCGGAGAGGACGGTTACTTTGCGGCGCGCATCGTCGTTGCGCTTCTTGAAGCTCTGGAGGGCGGCGGCGGTTTGGCCTCTGAGACCGAGCTGGGTGCCGATCCGGGTCCAGTCGATCTTGAGGGCGGCGCTGCGCTGATAGCTGTTAGTTTCGCGGTTTTCGAAATCTGCACTCCGGTGCCATTGCGGGAGGAGGAGCGCTTTCGAAGCAGCAATTGAGCTATAGGGAGCTCCGCGAGGTGCGAGAGATGGGGAGACATACTCCGACAGACATTGTGTGATGGATGGGGACGGTTTTGGTGGGGATGGGTCGCTGTGAGCGAGGTTGCGAAGTTCCGCAGGAGCGACCGAAGTTGAGCCTTGGCACGCTAACCGCGCCGGAAACCGCGCGGGAAGACTGCCTGAGAGGAAGTAAAGTGATTCTAGGGGTTGATCATCTCTATAGACCGCCAGTCGTATGCTCCAGCATAGTTTCCTGATTCATCTTCCAAGCGCAGACTGGCACAAATCGGTCACGACATTTAGGATGCAACGTGGTAGTCATTGAGAAAGCCAAAATCTTTGGTGCTCGAATATAGCTTATATATCGAGTCTAGAAGATATAAAGGCTTCTCAATTCCCAGAAAAAAAACATCCATTTCCCTTCGCAGCCATGCCATAACGTGTTAAGAGCTAGTCAGCCTATATGCTGAGTGCCATGATGGAGTTAACGATATCGTTGTCGTTCTCCTTGAGAGCCTTGACGGCCTTCTTCCGTGACACGCTCGCCTGCTGCATGACCAGCTCAATGTCCTTGGCCTCAAGACCGGAATCGTCGACCTCCTCGTCTTCATCCTCATCCTCGTCATCGTCCTTGGAAGCCTCGACGGCCTTGCCCTTGCCGTGGTCGTGACCCTCGTGGTCGTGGCCAGACTGGTCGTGGCTAGCGGCCTCTTGTGCAGCGAGCTGCTGGGCAGCGTTGGCCTGCGCGGTGGAGTTCAGGTCCTCGATCTTAGCCTCGCCGAAGATGCTGCACGCCTGTCAGTGACGCAATGGCGGGGTTGTTCCGATCAAGCTTACATGTACGTGTTGCTGGAGGGAGACTTGTAGACATCGGGCTGGTTGATGACGAAGAGAATCTAGATGTTGCTGTTAGCTAAATTTCGAACCGCGATGGTGGGGTTGCTGAAGCTGTCTCGCGCACGACAGCTTCAGCATCCATTCTCCGCTGGTTGCACTCACTCCTTTGGGTCGGCGGAGCGTCACACGGGTGATGCCCTCGATGTGCTTCAGGCCAAGCTTGCCGATGGCCTTGCGTGCCTTCTTCTCGTTGCGCGAATGCACGGCAACGGAGGAGCCTGCGGGGATGTTGCCCTCGCCCTCAGACTCCGAGTCAGAGTCAGCCTCCTCTACCTCGACATTCTTCTTCTCGGGCTCGTCCGTGATCTCCTCAATGCGTGGATTGGCCATGTTGTTGTCGACGGTCGTAATTTTGGCGTTTGGGTGGTCCGCTGAGGCAGTTCGCAAATTGAGCTAGGGTGATTAAGCGAGGAAGTCGCAGCTCGTGGGTGCTTTTAGCGAATCTCGGGTCGCGCGCTACGAAAGAACGTAGAGTTAACTGCACGCGCACAGGTCGCAAGCAGAAAGATCTACATCTAGATATATATGCAATCATCATATTTCCCCCATCCAG
This sequence comes from Pleoardoris graminearum, assembly GCA_030770415.1. Taxonomy (NCBI): domain Eukaryota; kingdom Fungi; phylum Ascomycota; class Dothideomycetes; order Pleosporales; family Didymosphaeriaceae; genus Pleoardoris; species Pleoardoris graminearum. The sequence goes on along the minus strand of JASEKS010000048.1, from coordinate 215,472 downwards.
ATGACGTGTTGTCTAGTTGAGAATAGTCAAGAAATAAGAAGTACGCCTAGAGCTCGATCCAGGGGTACAAACGCGGTGAGGGAACTCTGTTGGGTACTAACCCGTTTTCGCAATGATCAAAAGCTGACTAGTTGAGAACAGTACCGACTCTCATATGCTCTGTAGACAATTTCTCTCTCAATAGTCAACCATGCAAATATTGCTTGCGACACAAATGGTAAACATTAGCTTCACAGGTGATTCTGTCCTCTCAATTGCAACTACTTGTTGTACAACTGGTCTTCGTATGATCCCTCCTGGGGTAATATGGCGGAGAATCCAGTAAAGAACTCAAGTACAGCTGCGAGAGCACTAAGACATTGTAGTAGCCACATTCAAGAGCGAGCAGATATGTGGTGCCCAAACTGGATATCTATTACAGAAATGCTAATGTTGGGTTCATGAACTTTGGAATTGACTCTTTCTACATGCGCTCACATGAGAGAGTCGGCTTAACCTCCACATCCGAACTGCACCATGCCAAACAGCAGATTGTTTGCCCGTTAGGTTGGAAATTTGGAATGTTGTGGACAGCCTTTCATTTTGATCATGACATGCGGGTGCCCTCCACTGTGACCTGGGACGAAGCACCCGTCTCCCGTACCCCCGACGCCGTTGCTACTATCTATGCTGTGCTGCGAATCTTGGCAAGGGACTTGCGGACGTCGAAGCGGGCCTATAGACTTGTCAGTTGTACGTCCTGCATGTCATGCCACTCCATGGAGCAACAACTAAACCAGAATAACCCACCTGCTTCCTCAGCTTCATGACCTTGAAGCGCTCGAAGTCGTTGAGCTGCCTCCTCTTCTGGAACTGAGCGCGCTTCTTGGACCAGCTGCTCTCCGCCCACTTCTTCTCGACCTCGTGCTTCTCCCACTGCTGTGCAACGAAGCCACGTCCGGCGGCGCGGGGAAGCTTGGGAATGACGATAGGGGTGAGGGACACATTGGCGAGGGCGATGGCCTGGCGGGGGACGGGGGCGTCCTTGGAGGGACCGTCAACGAGCACCTAAAGTCCTGTGAGCGGCGCGCAGGAACGGAAATCGCAAGGGTTCCATACACGCTTGTGGTCGATGATCTCGACAATGACGGCTATCCGTCCGTCGTACTGGCCGCCGCTGAAAGCAACGACACGGCCAACCTCGACCAGCCTCCAGGCGCTCGTTGTGATATCGGCGTCACCCATTTCGACGGTATGTGCTGCGACCGCGGGTTAGAATTCGAGAAAGAGTGTATTAAAGAGTGTGGTAGGCGTACCGGTCGGAAAGAGGAATCGTAGGCTGTGTTGTCGTTAGTTGTCGAGATTGTCGTGATGCTCCGAAACCGTTTGCCAAATTGTTGGTGCTCGCCAAGACAGGCTAGTTAAGCGAAGTCTCTTTTCTCCAGCCGCGACCCGACTTCCTCACAACTTCTCACCTGCAATCCCGCATTGCCAACAGTGTGACTTCACGAGCAAATTTACTTGTATCGCAATGTAGTCGCGCGTCGCGCCGCCGCGTTGGCTTCTTCAGACCCATACTCACACTTGCAGCACCGCCAGCTTCTCTGATATGTAGAGGTATGCTCGCCCCCTTCTCGTACTTCCCTTCCGCAATGATGAGTCAAATTTGCGATTGAGTCCTCTGTCGGAGACCCTCGCCGGGGTTTCTTAACGGCTTAGGACCTATGATATTCAATTTCTTACATATTCTGAGCGCATCCTTCCACTGGCTGTTACTCGTGCACTCATTCGTATGCAGCAATACTAACTGTCATCAGAAACGTTATGTAGGTTACACTACGCGAGCAGCTTCATAGCATCGACTAACACCCCAGGGCCAAGCGTCCGTTGACCGGGTCCTCCCTTGGTAAGTTCTCTTGCCATTCACCGTTTGTCGCACACCGCCGCCATCTTTTCCGATGATTAAAAAGCTTTGCCTAGATAGTAAATGACCCCCTGGGGCTGATTTTACATTTTCCACCAAGATCACTGAGGAAACCTCTCACTACTTTCTCTACATTTCCTTCCGCACAAGTTCGTGTGCTAACTCGACGAAGCAGCACTGCATTCCCTCACTGCGTTGTCGCTTTTGGACGAAGTCCTGGCGTAGCTCTTGTACCTGATAACTCGACGAAGCAGGGTGCCATCAATGTCAATACTAAGCAAGTAACACCGGTGTCGATACTAAACGAGGGTATTTAGACACGAGTGGGAACTGTCAAATAACGTAGCAGCATGATATTCATGGACTCAAAACGGTTCTAGGTATGCATTTTGAAGGGTAATGATGCAAGATAGCAGAAGACCGCTATATGCACGGCTTTATACATGGCAAAGCTTCGCGGCATACCTTCATTCTTGATTAGTTTGAGACCACAAACTTTTCGCATTACACTAGAATAATCCCATCAGCTTCATATTCCGCCCGTACCACGGCTTCTATGTATCGCGTCTTCAAGATAATGACCTCGACCATCTCGTACCAGCCGTCCCTTTTAGGTCTCAGCAGCACAGGAGCATCACAGCCATCAAGCATAGTGACTTGATCACTAGCAGCCGCATAGTATCTCAGCGCCAGCTTTGCGTTGACTGTCACAAACAAAAAGTGCAAACCCGCAACGTCCGCCAACGCCTGCAAGGCTGGCAGGGATGGCTCTTTGAACGTGGTCACAGGCTCGCAGCGGCCGAGAGTGATATCTTTGCACTCCCTAGATGTCATTAGCAGAGTTTCATAGTCGCGGATGTCGAGGCCGGGGAACTGCGCCGCGTCAATCGATCGGCACGTCGTTCTCGCCGGTGTCGTCGGCGAGCGGAGCCCTTGCCAGACGAGTGTGGCCAGAAGACAGGCCGGTACGGGTACGCTATTGCAGTCACAGCCCGGCCCGCTTCGCCATCCAGATCTAAGAAAAAGAGGGAGTATTGCTTAGGCACAGTTCCAATTAGCCCAATAATCGACTAGAGCGATCATAACGATGTCTGATACAATATGGGATAATCGATATTGTGTGGACGTCTAATTTGCTACGATATATGTTTCATCCTCACTGGTCTTCTCCATCGGGATCCTCTTCAACGTTTCGATGCCTCCGCCGCCGTGGGCTCGCCGTGATCTTCCTCCCATGGCTCCGATACAGCCGCACCAGCATCTCACGCAAGACATCGGTGTCGAAGGCCGTCCTGGGGTCGAACTTGGTCCCGCCGTACGGAAACGGCACGATCTTGACGCGGGCGCCCTCCTCGCCTTCCAGATAGAATTCCAATGAGAATCTGTCGGCTTTGCGAAGTAGATCCTTGAGTAGCACTCCCTTCCCTTCGTGTGCGTCTGCCCATCGCCATAGCGCCGGATCTACATGCATTAAATCAGAACTTGGTTTTCAACCACTGCTTGTGGTGACCCACCATAGAAGTTTAAGGACTCCTTCGGGGAACTCTGATGCAGGATCTGTGCGTTGAACAGCAGCTGCCGTACGATATTGATGTTGCATCCGCAGTCCATGACAGCCTTTCGAAGAATGCTCGTATCAATCATCTGCGCCACACCCAGCAACACTGCCAGCGCCGCCACCGCTCGTTCATTGTTCTCTTCAATCGCTTGTATTAGCCCGCGCTTTGCGATCTCACCAGCCATGCTACCTTCCCAGTCAAGCTCTCCATGCAACGACACCAGGACATAGAGTAGCGCTGCCTTGTCAGCCGACCACGGTCCGTGGAGCAATTTCTCGGGTATATGGAAACCCTCCGCAAACCCGAGGTATGTGATTCTCATGAACATGAAGGGAAACAGGCCATCGAAGGCTTCGAGGCCGTGTGGCTGAACACTTGCATCTTTCCAGATGGCGCCTCTCTGCTCGATCAACGTCCCGTGCGCTTTTTGCACATATGCACGGAAGAAGTCCCACGTGAAGAAGCGGCAGGCAAGGAGCTCAGACTGGAGTTTCGCATCGCTAGTAGTTTCGCGGTCGCGATAGTTGGTCTTGTGGTCCACGGTGTGGAAGAAGGACCGCAGGACAAACTCCAGGGTCACCGTTCTGGACGATAGTTTGCGGCCTATGGCGGGCGAGGAACGAGGGAGAGAAATGTTCATGCTGTACAGGAAAATTACTTCCAGCAGCTCTTGCGGAAGCCTTTGTAATGTCGGCCGAGCCATTTCCGTGAGATCTTTTGACCTGGCAAGCTGTTGAGAGAGTCGAGGTCTTTTGGCTTGCGGCCTGGCAGGCTGTTGAGAGAGTCGATATCGTTCGGCTTGCGACGCCGATGCTTCCAGTGCCTTTTGGACGTTCGATTTTGCGGCACCGGGCTTTTTTCTTTTTCCTCTGATCCTGATGGGCGTCAGATCCATGCTTCCACTGCAGAACCAACAGGCAGCAGCAATGTTGGCGAATGGAGTGTTGCTGTTTCCGAAAACGAGTGCGCCGGGAGAAGGTTAGGCGTGGCGCACCATTTCTCCAGCCACAGTGGCTGACTGCCGCGGGCATGGGTCTTTATGGTTCTCCCCCAATGTTCACCCAGGCACCGCTATAAACAAAGCGCCGCGCCCTCAACACAAACCGCACAATAACATCTCCTCGCCATGCAGGTCCACGCTGTCCCCGACGCCGAGCGCGCATACGACTCGACCGGTCGGCGCCTTCCCTGGGGATTCGAGCTACCCGAGTAAGTGCAAATGCGATTTGAAATGCTGTCTCTAGTCGCGCGATTGAGTATCTCTGAGATCTTGCTGGCCTTTGTGATGTCTTGTCTAGTATAAGACGGCGCTCGGATTCAGCTCGTTCAGCGCAATCCGGTTCAGAGTTTCCGTCACTGATTGCCCGACATTGTCGCAATCCAGACGAGACAGCAAATAGACCGTCCTTGACCACATATAAGACCAAGGTCGTCTGTTCACAAGTCGCGCATAAGTCCTTGCCTCTACCCAACCCCTGCGTCTCAACAACTCGCTAACATGTGGTCCTCCTCCAGTTCCGAGAACTCCAAACGTCGCATACCCGAAGAGAAAGGACCTTTTGGCAAAGCACGCAAGCGCGGCGTCAGCCGAAGCAAAACACCGAACTTCTCGAGCGCACACGACCTCGCCAAACAAGAGAACCTGAAGCACATCGATGACATCTTCGCGCAGTACAAGGCAGAAGACCGGCAGAAGTCGCTTCGGAAGAGCTCGTCCTCGCAAGTCCCCGTATCCGCATCCGCACCGAACATGCTGGAAGCTGGCGCACTGTCCGCATCATTCCAGGCCGGCGCTTCCACAAATGGAGCCAGGATACCAAAGGAGGTCATACTGTATGGGTTTGGCAAAGACCAACAATGGGCTGCGATTAGCAAGTTTGAGGGCATCTCAGGCGGCACCATATATGAGGAGTACGAGCGACAACCGTCAGACCCCCGCTACGGCCTCAGCTTCAGCGCCACTCGTCCGCCAGACTATAGCAAGCTCTCGAGCTCGCAGATCGCAAAGATAAACGAGTACGTAGGAGGAGATCACTGGGTCAAGGTCACATTCGACTCGGCGGAATCTGCCGACCGCGCCGTACACTGGTCTCCGCACGTCATCTCGGGATACGAAGTCTACGCGGAGATCTATCGGGGCACGCAGCCAAAGACCGGTGACAGACCTATCCCCGCGGGCTCGTCATCGCTCACAGCCTCGCCAAACACTATATCCTCCGCGACCATGCATGGCGGCGCCTCCCAGTCCCCCGCCTCAGCGCGGGACCCAACTCCCCCACCACGCCGCCTACCGCGGCCGCGCCCCGGCGCGTACATTGACGCTTTTGACGACGAGGGGCCTCCACAGACACCCCAGACAGCAGCACAGCTAACCCCCGCACCGCAAGACCAGGCCCCCGCCCAGACATCATCGTCCCAGCTCCGCGCAGCCGGCAAGTCCACCCTCCGCATCAAAGGCAAAGCCGTCAAGGTCGGCAAATTCAAAGACGACAAAGTCTTCCTCCCCACGCGGCCCAAGTGGCAGGAAACCCTCGGCCAGCTCCCCATCATAGGGTGGGTCGTCGGCTCCGGCAACGGCCTCATCGGTGACCAGGTACCCCGCGACGCGGACGGGAAGTTTGACCACAACACCGCGAGCTTGTACTGGCGGACGTGGTACATGGTGGACGCATGTTTTGGCACGGATTTCTGCGGCGTCAAGGAGATTGAGTATGATGATTAGGTAAATAATGGCGCGGAGGACGATGTTCACGTTTGGGGCATGGCATGCATTGGGCGGCGTATGGTTTGAATGGTTTGCTTGCATGGTGGCCGGCGCGATTATTGCCGCACTGTACAGTCAGGGGTATGGTATAGGTCGGCTCGATGAACGTTCAGGCTGGCATAGAACATTAATTCGAAATGTGTACATTTGTCTCGCGCAAGTTCAGCCTCGAGATATTCAATAGCTTTTAGCTACACTACGAACAGTAGTACTCTTGGTACTGCCCTCCCTGGGATGCAACATATGATCGCCGATTGTCCTATGGTTTTCATGCATGCCCCGAGCCGGCGAACGCCGTAGTTATGCTTCATCCATGCCTTTTACCTTCGTTCGTCCTTCGTTACACGGAAATATTGAGCCCCGAGGGAAAAATTGATAGCTGTACGCCATCCGGATGCGACTTAACATCCGCATAGCCACTGAGCAGACCGGTGCAGTCGACAGAGCAGACCTCTTGAGTGGCGCCTGCTATCAATATCCATGGCTTGGATGGCACGCATGGTTACACCGAAGAGTGGTGATAATGCAAACTGGCATTCCTAGATACAAACGCCAGTTCATGAAGGCTAGATTTGCCACGCGTGATAAACCATCATACATCCAACCTCATCCCACTCCCTACGCCTCATTCAATCGGTATAATACGCCCATGACAGCGCAGTCCTGCCCAACAATCTCGTTTTCTGTTCCTTAGACATACTGGCTGAGCCAGCGGATGCCCTCGCCGTAGCCTTGTCGCATAACGACACTGCACATGAACACCTCGATCGGTCGGATACCCTCAAGCGGAACTTTGCCCTTGCCCGTTGTCTGGTACAGACCCAGGGCAGCCCTGAGCTGGTCTTCAGAGATGGCGTCTGGGTGGTCGATCTTGTTGCCGAGAATGACGAAGGGCGTGTTGGCCAGCTCTTCCATGGCCAGAAGGGCGTCGAGCTCGGCTTTGGATTCGGTAAGACGCTCGTGGTCCTTGGCGTCAACGAGGAAGACGATGCCGCTGACTTCCGGGACTACATCCTATTAGGAGAGGTCTAGGATATCGGAAGGGGATGCGTACAGTAGTCGCGCCAAAGACGGCGGGCTTGTGCGTGACCTCCGAGATCGAAGGTAGTGAACTTGACGTTGCCGATGGAAAGTTCCTCTGAAGTGGGGTGGAGGGTGGGTTGCCTGAAACGGTGAATTAGCATACGTTTGTTTGTTTTGAAGTAGTTGGAGCCTCACAGAACTGCCACCCTGTCGTTCTTCAGCATGTGAAGAAGCCTGTTCATATTAACCAGGTGTCTTCCTGGCCGTGCCGATATGCCTTACGTTGTCTTTCCCGCATTGTCTCTGTGTCAAAGTCAGCTTGACGTTCAGTAGTGAGGCGTGATTGGGCGCATACAATCCGAGGAAGAGAAGCTTGGCGTGCTAGTTCTCTACGTCAGCGATTGACCAGGATAGCGTGTGTGCTTCCAATCACCTTGTTGAGCAGGCCGAGTGACGCCAAAACATCGTAGACTGTTTTCTAGTCAGGGAACATTTCAAGACTCGGCGAGGGGCGCGGTGCATTGCAGAGAGAGAATCAAGAGGGATGTGAATGCGCGTGCCACCCGTAAGGCCAGCCCTCTAGCGAACCACCGAGTACCGATACCCCCAGTCTCATATGCAGCGGTATACGGCTACCGAGCACTGCCTCCTGCACGGATTTGATACGAGAAGCGACGTGAAGGTGACGTGCGATAGAAGTGTCGAGGGTGTAAGAGATCATTTACTTACACCTGTGCTCAGCGTCAGTGGGAGCAGTACAAGAGTGCGGGCACAGGCTGAACCCTACCAATTTATAATCCACATGATTATTGTGTACTATGAGGCGTATCTCGGGTTATGCGGTTCGCGGCTTGCGGTTTGGTGCTCGCGGTGATGTGGTGGTGAGCCGGGCTTCTTTAGCTGCTCGAGGCGGTCCGTCACTTCCTAATCGCACGGGCCGAGAGTTGTTGCGAAATGCGCTAACCTTTTATGGATAAAGCATCACGTGCCCGTTCCTCTTCCAAGTTCCAAGGTCCCGAGGTTCCACTTCAACCTCACACTTGAGTCGAATTTTCAAACCCCTTACGGCAACGACGATAAATTAGAATATGTGCTACCAAAAAGGAAGCGTTATCTTTTCTGAGAAAAGAACAGTGCAGAGACCCGGCGTATTGCAAGTGAAACGTGCCCAATATCCCGTTCACGGACTCTGGTGCTGCTTAAATCGATAGGTTGAGAAAAGCAAGTACAATTATATACGGAATCTCTTTTATCTTCCCATAGGTACGCAGTCAGTACGGTGGCTTAGGGACGCGATAGGCATAGTGATGTACTTAAGCTTGACCACAATCCAAGCAATGATTTCTACGGATCTCGGGAGGTAACAACTACTTAGAGAGCCTATAAGTACTGGCTGTTTTTCTGTGTTTGTATCCTGCAGCTTTTTGGCTGTACTTCGTCTCCGGCTCGAGCGGGAATTTCGTGCGAAACTACAAATGGACATCGATGATTCTTCTGCAAGGCTTTTCAGAGAATGGGGGTGTAAGTATCCGTCCCGTGCTTTCTCCAAAAGGTGTGAAATGTCGCGGCAGTATGAAGATACCATGAGGGCGGAAGAGCAACTGCAATGGTGCTGGAAATCTTCGTATGTACAACTCGTACATTCATGTAAAAGGTGAGCTACGTTGTCTCATCGGCAAATCTGATATGCAAACGTCTAAGACGCTGAGCTGTGAACAATCAACTGGTCTACTTTTAAACAACAATTCAAAGTTGCCGTGCGAGTGTTCCTATCTAAACAAGGGTATTTGTATGATGATGCTTACCAATCTGAAGATGAGACGGGTGATCCAAGCGGTGTAACCCAAGGCTTTTCATGAGATAGTGACACGACGCCCTCGTCCACTTGACTGGTCCGGCCCAAAATAACGTTAACATCAATCTCAAGCTTATTGTCAGGCTCTTTGGACACCCTACAAGCCAGGTGGTCCTCGTGTAATCCGTGACTTGGCGCCAGTTTGATGTTTGTTTGGAGAGCATGAGCTGAGGTCGACGTTTCCGGAGATCACCGCCCTCTGGCGCGCTGGTGTAAGCCGACGAGGTTATGCTTCCTGCTGGCGGCTGATCACCGAATGCTTATTTTGTAAGTACGATGATACCTGAATTCCATTCGCCCACGGCTGCTAGTGAGCGGATACCACGGTTGAGTGTGGACTCCCGCCCCGGAGCTTTGAACCTGGTTTGTCCAGCATCCAGTCTGACATCAGAAGGCATGGCAACCGCACGGGTTCTGGCATGCGGCGCATTAGCATCTTGGAAGCATGGGACCGTAGTCCCTAAGGCCGTTCGGCGTACCATCTACGCGCTGAATTTGCCTAATGAGGGTTGGTCGCCAACCATATTAATCATTTCATGAACCTGTGAACGAATCAATTAACACCGCGGCCTTGCGTTGTTTCATAGAGTTCAATGTTAACCCGACAAAGAAGCACAGTCATCATAGACATTCGGGCGAATTCGGCCGGGAGCGAACTTGGTCTACACGATCGAGGTAGCGGGGAATGGCTTAGGGTCAGCTTAGCTATTGCCGGTCGACTCATAATGATGACTTGGCCAATGTTGTTGAGAAGTATGATAGTTGCAGCAGTGACGCTATTTCCACCCCGAATAAGTCGGCATGGTATGTTGTTGATTCGATTGTACGAATACATAGAAAGCAGCAGTGAAGTGAAGTTCCATCCATGTATGTTGGGAGCACGAGGCTCAGCGATGACCAAGCGAACGTGGCGCTAGGTGCACTACCGTGTTGCGACAGTCCGTGCACAGAGATAGACGATACACACCCTAATATAAACGCGCTACTAATAATTTAAAACTATAATACTCTATATAAAAGCCCTTATTATAAAATTTTTTAAAATTAAATTTTTTTATAATTAAAATTTTTAATAATTATAGATTATTTTTATATATTTATATTATATAATATTTTAGTAATTAATATACTATTTTAATTAATATATTACTTTTTATTATTAAAAATAAATTTTTATTTTATCTTTAAAGTTTTATAAATTTATACTTTTTTTTTATATAATAGAGTTACTATTAGTAACTACCTAATTAGAAAAAAGAGTGCTAAATATACTATATAAACTAATAACTAGCTCTTAAAAGATACTACGCTAAGTCTAATTAAAAAATATAATACTAAAATAAATATATAATAACTACTTAATAGTACTTAATAGTATTATAATTTAGTATAATTTATTATTTTCTATAATAACTTATACTAGCGTATTTACTATTATATACTAATACTAAATAGATATTTATAAAAAAGAGATATTAATATATTATAATTATAATATACGTTACAGCGTCTAAAGTACTATTTACTAATAATAGTATACTACTATTATATAACTAAAATACGCGCTTCTAGTATATTAAAAAATAAAATTTTAATAAAATATATATACTAAACTTACTCTAGTCTATACTATAAAGTATAATATATAAAATTTATACTTACTATATAGTTTTTTATTTTTATTTAAAATTATTATATATTAGTATCTTTTAAATATAATTATACTAATAAAATATAAAATAACTATAATTTAATATAGAATATTAAGTATTTAAAATACTATATACTTTTTTAAATAAAAGTATATATATACTCCTCCTTTTTTAAAACCCCTTTTAGTCGCCTATACAGCCACTATAGCCACACTCTTTTATTTAATAAATATATAAATATATATACTTTTTTAATAAAATTATAAAAAAAAAAATTTAACACATTAAGTATAAAGGCATACATATACTCCTTCTTTTTTAAAACCCCTTTTAGTCGCCCTGAGTCACTACAGCCATACTATTTGTTCGATTAGTATATAAATATATTAATTATTTAATATTATTTAATAATTACTTAAAATAAATATATATTATATTATAAACTAAATATTTACTATATAAAATTATAATATAATTAATAATTTATTAGTAACATTATTATAATATTAAAAATTATTACTAATAATATTTAAAAATTTAATAACTTTTTTAATACGATTTAAAATTAAATATAATTTTATAATATTATTTAACTATATATAAAGAGTATATAGATAGATTTTACTAATATATTATTAAGTAATTAAAAAGTTATATAATAAATACTATAAGTTTTACTTTTTTTTAAGTAAAAATATAATTACTTAATAAAGAGATAAAAAATATATAATAATATATAATATATAATAAGTTATATTAATTATTATATTATGTAATTATTAAATATTAAATATTTTAAACTTAAATATTTTAATATTATAATAATTTTACTAATAAATTATTATTAGTATTTTAATTTTTTTTTTCGATCTAGCCTTACCTGAATTTTTCGACACATTAAGTATAAAGGCATGTATATACTCCTCCTTTTTTAAAAACCCTTTTAGTCACCCTAAGCTACCACAGCCACACTATTTGTTTAATTAATATATAAATATATATAAATATATTAAATTTTTTATTATTAATATATATTTTATAATATAATATATATTTATTATAAGTAATTACTAAATAATATTAAATAATTAAAAAGTTATAAAACTTTTAATTTTTATATTTATATATTTATTAAATAAAAGGGTGTGGCTGTAGTGGCTGTGTAGGCTTTAATATTTATTTTTTTTAAATAAAGAATATACTAGTTTTATTACTTAATATTACATATCAAATTATAATTATTTTATATTTAATTATTATAAATATATTTAGAAAATACTAATATATAATAATTTTAAAAGAGAGTTAAAAAATATTTAGTAAGTATAAATTTATTAAACTTTAAATTTAAAAAAAAAGTTTTAATTACAAAGAGTAATAATTATAAAAAGTAAGTTAAAAAGGATATAGGCTAGCCTAAAAGTATAGTAATAGTATAAAGATATATATACTTTTATTATATATACGTATACAAGGAGGCGTATAAAAAGAGAAATAATAAAAGCGTAAGCTACTAGTTATACTATAACTAGTAGTAGTACGTATACTTTTACTAAAAAAAGTTTTAATAAAAAAATAAAATAAAATTTAGTATATATACTATATTAAATCTATACTATAAATTAGATTATAGTTACCTTATATATAATACCTTTTTATAATAATTTTTACTATTATAAGTTACCTTATTATTATAGTAGTAATTAGTGGCTAGTATATACTTTAGTATATTATATATAGGCTAATAAAGGCATACACATACTCCTCCTTTTTTGAAACCCCTTTTGGTCGCCCCGAGCCACTACAGCTACACTTTTTATTCGATTAATATATAAATATATATATATAGGCTAGATTTATTAAAGCTTATATAATTTTAAATAATTTATATAAAGATCTATTTTACGTATAAGTTAATATTATAACTATAAAAGAAAAAACCGTAACTAATATTTAGTAAAAAATTACTTAGTAGTTAAGTACTTAATAGCTAAATAAGTATAATTTAATTATTTATAGAGTTAAATATACTATTAAAAATAAGCGCGTTAGAAATACCGTTTACGTAAAAATTAAAAAAGTAATTAAAATACTAAAACTGTAAAAAATAGTAGAATAAAACCTAAAGACTAAAAAAGGTAGATACGTTAAGGCGGTAAATCTAATTAAATAAAATCTTTATAATACTATTAAAAAGGATAAAGACTAAGTACTATTAATAATAATTAATAAAAAATTTTTTATTAATATTTAGGAAGTTATATAGGCTATAGAGATATAGGTATAAAATCGTCTTAAGTACTAAGCGTAGAGCGTAAAGGGCGATAAAGAAAATAGCTATATAAAATTAGTATATTTAGAAATATAAAGGCTTATAAGATATAAAAAGTAATAAATATAAGTAATAGCACTTAGAATATTATAAATTAATTAGTAAGTAGTGTAATTAGTTATATTTTATAACTTTAAAAGTAACTATTAAATAGCTACTAGAGCTAAGCTTCTAATAGTTATATAACTAATTTACTAATAATAAAGGGATAGTTTAATAAGAAGAATAATAATAACTAAGTATATAAGTACCGTCCAAAGAGTAACATATTAATAAATATATATTTATATATTAATCGAACAAATAGTGTAGCTATAGTAGCTTAGGGCGACTAAAAGAGGTTTTAAAAAAGGAGGAGTATGTGTATACCTTTATTTTAATAAATATAATATATTTTAGAACCCCTTTTAGTCGCCCCGAGCCACTACAGCCACACTATTTGTTCGATTAATATATAAAAAATATATAAAATATAATATATTAATAAATATAATATATTACTAAATATAATATATTAATAAATATAATATATTACTAAATATAATATATTAATAAATATAATATATTACTAAATATAATATATTAATAAATATAATATATTACTAAATATAATATATTACTAAATATAATATATTACAGGGGGGTAAAATTGAAAAAGACCAATTAAAAAAGATACCTTTTTTAAAGTTATATAACTCTTTAATTAGTAAGCTTAAAAATATAAAAAAAACACTGTATTAAAGGGACAGACTAGTATATTCTATTTATATACTTAGGGGCTGCTTACTAAGGGGTTTAGGGGTAGTAAAAAATTACTAAATATAGAAAATTTTTAAGGCCCTACTTTAAGTTAGTACAACTTTTTATTTAAGGTGTAAAATTAGCTTATTTTTATATATAGTAATATATATACTGAATTTTATTAGTATATAAATTATTTTTATAGTTTAATATATTAATTATATAATTATTAATAAAAGTTAAATTTTCACATTTTTAATAATAAACTAGTAAATAACATATTACTAGTATTTAATATAGTATCCCTAGTATAAAGGTATACACATACTCCTCCTTTTTTAAAACCCCTTTTAGTCGCCTACACAGCCACCACAGCCACACTATTTATTCGATTAGTATACAAATATATAGTATCCCTAAGCTTATATAACTACCTTATAATAGCGAGGTGATAATAAATATTATTATTAGATACTTTTTATAGTATTTTATTTTACTCTTTTAAAATTATACTATTTATAGTCTCTATACTTCCTAAACTTATATCTATATCTAAATTAGCCTTTTTATTGTTATTAAGCTAAGATATTAAATAATTTTATATATTTTCTATAGGCGTTAAATTTGGGGTTAAGGCTATGTATAATAAAAATATAATTTTATTTTTTTTAAAATAGTTTAAATTATTTATTATTTTATTAATAGGGACGGTATCCTATTATAATTACTAATCTAAATTAAGATTTTTATAAATTTTATAAATATACTATAATATAATAAAAATATATATAATTATATTAATAAAGCACCTAAAATATCTATTATTATACTTACTCCGTTTTATCTTTAGTTTAAACCTAGATATAATAGACTTTATTAATAAAACTTTTACTAGTAAAAGAAATAGAAGAATTACGTATTTAAATAAATACTAAATAGCTTCTACCTTCTAACTAAATAGCCTTTTAAATTTAAAATATTTAAATATTAATTATAAAATACTTAATATAACTAATATTAATAAAGTAGAATTATAAGGCAAGAATATATAAAATATAATATATAGTAAAATACTAAAATATTAAAATAACTTACTTTATAATTACCTAATAGCTAGTTCTTTTTTTACTCTTTTTTTACTTCTTTTTTTATTATATTCCCTTCTAATGTTTTATATTTATATTACTAACTTCTTAAAAAATTTTTTTTTTTAATTTATATATTTAATATTTTTTATATTTTGTTTAGCGTGTTTTAACCTGTTTTTTAGTATTTTTTTTATTAATTATAGGTTTTTTAGTATTTATTGTAATATTATAATACAACTCTTATAAAAAGTCCTTTTTAATTTTTTTTTAATATATTTAAACTATTTTCTAAACATAATTTTTTTTTTTTTTTAGGCTTTTAATTAAGTTTTTATTAATAATTATTTCTCTTTATATTACCCTAAGAACTCTACCCCTTTTATATTTATTTATATTATTATTATTATTATTTTATTTTTAATATAATATATACTATTATATATACTATTATAAGTTTATTTAAAGTAAAAATAATTATTAGAATAGAAGTTTTTACCCTAAAAGTAGATGAACTTTACTTTTAAGTTTTATTAAATATCTCGCTATATTAAAGGAATAAAAGTCTAAGTTTATAAAATTAAAAAGATATTATTATATACTATAATATTACTAATATATTACGTAAGTAGTGCTTATATAAGCATAAGCTAAATTTTTCTTATTAATATAATTTTATTATTAGATTACTAAGATACTTCGGAAAACATTTTACGTAATCTAGACTAGACCTAAAAGGGTATAATAAAAATTTTAGTTAATTATATTTACTAACTAAAAAGTTATAGGAGTCTAAAAAAGGGATTAAAAAATTACTATATTTTAGTAATTTTAATTTATTATAGGTAATAAATATAACGTAACTAAAATTCTAGTAAAAATCTATATAGGTTTCTCTTTAAAACGGTATTATTCACGTATTTTTTTAGCTTAGTAATTAATTTTATATAAATTTTTCAAAACGATATCTTTTTTAATTAGTCTTTTTTAATTTCACCCCCCTGTAATAAATATAATATATTAATAAATATAATATATTAACAGATACAGTATATTAATAGATATAATATATTAATAGATATAATATATTAATAAATAAAATATATTAATAACTAAAATATTATATAATATAAATATATAAAAGCTATTTATAAGTTTAAAAAATATTAACTCAAAAAAAAATTTATAATAAAAGCTTTTATATACACTTTTATAGTTTTAAATTATTAGTAGCGCGTTTATGTTAGGGTATGCATTGTCTGTCTCTGTGCACGGACTGTCGCAACACGGTAGCCACCGCGCGGCCATAGGACGCCAACATCTCCCGCCCCCGATCAGCTGTACGTCAGCATCAGCCTCAATACCTAAGAGGTAACGACGATAAAAGGAATCCTGAGTCTTGCCAACGCTTGCCGAGATCGTACTAAATACTCTGATAATACGCACGGATACTCGCAGATCCGAACACTTGTCGCGCCTGAAGCCTCAAGGCAATATGTGGTTGCAAACTTCAGCTATAAATTTATAAAATATTAATTTTTTATAGTAAAAATAATATAAAGAAGCTAAAATAATTTTATTATAGCTATAATACTTATAATATTATTTAAACTTAGAGTTATTTTATATATAAAGCTTTATTCTAAATAATAGCTCTAATACTAGACTATACGCTATATAACTTTATATAATTATATATTTTATACTAATAAGTAATCTCTAATAGTTATAAAGTGTATTATAATATTTTACTTATAGTTATAGAGTATAAACGTTAAGTAATATAATTTTCTTTAATTTTAATACCTTCTTTATTATATAAACCATATGAGTATAAAGGCATGCACATACTCCTCCTTTTTTAAAACCCCTTTTGGTCGCCCCAAGCCACCACAGCCACACTATTTGTTCGATTAATATACAAATATATATATATATAAACTATAATTATAATTTTTAGTCTATATTATAGAGCTAAATTAAAGCGTTAAATAAAATTAAAAATCTTTAAAATAGCTCTTATATTAAGAAAGGTATTAAGCTTTAAAAGTTAAAATTTTTACTTACTAATAGGTAGGTAATGCCTATATAGGTAACTTGACTATAGGGTATATTATTTACTAAAAATTATTAACTATCTTTTTTATAATTAATAATTTTTATACTATTATTTTTTTTATAAAAAAATATAGTATGGTCTAGGTTTATTTATAAAATATTATAGTTTAAATAGTAAAAAACTCTATAAACTTATTAAAAAATAAAAAATTATTAATAACTAGACTAAAGTTTTTATTAAAAAATTATTATTACTTTACCTAAGTTACTAAAGGTACATTTTAAAATTTTAGAAAACTATAATAATAAATAAAAAATTTTCTAAATTTAATATATACTTATAAGATTAGAAAATATATAAAAATTTTATATAAGTACTATATAAAAAAGTAAAAAATAATATTTAAATTAATAGTAGAACGAAAAAGGTAACATAACTTTAATACTATAAATAAAAATACTATTAAAAAAATTAAGTTAATAAATAATAGTTAGCTCTAGAATTTAATAAAAATAGAATAGAGATAGTAATTAATTAAGTTAACTTTATATAGAGTTATACGTAATATTAATAAAGCGATATAACAGTTCTATATTAAAGAGCGGCGTTGGTTCCGAATGCCTATTTATGCAGTCATTAGACGACGTAACTTCAGCGCCACCACAATGTCCGTACTACAAGTTTCTGCAAGCCGGAGGCATGTCCAAGCAGGGAGACTGCCTTACTGTTCTCCATCCTTTCATTGCATACCCTGGAGCAACTTCTTGCATGGATCCCGGTCTTCAACCACCATGAGGAATACCATGTTTTATTCTCCTTTTCGCTCCTTTGCTGTGGCTGGAGCTCGGACGCAACAGCCATCCTCTCCCAGCAAAGCCGCCTTCCACTTCGGCCATGCCACCTCAACCTCACTGTTCCCCTTGTGTCATCCCAAAACACGCGACCGCGCGGCCGAGGGCCCCTTATACCTGCGACTTCAGCTGCTTTCATGACGCTGTGGCTCCAAAATGATGATGATGTGGTAGCATGTCTGGGGACACTGCTCTGTGCGATCCCAGTTTGTTCGACAGCCCCAGTCCTCGTACATTCTTTTCGCCGATGCCACAGTCCTCTTCATCACATCAACGATCCGCAGAATGACCACAACCTACTTATAAAGACTGGAATGCCATCTACTATTTCATGGCTACACCACGGCAGGGTGACACTCCCATCACTTCACCGACCTCAACGACCTCAACGACCTCTTCATCCACTCCCAGTATCGTATCACCAGGCTTTTTATCGGTTCCAGGTTCACATCCCTCTCGTAGAACTTCTCGTCTACCAGAAGTCAACGCATTTGAAGAAGAGCTGAACTGGTTCCTCTCGCCAACATCAGGTCAACCCAGCTTTTCTGTACCTCACATTGTGGAACCTTACGATTCACCGGTGGAACAAAGGTCGCGACCTCCAAGTGTGGGAAGAGATCGATCATCGTATCGACCTTCTGTGTCTGTCTACTCTACGGGCTCCATTGACCCGGGATCTATAAACTTCAGCAATCCTCCCCCAAGACGATACCGCGTCCCCTCGTTCGGAAACATGACTAGTTCACGCCCAGCAATGACAGCTGTAAGTGGTCAATTTTCCAAAGGACCAACTATACGGACCAAATAAGATTGAAAGCCTAGCAATCTATGTATTGCCTGCGATGATACAGGAATACCAATACCTTTCCGTACGATGTTGTACCACGTTCAAAATAATCCTTGGTCTCCTGTCATCGCATTGGAAGAGAGCTACGGCCCCATGTCGTCTACATTGGTACACGTCGTATTGAGAATTCACCAAGCATATTACTATGTGACAAGATGATGTTATCGTAGCAGGCGTGCTAACAAATCTCAGGTCGAGAAGGAGCAGATGATACAAGCGCTTAATTCTCACCGCATCAACACGCTCGCTGAACTTCGGCGCATCGAGAAAACTTTTGCAAAGGTGGGCTCGCCCGACGTGGCTGCCCCCATGACTGCAGCCTGTAAGTAGCTATTTCAGACGGACATTCCTACAGCTAACATCTTGAACAGGGTCATATTATGTCAACTCCCATGGTCTACTGACCGAACTACGCGGGCTGACGAAGAACTATCCTTTCAGGTACGTGAGAGTCCTTGCGCGAACGCACTCACGTACCTGCTCGCTGACGGAACTTGTGAATTGTAGCTCCGAGTGTATAGAGGAAGCAAAGCGAAGGGTCTACGCCGATCCCGAATCCAACCGAAGCTGGAACTTCTGTTGGTTGGTCCTGAACAAGGTTCTCCGAGAGTACGTGCGCAATCGTAACACTTGTGATTACTTTCCGATCTAATGCTCTGTAGTCAACTCATCCCTCACTATGCTCAACACCAGGCATCACAGCCTACCATGTGGGGTGGCCGGACCCCATCGGCTGACGGTGTGACCCAATTGACGAACGCTTTCGTCGCAGAATGGCACTGGGCCGTCCAGCAGATGCTCCAACACTGGGACCAACCTCCTAGTCGCTGAGCCAAGCAAATGGTGTCCAGCACCTACCCGTTTCCACACCGTTGTGGTTCCGGTGCCGTGAGACACAATTTTCAAAACCGCTTGGTTGCTGAGGAGTACTCGGGGAGTACTCGCAATCATCTTCGGAGAAGTTGACCTTTCCTCATTTGCATCATTTTCATGCTCGTTGCACCCTTTCGTATACTTGTCATTGTTTTCACGTAGTCTTTCTTCTCCATAGTTGCTTCATATTCTTACTTTCATTTGTCATTCATCGCTCACGTTTTCCCCTACTACGTCATCTTTTGGTCACTCGTGGAACTTCTGTTGTGCTCACAGTTCTAGGAGATACGGGACGGGAATTTGCCCATGGGGCTTTTCCATTTCTAATTGATTGCGTGAATCGCCAAAGGCAAGAAAGCTGCCCAAGCAAGGGCCACTGCGAACTGCGGGCGCACCTGAGCTCTTGTTGCAACAGATGGAAGCTTTCCTCCCTCCAGGGCCATTCCATCGATGCGAGGCCTATGAGGATGTTAACTGGAGAGCCCCCAAACTCGCGGTCAGGGTACTTACACCACATCCGTATCGTCATAATAAGCAGACCTCCTGGTATCCCCATTCAATATCTGGTCGTTCGTCAAGACGGCTATTTCGTTACCGAAGCTCACAATCGGCATGTTCGGAAAAAAGCCCTTGGTCTGGATCACATAGCGCGCTAGCGCAAACAGAGCATAATTCTCAGCATTATTCAACGCATCATAGCTCGTTTGCGTGGACAAGGTCGCTAGCAGTTTCGCCCTAGTCACGCCGTACGCATACCTCAGGACGCGGATATCCGGGCTTCCTGGTGTATGGTGCTCGTCATCCATGACGCCTGCTAGAACTGACGTATTCATTGGGCCGGTCGTCGCATTCGTGGTCCATTCGAGTGTGGCGTTAGGTTGTAGGTTTGGAAAAGACGTCGTTACGACCGCTTGCCCAACGTCGCTGATATGCATTACCATTCGGGCCCATACAGAAGCTACCAGATACGTGAGTTTTGATTGCCCAATCGGCCTTGGTATCCTCACCTCGACTGATGTACCTCCCCAAACCAAACTTTGACTGCTCGCTGCCTGACTCATCGTTGACCTGCTCGTCCAACGGGTCCAAGTCAAAATACCCCTCACAGAAGTTGATGTGCGGCTCGTTCCCAATGTTATACGCTGTATGCTTTCCATTCTTCTTATTCCCCTTCTCACATATATCCGCCGGGTCGTCGCACCGAACGTGTATATCCGGATTTCGTGTCTCGTCCTCTTCCAGGTTCGCATACTGCGCTGCGCGCCTCAGATTCCCTCTTATCAGATTCGTATAGTTCTTGGTGCGGTACGGCCGCCCAAAGAACTCGATTGCGCATTGGGATTCGAAGTCAGGGTCTTGCGCTGCGGCGAACAGCTTGTTCATCTCGTCGAAACCGTCGCGAATCCATTTGACGTCTTTGTCTTTGCAGCCTTCGCCACCCGTTAGAGATGCCGCATAGTTGAGGAAGGGCTCCTTTTTGTCGACGTCGATGTAGCCGTCGGATCCGTCTGAGCCGTGGGGTGAGCTGCCTGGTGCAGCGAGAGCATGAGTGACGATCGTGGTGGATAGGAAGATGGGTAATGAGAGTAGTGTTTGCAAGGTGAGCATTGTCGATGGAGGCCGGAAGTCTGTACGGAAGTCTCCTAACGTGGTAGAATGTAACAGCTGCTATCGGGAGCCAGTATGTTCGCTTCGATGCCCACGTAGTCGATGTTCTATGGTCAGGGCATCGTTAAGATGTTGTATCTGGGTAACGACAGAGTCCAGCCGCAAGCCATACAGGGTGCAAGTGCGATTCATTAAGGTGAAGGTTCGGCCCGCATAAGATTTGAGCAACCTGGAAACGCCGTGTTCCAGAGCGCGACACAACAAGCCGGAACCCTGCGCCGAATGCAATCCAGTTGATGGGAGGGTGGGGCGTTAGTTGGACTCCCTGCAACGGCAGTATACGCGAACTGTAGCTACCCTCTGGTTGCAGACTCCTAGGCATTATTCTTTATCGGGCCCCAGTCTCAGGTGGATTTGAAGCCAACTTCGACTAGCAAAAGATCAACACTTTGGATTTGATCGAAATTTGAATTGATCGTGGGATATCACGCGCTATGTTCTCAATCATTATGCGTCTCAGATATGCTGCTAGGGGGCAAGCAATGTCTGAGGTCGACCCGAAACTCAAGCTTCGGATGGCCGTTCCACGCACCTGCTTTTGGAAATCCGTAACGAAGGCTTCCAAGCCTTTTGTCTATCGCTATGAATGTGATCTCGAGGTCTGCAAGACCCTAGGTCTAGTGTACTCATCTTTTGAAGCGCCTGTTAAGACAGAAACCTGGCTTTAATAGCATATAATGTTCCATATGTCGATGAGACGAGCTTGACAGGTCGAGGCCTGAACTAAAGGGAAGCGTGACGATTATGTAATTTCTTATTAATGCATAAGCGTAACCAACTGCCTTCAGACCTTCACAATTCTCTACCTCTACGTCTGCAGCAACTCGTCCAGAGAGATGAAGCCCACAAATCAGGCGCCTTGAAATGGCCGCACCTAGGACTAACAATGGAACGTGATCGTGGCGACTGGTGCTCAAAGAAGTAAATTTAAAGCTTGTTTTACGATTAAGTTCTGTACAAGCGATCGCCTAGATCCCAGGAGGGTAATATAGTAGACGCAGTCCTAATAAAAATATTAAATATAAGATAAATAGATTAATACTTATTATAGTTGCGCTACCTCCTACAGGTTTAATAGTTTAATTTATATTAAATACCTTATTAATAATAATTTTCCTATAATAATCTATATAGTAATCTTATTATCTATATTTAATACTCTAATTATAGATTATAATAAATTATTTTTTTAATTATTTTTTAAATTATTTTTTTAAAAGTTATAATATGCTTTTTTCTTCTTAATTAGTACTTTATAATAAAAGTAATTTTATAAGTTTTTTATATAGTATCTTTTATACTTTTTCTTAAAAAGCTATTTAATTTTAAATAGCTTATTATTACAGAGGCTTAAAAGTAAATATTAAATATTAATATTTAATAAGAATCTATATATAGGGATCTTGCTAGGTGTCTTAAGGTAAGGTAAAAGTATATATTAAAATACGGCCAGCACTTATTTATTTAGTTATTATTATTCTTCTTATTAAACTATCCCTTTATTATTAGTAAGTTAGTTATATAACTATTAGAAACTTAGCTCTAGTAGCTATTTAATAGTTACTTTTAAAGTTATAAAAATATAACTAATTATACCGCCTATTAACTCGTAATACCTTAAGTACTATTATTTATACTTATTACTCCCTATATTTTATAAGCTTTTATATTCCTAAATATACTAATTTTATATAGCTATTTTTTTTATTACTTTTTAGCCTTTACACTCTACGCTTAGCGCTTAAGATAATTTTATACATATATTTCTACGGCCTATACAATCTTCTAAATATTAGTAATATTTTTTTATTAGTTATTATTAATAGTACTTAGTTTTTATTTTTTTAAGTAGTATTATAGAGGCTCTATTAAACTAAATCTATATATATATATTTATTTTTTTTAGACTTATGTCTTATTCTGCTATCCTTTAAAGCTCTAGTATTTTAATTACTTTTTTAATTTTTATATAAATAATATTATTAACGCGCTTATTTTTAACGGTATATTTAACTCTATAAATAATTAGATTATATTTACTTAGTTACTAAGTATTTAACTACTAAGTAATCTTTTATTAAATATTAGTTATAGTTCTTTTTTGTACAGTCGTAACGTTAACTTATTGTTACAATTTAGGTGTTTCTGCTCTAGATAGGAGCGTGCTTACGTAATAAGGGATATATAGTCTACGCTGCGGGGCTTTAGCTTAGCAGCGATTCGTCTCTTTACTCTTACAGATAATATATACCTAATTCGTCTCATATATTATACTACATTACTACTCTACCCTAATTACTAACACTTATATATAAAATAAATTTTTATATAAATTACCTAAAACTATATAAGTTTTAATAAATCTAGCCTATATATAACGTACTAAAATATATACTAGCTACTAATTACTACTATAATAATAAGGTAATAACTTATAATAATAAAAACTATTATAAAGAAAATATTGCGTATAAGATAGCTATAACCTATTTTATAGTATACTCCTAATATAGTATTTTTACTAAACTTTATCTCCTCTTTTATTAGAATTTTTTTTAATAGGAGCGTATATACTACTACTAGTTATAGTATAGTTAATAGTTTATATTTTTATTATTTCTCCTTTTATACGCCTCCTCGTACTTGTGTATATAGTAAAAATAGATATATTCTTATACTATTATTTTACTTTTAGGCTAGCCTATATCCTTTTTAACTTACTTTTAATAATTATTAAAATACTAGTTTTACTAGCGCGGGCGTACCCGTTTTAGTATTTATACTTAAATAAAAGGTATCTTTATACTTATAATACTATTCCCCCCTTTAAAAAGCTTTATATATCCCTTAATTAACGTACTTTGTAAGCTTTATAAAGCCGCGGTATAACGCAATAATAAGAACTTAATAAATACTAAATAGCTTATATATAACAAGGCTATATACGAGTAGTATAAATTTTAAACTCTTAAAAGTTATACTTCTTTCTTTTAGTAAGAGTTATAGTACCCTATTAAATATAGTAATACTTATACTCTAATCTATATTTATAGATTAGCGACTACTTATAATTATCTTAGAGGTTATTAGTAATTACTACTTATAATTATATATAAGGTAATTAGATATTACTAAACGTATAAACTTTAGAACTAATAAAGTTATTAGGCGGTTATCTAGTACCTATAATAAAATATTTAGCTTTTAAAGCTAATAAGTTTAGCTATCTACCTATATTCTATACTATATTATCTTCTACTTTTTAAAGTTCTATTAAATATCTATTTAGTCTTTTTTAAATTATTTTATATTATTACTGTTACTGTCGTTATACTTTAAGCTACTAATAAGAACTTATTACCTATCCTTATTATAGACGCGCCTTTTATTAATAAAATTATATAAAAATTATATAGTAATACTGCGATTTTAGCCCTAAAAACGGTTTATAGTATTTTAGTAATTAATAAATTCTTTTATAATTAATTTATTAAGATAGTGCCTAAAATAGCTACTAGCTAAACTAAAAAGCAAAGATCTATTATTTTTTATATATTTAGTTACGTACTTAGCGTATACTATTAAAAGAACTAATATATAAAAGAGAGTTTTCTTACTTAAGTAAAAACTATAAAGTGTATATAAGAGATAGAAAAGAGTAAATAGTATAAAAAACTTATAGTAAGCTTTAAATAATATTAAAACTAAATAAATAAAATAATACGCGTTTAGGAGTACGCGTTTAAAATTTAAAATACTCTTAATTAAGTAATATATTACTATAGGGCTAGGCGATACTAAATACGCTTTTATTTTTAACTAGTAAGTATTACTAACTAGATAGTAAGTATTTTTTTTTTATTTATAGGCGGCGTAGGTACTAATAATAGTAGGTATAACTTTTTTTATTTTATAAAACTACTAGATAAGCTAGGTGTGTACGTAACTTACTTTAGTAGGCCTTTATAATATTATTATTTTAGTAAAAAGTTTAATAGGTAATATAAAAGCTTAGCGCAGAATTAAATAGAAAAATATTACTTTAAATTACATAATAAGTCTATAATAATATTATTAGTTTATAATATTAGTAGGCGGAGTAAAACGTAATAAAAATAAAATATAAAAGAATAAATAAGCCTTTTATACTCCTGCTCGAGAGTGGCTTTATATATCCCTAACTTTTATATAACAGGCCGGAGTTAAATACTTATAAAAGTAAAATATATAACTATTTAAATAATAGGCTATAGAGCTACTGTTATCTATAATCTAATTATTAAAATTATAAAGTATAATAGGTAAGCCTAGCTCCTTTTATCTATTACTTATACTTTTAAAAGAGCTTTTTATACTAAGCTATATTATCCTTACAGTTTTATTATACTACTTATTTATTAACTATATTTTATTATCTATTAATTATCTATTAATTAGTTATTTATTTATTTATTATAAGCTAGGCGATAGCTATTTATATATTATAAGCCTTTAAAAAAAATATACTTAATTATTAGAATATTTACAAGTAACGTCGATAATACTCTATAAAATATTTTTAATAATCTATAATATTAAAGTAAAATTATTAGTTAGGGTTATTAAAATCTCCCTATTTAATAAAATACTTTAATAGGTCTTTATAGCTAGTATTAGGATTAATTATATATTTATTAATTTTATAATTTAGTATTATTTTAACGTTATATACTAGTAAGTCCTTTTTTATAATAATTAGTTCTTATAGCTTTTATTATTATTTTAGTAACAGTATTATATCTTATAGATAAAATAACTATAAGTAAAACTATAGATAGACGTTTTTAAGCGTAGTATAACTAATAAAATTAAGTTTAAAAGTTTAGCCTATACTATAGTAATTATCTAATTATTTATTATAAATATTAATAACCCTAAATAGCTTTAAATTTTTATTTTTTAGTTCTCTAGAGCAATGCGTACAGACATTATATATATTAAATATAATTTAGTTACCTACGTAAATCTCTAGAGTAGATAGTTATTAACTATTAGTATACTTTTTTATTTTTATTTACGCCTATATTAGTACTAAATATAGTTATTATCTTATATAGTTTATATATATATTTGTATAATAATTGAATAAATAGTGTGGCTGTGGTGGCTCAGGGCGACCAAAAGGGGTTTTAAAAAAGAAGGAGTATGTGTATACCTTTATTACGCTATATTTATTTTAATAATATATTATAGTTTTTACGCCTTTACTTCTAACTATTTTATAAGGTTAATTATTTATTTAGCTATATTTAGATTACTACGTAATATACTCTTATAGTAAAAGTATTTTAAAATAATAATAAATTAATCTTTTAAGTATTCTGCTACGCTTACCTAAAGGTTATTAATAAAAAAATAGTAATAATAACGTACTTATTTATAAATTATTTATTAAATAGAGTACGCGCTAGAATAAAATATTTATATTTATATTTTTTTAGGGTACTCTTTATTAGTTGTAATAGCTATTTTAATAAATAATAAAATATTAGCCTCTATAGCCTTAACTTATTTAATAAATACTTTATAATTAACTATTTTTTTACGTTTATCTGTAGGAGCTGTATTAACTTTATATACACTACGTCCTTATTTTATATAGGTAAATAAAAATAGAAGCTCTATAACTAGGGCCTATTAAATATAGGATTTTTTAAATTTTACAGCTAGTAAAGTAATAACTTAACTAATAACTTATTAGACTAT
Source organism: Pleoardoris graminearum (assembly GCA_030770415.1). Classification (NCBI taxonomy): domain Eukaryota; kingdom Fungi; phylum Ascomycota; class Dothideomycetes; order Pleosporales; family Didymosphaeriaceae; genus Pleoardoris; species Pleoardoris graminearum. Next base: position 188,515 of record JASEKS010000048.1, on the reverse strand, counting down.
AGTAGTAATAACAGCGCGTAGGTAAAACTATAGATAAAACTATAAGTAAAACTATAAACTATAGAACTATAGGCTGTATATAGTATATTTAAAATAAGTTTTTTTTTCCCTTTTATACTATATAATACCTTCTAAAATATCTTCTTCTTTTTTTTTTTTTTTTTTACTTTTACTATAGATTATTATATCTAAAAGGACTTTAAAGCTTACTTTTAGGCGCCTAATAATTATAACTAGCCCTAGCTAATTAATAGTAATAATAGTAATCTTAATTTTTACTAAAAATCTAAATAACTAGCGGGGCTATATTAAAAATTACTTAATACTAGAGTATTATTATAAGCTTATAAAAAGGGCTATTTTTTTTAAAGGCCTATTTTTTTTAAAGGCCTATTTTTTTTTAAAGGCCTTTTTTTTTAAAGGCCTATTTTTTTTTAAAGGCCTATTTTTTTTTAAAGGCCTATTTTTTTTTAAAGGCCTATTTTTTTTTAAAGGCCTATTTTTTTTAAAGGCCTATTTTTTTTAAAGGCCTATTTTTTTTAAAAAAATATTTTTAATTTTAGATTAGTTACTGTATAGCTCTTTATCTTTAAATATATAGTAATTCTTAATTTTAATAACGTTTACAGCTTATACTTATATAGTAATATAATAAAGCTAGTAAAATAGTAACTTAAAAGAGCTAAGGACTTACTAAGTAAAATAGAGGATAAGAAAAAAGGTAAAGAGAAGTTTTTTAAAATAGTTTTTTTTTTTTTTTTTTTTTTTATAAAAAATAAGCCTTTTATATTAAGGCTACCTAACTATTAAAGAAAGTCTTTTATTTCCTAAGCGAACTAACAATCGGCTCTTTAATTCCTAATTAATATATTACTAAATAAGATTATATTAAACTACTAATCTATTACCTAATTAGGCCTAGTTCGCCACGCTAGTCCTATTTAGGAATAGATTTTTATCTTATATAACCTTAGATAGTAAGATACTTTACTTATGCCTCCGGATGTAACGCGTTCCGCGTAGAGATTTCGGCTTTTTATAGTCTTATATTAATTCTTTAGCGGTGCCCTACACTTCTAAAAACTTTATATTTTACTATATAAAGTGGGCGCGTTTAAAGAATGCTATAATAAGGAGAGGAATTAAACCCCTAATACGTAGAAGACCTCAAAAATTTAAAGAATCTTAGTATTTCTAGGCACATGCCCACTGTGCCACCCCGCCTTTTAAAATAGTATAAAGAAAACTAGTAAGACTCTAAAAAAAAAAGCTTTTAAAAGTAGTTAAAATCGTTTAGGTATATACGTAGAAGTAAAATAAGTAATAAAAAAAGGGTATATTATAGCGCTGTAAGATAGTTATAGGAATTTACTATTAAAAAGTTAGTAGTTATTATAAAAAAATTAAGGAATTTTATAAGAAGTACTATATTATATTTTAATACTTTAATTACTATTAAAAAGATTGTAGGTTATTAGCGCTAGTAAAAAAGTTATTATAGTTACTATATAAAAAGCTTATTAAGAGTTAATTAATTACATAATATAGTAGAAGTTTAAATAGCTAGTCTAGAGTTATATAACGTTATAGTAATAACCCTAAAGGAGAGGTTATAATTAATTATAAAACTATATTATAATTATTAGTCTATTATAGATTAACCGGTAATAGTTATTATATTAAAATTTTTATTATTATTATTACTAATATTTAATAAAATAGGATAGGAAACGCTAAAATTATTTTTATAGTAATTATTTTTTAAAAATTCTTTACCTATATTTACTATTAGGTTCTTTTTAATTTTTTTTAGTAAAAGAGCTATTTATAAACTATTTACTAAGCTTATAAAAAATATTTAATAATTTAGTAATTACACTTTTATAAAATTTACTAACTTTAAGTTTAAAAATAATTTTTTTTACTATATTAGGCGATCGCAGTAGTAATAGTAAAAATAATTTATTTAATTAATTATATAACGTATTATTAGCTAGTATAATAAAGGTATATATATATTCCTCCTTTTTTAAAATTTCTTTTAGTTATCCCGAGCTACTACAGCTACACTTTTTATTTAATTAGTATATAAATATTAACTAGTATATATTAAGTTAATCTTTAGGTATTATACTTTTTAGTAATACTATTACTAGCTAGTTTTTAGATAGCACTATTACTAGTTAATTTTTAGGCAGTACTATTACTAGCTAATTTTTAAATAGTATTATTACTTATTTATTTAAGCAGAGTCTTTACGTAAGATTTTACTATTTTATTTATATTAATAAGCGTTTTATATAGTATAGAGAATTAGTCTACTATAGTTATATAATTAGTAAAGTATAGATTTTTAAAATTTAGTATTTATATAGTCTATCGCGTAGAGTATTATTTTATAAGTACCTTATTTATAGGCGTAGAAAAATATATAGATTATATTATAGAGGCTTAAAAATAAATATTAAATATTAATATTTAATAAAAATTTATATATAAAGAGCTTACTAGGTATTTTAAAATAAGATAAAAGTATATACTAAAACGCTAGCTTTACTAGCATAGGTGTACCTATCTTAGCGCTTATATCTAAGTAAGGGGCGTCTTTATACCTATAACACTTATTCTTAATATACTATACTAAAAAATTTATTAAAATTAGTTATTTAGTTATAAAGATAAAGAGATAATTATTTATTTACTTATATTAAATTCTAATTTTAAGTAGTAGTATAGTAGCTAAGCTAGTATAAAAAACTAAATTTATAATTTAAATTTATTACTATTAGAAAATTATTTTACTAAATATCTATATTTATAAAAGTTATTTTTAATTTACTACTTTTTACTCCTTTTAAGAAGCTCTAGGTTAAATAAAATAGTAGTATAGCTATACCTAAAGTACTTATTATTATTAAATAGTATAATAATTATAAAAATAAAAATAAAAAATATAAATAAATATAAATATAGTAAATAAATTAAAAATATATATATATAATAAAATAGTTTTATTAACTATAGTTTATATTTAGGTAATAACCTTAATACGATTTTATTAAATTTATCAACTTCTACTAGCACGATTGCCTCGCGCATATATATTATTATTGCTTAGAGAGAATAAGCACCTTGTCGCATAATCTGTTCAGGTCGGTAACCACGATAAAAGAGATTCTATCAAGCACCTATAGTAATTACTTCCCAGCCGTGCTCTGTGGGGCGCATATAGAATGTAAGCGTTGTGCTTTCCTTCCAGCCTTTCTGCTTGTTTCCCTTTGTAGGAGACTCGCACGTATGCTGGCCACTACTAGGGAGCTTTAACGAAGGATTGGGCGATCGCGTTGCGAGGCCAGTCCCAAGGCGCACTCTGCGATTGGAACCTACAAACTATGGGTACGTTGCTTGGTTGACACTTCGCGCCGTATAACATCGCTTTATCTCGTGTCCCAACACGGACGACGCAACATGCACGAACTGACCTGGAACGCATGCATTAACCACGACTTGGTTCCAATGCCATGACAAAGCTTACGAAGTCGGCCTATGTATGTAGTAATGCCCCTCTTTGTGTCATATTGCGCGCTTCGACCCCGGGAATCGTATACTCCGTCATGGGAAAGCGGAAGAGAGTAGCAAATGGCGACGTAGCGTTGACGGAAACCGACCCAAGAGCGCCACCAGCGACTGCGCCGAGAGCGATCAGACGGCACCCTCACGATATGATCACAAGCCCGCATTGAGCGTTCATACAGAACATTATACCTTCGTAAGATATTCCTTGGCTATGTGCGTGCGACGTTCTTCGCGATGATGCATCGAGATATAGGGATATGAATAGGGAAATACCAATAATGAATGTGAGGACAGCACCTCGGGCACCTTGCGGGGCTAGAGCACGTCTGGGTGCACGTCATAAACCAGGAATACGTCATACCTTGCTGTGGGAGAAGGACTTTCGGGTGTCGCAGTGCCCATTTTTGAGATCTAGTACATTCTACGTGCGATGTTATCCGTATCTGGTCTTTACTCTTCTCCGTATACGTCTCCTTAGTCCCGAGTCTGCCAGTCACCGCCCGAACCCTTCACACCTACGTCCAGATACATACCCGCAAACGCATCATCCGTCGAGTTGAGCGTGCGCTTATACGCAGATAAATCGGCCACATGCTGCGCAGCCGCTTCCTCGTACACATGCCCCATCCACGCATACGTCGAATCCATGCCTACCGCACCACCAGACGAACGCCAATATTGCCATCGACAACCCACCGCGCTGTATGCTCCAGTCAATATTCGGGCGCGTTGATGTATCCCCTTCCCAGGATACCTTCTTTGCGGTTGTGTTGCGGCAGTCCAGGACACCCGCACGTGCTGATACGGTAGATCCCATGCATACCGTGAGAAGGTATTGCACCTGTTGTGCCGACGTGTTAGGATGCGGGTTAGAGAACGAAGGGAGGCAAACCTTGGGGTTACATTACCTTCACAAGGAGACGGACTTGTTTAATGTAAATTTATTTTAAGTTAATATGCTAGCTAGCATTTTACCTACCAAACCACTATTATTATAAGCCTTTCAACTGGTCCAGTGCACGGTTTCCCCTGCTCATCGCCATGAGCAATGGCCGCTTCTTCAATGCTGTTTTCCATGTAAGCCCCTGCTCGCACGCGCCAGCGCCAGCGCCAGGTAGCTGCTTGTACGTGCCAAAATTCGATAGATCGATTTTGATAAGGTGCAGACCTAGCTTACGGACAGGGAATAGTATCGACAGACCAGCACTGGCATCGAACCCACCGCATATATGCAGCCGCTGTACAGAAGGAACCCATAAAACACCTGCCTTGCACGTATTAAGACGCACGCTGAAAGCCATTTCTGCCACGCACACTTAGGACAGTGGTGTATACATAGAAGTGCCATGATACGCCGCCACGATGCAGCCGAGCAGGAAAGCAGATTCGCGAGGAAGAGAACTCTGGCAGCTGGCACCGAGTGAACTGAGTTGCCAAAGACCTAGCCCTCATCCTCCTCAGCATCGTCCTCCGACCCATCACGTCCAGCAGCGAACTGCTCCTCGAAATGTCCGGCTTCCTCCTGCTCGAGCTCCTCTTCACTGTCGTGATCATCATCTTCCTCCTGATATGGCATTCCGATTTGGGCAACCTTGCCTTTCTCAGTAAGGCTCAGATTGATGTCGTCGAAATGGTCTTCTTGACGGACGTTGATCAGGCCCTTGGTCCCGAGCGCCAGGGTCATCATGAGAGCCTGAGAGGCAACGACCTTATTGTTCTCTGCCGGTGGAAGCAGCTCGGCGAGCGAGACCTCATCGATGGCACCAGCAGCATCGGCTTGAAGCAAGTCGGATATCGGCTCGACACTCTGTTGGATGCGGAGGCGCTTCTGCTCGATGGCGTTGCCGACAAAGGCCAGGAAGTTTCCGCCCTCTGCAGAAAGAGCCTCTCGGACACGGGCATTTGGCTGGGCGAGGACGGCTTCGGGCATGTCGGAGCTGATCCCTGGACCGGCGAAGCCCATATAGTCGTCGGCACCGAGATTGCCGAAGTCTTCCGCGCCCTCTTCCAGAAACTCGAGGTCGTCGAGTCCACCGGGATGGCCACGGCGAAGGAGTGGTGATTCGGAGACCATACGGCCACGGCCCGTGACGGACGACGGCGGGGCAGAACCGATCAAGCCAACACGACCTAGAAGGTTGAGCATTAGAGTACCGTCGTATACCTAGCGGATGTTATGATGACGTACCGCTCCGGGGAACTGCAGAAGAACCTCGAACTGAGGCGGTGACGTTCCAAGGCATGTCCGAGAAACGCTGCTGATCATCAAGAGCGGGCTGCTCCTCACGCGGCAGCTCGACCTCATCACCACCAGGAATGAATAAACCCTCGTCCTCTTGGCCACGTCCAACCTGATCCTCAGGCTCGTCCGACTTCTGACGCACACGACGCGACTCCTCTTGCGTAGCCTCATCGATGCCGCTATCGCGATCACGCTTCGAACGTGCACCGCCTTTGCGACTAACGCCAGTGAAGAGCTCGAAGAGATTGTCACCGATGAATCGGTCGAAGGGCGTGGGGACAGTAAGGCCTTGCATTCGAGCAGCGATGCCTCCGATACCTGCACCCCACAGCCAGTATTCAGCATTCTTCTTGGCCATTTGAGCATGTCGATATTGGTTCTTCGCTTTGGACGCCTCCTTCATGTTGGCTACATAGTTAGCATTCCAGTCGGTAAGATCTCTATTACGGAGCTCCAACGTGGTATCAATAGGAAGAACGCGCGCGGCTCGCTTCTTCCGGCGGATCGGGGCTGCAACTGTGTCCGATGATTCCACGACCTCCGAAGGCTGATCTTGCTGATCGGGATGAGCTATAGGGAAGGCCTCGCCCTCGGGAAGATCGTCACCGAATATAGGAAGATCGAGATCCATTAGGTCGTCGGGTCTCTGTTTGGAGTAAGTTGGTGTTCAGGTAATGAATGAGCTAAACAAGGAATGAAATATAAATGGACGCCTAGAGGAAGAGCCGGTGATAGAGGAAGGACTCCGTGGGATCCGTAGGTAATTTGGCCGGATCTCCCACGATCACTTACCTCGATACCGCCACGCAGTCCGTCTTCGTGCTCCTGCCTCACTCTCGCGCTCGCTCCTGCATCACTGTGCATATCACTTCGACCTGGCGCGACTGGAGTTCCGGGGACCACGTTGGCCTCAGTGAGGTCGACAAATTCGCCATTCTCATCGAAGGTAAAATCGGGGGCGTCTGAAAGATCACGGGTAATGAGTATACATCATCGAGCCATGCGAATATTGCCGAGTCACTCACCTATCATTTCTTCATCCGCAAAGTCACCAGGACCGCCGATACTGCTGGGGCCATTGCCTGGGACAACGAAGCCTCCGGGACCGACAGACGACGAGGTTGGTAGAATGAGTCCGACAGCTGGAGCTGGCGTTGAGGGATCTTGTTGGTCCGCGAACGGTGTCAACGATTGTGATTCACCCGACACTCGTAGCGGCGGAAGAGCAGGGCCAAGGTTCAGTTCTGCTAGAAGTTCCGGCGGTGGCATTGCGAACTCAGGAAGGAACGACGGATCATCCGGCAGCACGAGCTGGTCTGGCCTGTGGAACGAATGTAAGCATGACGTTCATATCACACATCGAGTGTGGTATGCTCACCGGGCCTTGCCAGCTTGGGGATCGAGGGCCGCATTCTCCATCGCGTGCAACATCATACGCATCGAATTGTGCGCAATCTGCGCGTCGGAAAGAACATAAGCACACTGTTGAAAATACACGCGAGAAACGCCGTACCTGGGTGTGATCAGCAAAGAGATCACATCGGGCTCAAAGCTGGCTTACAACAAGTTGCCTTGCAGACGCAAGGCCATAGGCGCGACCGGATCGATGATGGTCTGACATGCTTTTGGTACATTGACCTCCTGGATGGCCTTGCGGTTGACCTTCTTCGAGTTCGGCTTTGACCCGAGTGTTGCAACGAGCCTTCCTCTTCTGTCAGCTACGCCAATTGTTAGGAAGGCGCGCTCACCAGACCTAGAGCAGGCGTCAGCATCGTCACCTAGTAGAAGCACCCCGGTGTGGAACAACATAACAACAGACTTTGGAACCACTTACAGTTGCCACGCCGTATTTGCGGTTGGTGAGAACTGCAATAGTTAGCTGGCGCTGCTCAATCGCAGGTAGTTATTTGTAGGAGCTTGCTTACCCTCGTGGCTATAGAACATGGCGGCGGATACTAGACAAAACGAATGAGGGAATCAATGCGATAGAACGAGATAATCCAGTGGCAGCTGTAAGTGCGACTGCGTACCTGCGCCGCTGCGGGAGAGTTGCAGAGGTGAGAAGTGAAGAGAGGAAGACTTGTCTTGGCGCAACGCCATCGCCCGCGTCCAGGTTTGCTAAAGCGGCGAGGGGCACAGGGAACCAAAAGTAAAATGTCAAACCTCATGTAGAGTCATAATGGTACATGTTCCTCGTAAGCATAAGTATGCTAAAGCCTCTATTTGCTCCCATGCATTGGTTCCTACGCAACGCCAAGCCATGCATCACCACGCTCTTGCCTCCAGCTACGAACGGTGCAAATGCGTGTCCATGCCTGTGCATAAGGGTATTCACGTCTACGTCTTGGTCTCCTCCTCTTCAACGACGCCCAAGGGGACTGCACGGTACAGTAGGATCAACGCCGAGTGACTCTGACCTATATACAATTAGCTCGCGAGTCAGAATAAATGGTGAGTACACTTACCGCCACCAGACAGGGTCTGGATCCTCTCAGAATCCACTTCAGAGACCTTGTCGTCGTTGAACCACCACCACCTGCCGTCTTCCGCCTTCCTCTTGCCAGTCACCGGGTCTTTTGCGCCTTGCTTCTTCACAAAGGAAGTATAATGCCCACTGTCAGCGCTAGCACCTTGGTGCGTAATGACGCCCCTCAGTTCATATAGACCGGTTTGGTTTGCTCCGTCGTCGCATGCTAGTTTGGAATCGACCAGTGCAAGCAATTCCTTCTTGGCGTTGAGAATGGACGCCGCCCTTTCTGCCTCGATCTGGGCCTCTGTCTTGTACTCAACATCCGCCATCTCCGTGTCCTCCTCCTTGGCCTTCTCCTTCTGGGCGGCTTTCTGAGCCTCGGACTGTTTCTGCAAGGGTTCTGTGCTACCAGACGAAGCCATTTCAACGTCTTCTCCGGCCTTGATGCGCCGTTGCCGCTTGCGTGCACGCTCCACGTCCTCCTCCTCTTTCCGAATATCGCGAATCTTGTCTCGGACAGGGATGAGTAGCTTCTTCAAATCGTCCGTGCAGAACTCGACCGCGTCGAGCTCTTCGGGAAAGGTGACCTTGCGCATAATCTTTGCTTTCTTGCCGGTCGTTCGTCGCCAGTCGAACCGGACAAAGTGCACTGTAAGATACTTGGGCAGACGTGCAATGCGCGAAGTTTTCGTGTATAAAGCGTCTCGTCCTAGAACCTCGGAGCGCTTCTCGATCTGCTCCTTTAGACCGGCTGCCAGACCGTCGCGGAGGTGGTTCGTTTCCACGTTAATATGACAGTTGAGTTTGAAGAAGAGATCCTCGCTGTAAACTGGCTCTTCCCCTCCCTCTTTGGCCGCAGGCTCATCGCATTCCATGACCGACTCGAACTTGCCCGCCATGTACTTGTCAACGAACGATATATCCTTGGCCACCTGCCCATTGGATGTACCTGCCGTATCCTTGATCTTCAGCTTCTGTCGAAGCTGTGAGACTATCTGCGACCAGGCCTCTTCTGCGTCCTGCTGTGCATAACCATGTCCATCCTTGGCCTTCTGAGCGAATTGGGGGAAAGCGGTTCGGAGGGCGTTCAGGAACATCAACGGCGGAAATCCCTGCTGAGTCTCGGACATTTGCTTGAAGAGATCGCGCAAGCTACCTGTAAGATCCATAGAGGCTCCAAGACCGCCGAGGCCGAACTGACTGAGCTGGCTTGCGGAGCTCGGGCCGGCGTTGCTGAAATTGTAAGTACCAAGTTAACCGCAGGCTAGTGGCAAAACGTACCTGGCAGAGTACTGCAGAAGCTCCTCCTGAAGTTCGGGAATGGATCGCAGCGTCTGGAGAGTCGCGTTCATATAGCATGTGTTGCCCAGGTTCTGGAGACCGGCTGGTGTGGCACCCTCTGACTGCGCCGCCTCGGCCTCGGTCATGTCCTCCAGGAACTTAATCTGCTCTTTCGGTCTCTCTATCGTCGTTGCATCTCCTGACGGAGTTCCCATCATGATGAGATCCTGCTTGGGTTTGAGACCCAGCTTCGACATGTCGGTATCATCCTTGACCTGTCTGCCCTTGACGATGATTTTTTGACGCTCTGGCTCGACACCCGTAAGGGAGAACAGCTGTAGCTTGAACGTCGCGCCGTCCGATTCGGGGTCGACGTCAACTTCGTACTTCTTGCCACGGTGCTTCACAACCACTGCAGATGTTAGCAAACAGATTCCCAAGAGACTTGGAATAGCAGATACCCGGTATCGAAGCCATAGTGAATGTACTCAGGAAACCTGCAGGAAAATGTTGCCAACTGCTAAGACTAGGGGAATAAAGGGTGAGAGGCGTTGTCGGGTGTTGGTAAGCAGCCTGGGTGGTTCGTGGGGCAAAGCGCAACAGTCAAGGACAGAAACATGAGGAAGCGGCGGCGGGCAGCACTCGGCCAAGGCGCTAGCAGCGACCCCTGCGCGCGTCGCAGCTTCCCCACCACGACCTCAACGCCGAAGTGTTGGGTATTGGCAATGGCATAGCCCTGACCACGATTCCGGCAACACCGTCCTAAATCCAGAGCTCGCGGAGCTCACCTCTCCCCGTATCATGGTATCTGCACACCAACAATGGCACTCCAGTGCTGCCTGCTGACGTCCCCAGTCTCAATCACTCCGCCCATATCTGCAATGCGTGCGCTCGTCGCTCACGGCCGCCCTGTCCCTCTCCAACTTCGCGTCGCAAGCCTCGGAGAGGCACAATGTCCCCGAGATCGAAGCCGCTAGCTCGCCCGAAGTGCTACTAAACCCGCTTACCGTGTCGAGAAACGAGAACGAGAGGGTCCTGATCGAGCCCAGCATCAACAGCGTGCGGATAAGCATAAAGATTAAGCAGGCGGACGAGATAGAACATATTCTGGTGCACAAGTTCACGCGCTTTCTGACGCAACGAGCAGAGGCCTTCTTCATCCTGCGGAGGAAACCGGTCAAGGTAGGCAGCTGCCGGGCAGAGACAACACATAGCAGGCTCACATGCTCAGGGGTACGACATCTCGTTCTTGATTACCAACTCCCACACCGAAGAGATGCTGAAGCACAAGCTGGTGGACTTCATCATCCAGTTCATGGAGGAAGTGGACAAGGAGATCTCGGAAATGAAGCTCTTCGTAAGCACGCACGGAAATTTTCATTGGCGCCATGCTGACACCCAGAAGTTGAACGCAAGAGCCCGATTCGTGGCCGAGTCTTTCCTTACACCGGTATGCCGCAATGTCTTGGACGCCCGCCTTCTCGCATGCGCGTCCACCTTCCGTGTCGTCTCGCTAACTCATATCCCAGTTCGACTGAGCGACATGCTTACCGAATCATTAGTCCAAGCGGCAATTCGGGTTGGGTGGGCTGTGGCAACCAGGCGCAATGGAACGAAGTGGTTCATGATGCCCATCTTACAGCATAGTAGACGTTAGCTCCACCTCTATGAAGCCCGTAGGCTCATATCAAGCCACCATGAATGCAATCAAAGTCAAGCCGCACGCACGTGGAAATCGTGTACTATGCACAGTGATTGTCAGATGTGTTTGAAAAACAAACATTTACAGAAGTGCAGGGTCTCGGTACGACGTTGATGCTCGGCAAAATGCACCAGCAGGTGCGTGCGCTCTGCCCGGGAGTAATGCGGGGTTGAACCGCACTGCGAAAGACAAGCTCGACTTGTGGAAGCTACCCACCCCGCGCGTTCCAGGCGTTGGAGCACCATGACCGATTTGTGGAACGAGAGCAATAGAGCAATACCTATGCGGCACACCAGGGAGATCACGAGCATAAGGTTTCGATGATGTAGCAATTGCTAAATGTGGGCATGCGGAATTGCTGAACCGACCTCGGCAACCAGCGGCTCACCTCCAGATGGTCGAGCTTGCCCGGCCGAGAAGCGCTTCAGACACCAGCGTTATTATTTCTCCCGAGTAGTACCAGCCTCTGAACAAACACGCGTACGACACTCCCTTTACCTCCATAGAGCTATATAGACGTCGTCAGGCTCGACGGAAGCTAATTCGAGAATGTCGGCCTTCAGTCGCAACCTGTGCAGCACCGCATCGCGATCCCTCCGACAGCGATCAGCCCTTTCGTGCAGAGCAGCGAGGCCAATTGTCCTCCGAACTGCGTCGTCGACCCATAGAAGCGCACGCGCAGTCCTTGCTTCCTCGTTCTCCACCATGACTTCTCTCAAGAGCGCTGTTCCACTCGTCTCTGGACAGCGTGAGTACGACCCGGAGATCAAGGACGTTGCCAACTACGTTCACAACGTCCAGATGGATTCCGAGCTTGCGGTACGGTGTTGGTAGTCCTAGCACATAGTGTAGCTAATCTGACGCTTGTTCAGTTCGACACTGCCCGCTGGGTCTTCGTCGACACGCTTGGCTGTGGGCTCAAGGCGCTGGAATTTGAGCAATGCAGGAAGCTCCTCGGACCTACCGTCGAAGGCACTGTCGTACCAAATGGTACCAAGGTCCCTGGTACAAACTACCAGCTCGACCCCGTGAATGGCGCCTTCAACATCGGTGCGATGATCCGGTGGCTCGACTTCAACGACTGCTGGCTGGCTGCTGAGTGGGGTCACCCCTCGGACAACTTGGGTGCCATTCTCGCAACAGCCGACTGGATCTCCCGGACAAACAGGGCTGGCGGCAAGCTCGGCAACGGCAAGATCCTCAAGGTCAGGGATGTGCTGGAGGCTATGATCAGGGCACACGAGATCCAGGGCTGCATGGCGCTGGAGAACTCGTTCAACAAGGTCGGTCTCGACCACGTTGTGCTCGTCAAGCTTGCATCCACGGCCGTTGTTGCCAAGATGATGGGCCTCAACGAATCCCAGACCCGCGCTGCCATCTCTCACGTGTGGGTTGACGGACAGTCCCTGCGGACGTACAGGCACTCGCCCAACACCATGTCGCGCAAGTCGTGGGCAGCAGGTGATGCATGCCAGAAGGCTGTGAACCTTGTTCTCAAGGTGCTCAGGGGAGAGCAGGGTCTTCCCACTGTACTTTCGGCTCCCACATGGGGATTCTACGATGTGAACTTCAACGGCAAGCCCTTCCAGTTCCAGAGGGAGTACGGCAGCTATGTCATGGAGAATGTTCTATTCAAGGTGTCATATCCTGGTAAGCAAACGAACCGATCTGGATGCGTCAGTGTATGTGTACTAATTTTCCACCGCAGCCGAGTTCCACTCCCAGACCGCTGTGGAAGCCGCGCAGCGCCTGAACAAGAAGCTCAAGGCTATGGGCAAGTCCGCCGAGGACATCGATAGCGTCGTCAACCGTACTCACGAGGCATGCATTCGCATCATCGACAAGCAGTTCAAGCCCATGGAGAACTTCGCCGACCGTGACCACTGTGTGCAGTACATGGTCGCCACCATGTTCGTGTTCAACCGCCTCGAGGCCAGCGACTATCCCGATGACAGCGAGGCCGCCACCTCGGCGCTCGTAGAGTCTCTCCGGCAGCGCATCAGCTGCGTGGAGGACCCGCAGTTCACCAAGGACTACCATGACCCCGCCAAACGCACCATCTCCAATGCCCTCACCGTGAAGTTAAAGGATGGTACTGTTCTCCCCGAGGAAGTTGTCGAGGCTCCTCTCGGCCACCGCTGGCGACGAGACGAGGCTAAGCCTGAGATTCTCGCCAAGTACAAGACGCATCTGGGACCCCATTACCCGGCCGAGCATGTTAACAAGCTTGTCGACCTTGCCCAGGATGGCAGGACGCTCGACAACATGGATGTTGATGAGTACGTGGACTTGTATGTAAAAAACTAGTCGATCACAATGGCGTCAGGTAGACTTTGAACAATGTCTTGTCACTGAATTTTGGTCCTTGTCTCGTCTTGGTGTCGTGTTTCCGTCATGTTTCGGGAATTGCACGTATAGCTCCCGATTTTTGGGCAAGCAACCACTTGGACCCGACCCTCCCATTTATACACCGCGATACCTGATGGTGTACCTTTATATGAAGAAAGCTGTGTGCAGCGTGTGCTTGTGTAGCCCGCGATGTAGGATTCAAACTCGCATTCTGCGCACAACAGTTTTGTGAACACCACTTCTCGTTACCTCAATGGGTCACTTGTTGCGCCGTCCGCTTCTAATCGCCTTCTTCCCTAGCTCAAACCGCCCTTCACAATGGCACCCATATCCGCACCCCTCTTCTCTACCTCTCTCTCTGCACCCTTATGCTCACGGGTACAGCCTAGTCCTCCGTCTCTTCGGACCTCCGCGTATCCTTCACCGGCGACCCCATGCTGCGAGTCTTCTACAACCGAACGTCCTACGCCGGCTTCAATGGCAATACTACCTTTTCGCAAAGTGGTGGGTCCTCCTTCCCCCCTTTCTCCCTCGCCCTCCCTATACCAAATACGAACACTAATAACTTTCGTACAGCCGTCACCGCCGAGCCCTCCTAAGCACTCGGCGACTCCTCCGGCATCGACACCCTAACACTCGAAACCGTCATCATGCTCGACGCCACCAGCTCGACCTGCGTGCTGCACTACGCGCGCGTGAACTTCAAAGCTACGGGATACGAGTCGGGCATTGAGTCGTCCGGGCCCGGGGATGTGTTCGTGAAGTATAGAGTGCTTGGGGAGATGGGGGAGACGGGCAAAGAGGGGAGGTACGTGTTTTTTGATGTTCGAGAATCCGGAGTGGGAGCGATTTGATGCGTTGAAGGTGGGGGAGGGGGAGGCGTTCGATGTAAAGGCGTTCGAGGGTGCGAATGGGTTGGAGGGGACGGTGGTGCGGTTTGGGGGTGGGAGTGGGTTTTTACGGCGACGAGTGAGGTGGGGAGTTCGAGTGTGGGGAGTGTGACTGAGGGGGTGGTTGAGTTGAGCAGTGCGACGGCCACGGGTGATGTTGTTTCCGCATCGAGCACGGGAGTCGCGGTCTCGACATTGAGACTAAGTTCGGTGGTGCCGGATGCGATGAGTGAAGCTACGCCGTCTGCTTCATCTTCGATTGCGGCTGTGCAACCTTGCCCAGCATACAGCCTGATTTTGAGAACACATTATGATTAATGTTCTACACTATCAAATGCTTCTGCTACACTAAGGTTGTAATGCCTAACTGTTATCGCAGCATTGCGAGCGTGGTGAAGTTCTGTTAGGACGTCTGTTTTTGGAGTCGCGGATCCGGCGCATTATACCAGTTGCTTTTCTCTTCTTTTTGGCTATTCCAATACTTCAGATCGGGATGTGTCGAGTGCAAGGCCTATGTACAACTCTCAATGGCTTATCGGGTACTGGCTTCTCCTTGTTTGTCAGGGTTTGACCACCTCTGCGTCTCCCTCTATATTATGCATAATGCTTCTGAGTTGCTTTGACGCTCATCAGCGGTTCAAGGTCAACCGAATTTTCATATAGTTGCCTAGCCTGATGCCCCACAAGGGCGCTCAACAAGTTACCACCAAAGGTGCAACGATGGGAACCCAGGCTACGGCTTCAACACCAACCTCATCAAATCAGATCTTCCCGAAGCCGCAGCCTTGCGCACGGGTATTGAAGCCTAGAGGAGAATCCGTTCCACTTTTTGATCCCACCATCGTCCTCGCGACGGACCACATTCCGAATAGTCTCCAAACGGCAATTCCACCCCTGCCATGGATCGCAGCACAGTTCCTTGATTTTCTGCCCCATCCTATTTTCTTCGGCAACTCGACACGAGACCCTTCAGCTCTGCACACCGTCAACGCACACTGCATCGCATCGCAGTGTTGTGTTCCGTGGAGTTGGGAGTTCTGGCGCTACCTAGGTACTATCGAACTCCACCTGTTCCCTTGGGTCCGGCTCACGAACGTTCAGAAAACCGGCATTGTGTTAGCCCCAGTATCTTGCTTTCACTATCGATTTTAGTAGCGTACCATAGATAGGAGCTGCATGCTGTGCAGTAGCTCTAGTGTAGTAGGAACTGTGTCGGCTTGGAGAGCCGTGACGGTTGCGAGAGTATGCGGGGACTCCCAAGGTTGGTGCTGACGGACAGTAAGTATGATACAATAAATAGTATTTGGAAAGAGGCATGAGAGTCAAACAAGGAGGTTGAGTAATCGATGGGAATTTCAACGTCACACTCACAGCTGTCTACGGTTTGCAATCATATTGTTACCCAAGTACGAAAGGTACGCCCCGACCTCGTCTAAAAGCGAGAACGCGAAGAGGGATTACAGTGTGCCGGCAAGTCGAACGCAGCGATTTCAAAAGCTGATCAAATTGATTTCTCCATTAGGATTAGTTTTTAAAACCATGTACGTCCGCAATGCACTGCCATTACTCATGCTACTACATCATCAACGGCACTAAGTATGCCAAAAGGAGTGTTTCGTACATGCATAAAAATCATATCCATCTCGTTCATAAGTAATTACCCCAGCGACATCAGAGAAAATCAGTGCCCAAGGAAACCAGACCTCTTCGTCGACGCTACACCTGCTTAGAGCATGGCGAACATGGCAATGAGACCGGCAGCGAGAGCCCCAGCGGTGGCCATGGGGGTACTGGCAGCGCCGGGGAACTCGGTGATAGCAGTGGCGTGGGGCAAGCTGTAATTGCCCGTGCCGGCGACGGGAGGGACTGCTCCAGTGCCAGTGGCTGCGGGAGCTTGTGGCTGCCCATCGCTGGCCTGCGTAATCGTTGCGCCAACAGGGACGGAGGAGGTCTCGGGGGCTGAAGTAGGAGCTTCCGCTTGGGACGTTGCTTGAATTTGGCCGTCAGACCGTTGTTGGGAAATCAATGGAGCAGCCGGGCTAGGCGCAGGCGTGGCCTGGGACGGTGGTGCTTGCAGCTGGCCTGGTATTTTCAGTATGTGCCTAGATGGAGTTCATGGGTATAAATACCATCGAAGAGCTGGGATACCGGCGCGGAATCCTGCGATGTGTCGGCAGGCTGACCTTCAGTGAACTCTTTTAGCATCATACCGTGGGCGAACGTTACGGATGTGACGAACCATTAGTAGCCTGGGTCACTGCTCCAGTCTGGCCAGAACTTGCACTGACCTGAGTGTAGATGTAGACCGAGTTACACTGCTTTCCCTGGGACTCATCGTAAAGGTTATAGAAGCCGCCACTGTAGCACTGATACCAGATAGCTGAACCACCAAGGGCGAGCGTGCCGTTTCCACAGATGGAGAATCCTGAAGTCTTCAAGGCGCCGGCTTGGACAGGTTGGTCAAACTGGAATCTAGCGATCATATTAGCTCATGTGAGGGCAGGTCTTTGCTGCCTTACTGGTGATTCGCCGCGATGTAGCCAGATCTACCGGCTTGGTCTTTCAGCTGCCCATTTTGCAAGGTGAGAGGGAGGATACCAGACATCTGGCGTCGCTCGGCGCTAGGCTCGGTGGAAGAAGAATCGGTGACATCAACGACGGAAATGCTAATAGCACCTAAGAGCGAGACTTGGCAATCGGATCCAGAAGATTGTTGGGGCAGCGCAACAGCGGAAGCCGCGAGGGCGAGAGCAGCGAAGGACTTCATCTTTGCCGGTGGGCCAAGTATCTGGTGGATAACCGGTGTTTATATACAAACAGGGGGGTGGAGTGAGCACAACTAGCGAAACCGTAGACTGAGAAACGAGGTGTCAGTCTCAACCTGCGATTGACAAGGGACTGCGACAACGAAAGCGAAGAGACAAGCTTGGGGGAGCCAGCTAAATACCTAAGCGGCCCGTATCGACAACATGATCGAGACCTATGCGGCGGTCGGAGAAACATCCGGGCCAAGGGCGATCTCTCTCCACTCTTCCGTACGTGTCAATAATCATCCGTTGGGTCTAGTGAATTCAAGCGTAAAAAGAAGGCTGGAGTTGTGGCTAATACTGCGATTTCTATTGATGGTGAGGTAATTGCTGCACATCCCCACCACTCCGTGGATTTGATGGCTGGGAAGCGCAATAGCCCATCCTTAGCTGCTTTCTTTGCTCGGGATTGCGTATTCACAACACCTTGCCGAGATTCCATAGAGCACCTTGGCTCCGTGGAACTCTAGAATTCTGAGAATGAAGCTGAAGTTCCGAGATCAGGCACCGTGAGCAGTCAATCGCGATGCCGTGCGTATGATACTCCTTCTCTAAATTTGCAGGCGGTTGAGAAACCCACGGGGCGTCTACAGGCAGCCCACATTCCAGTCGAAATCACTTGTCTATGCAGGTGTCTTTCCGAATGTGACGGGTTCGTGTACGCGTTCACCTGCGAGCGATCCGATATGGTGTTGCGATAGTCCATTCTAGCTAATTGGCCAGAGGATGCGCGGGATCCAGTGTTCTCCGCCGAAAATGGTGATGATAGGTGAGCTTGCGAGGGTTGATGTCGAGGACTTGCAGCTGATGTACACTAGCTTTCGCGCTAAGACAAAACTTATTGGGTAGAGTGTGGCAACCCTTATGCTTCCAGCCACCCGCCTCCGCGCCGTACTCCGTGGTTCATCGGCGCCCCAACGAACATATTTTCGAAACAGCCGGGCGTGCATATGGCCTTTTGGTAAACATCAGGCATGTTCAGGAAGCCCGTGAAGAACACTCCGATATGCCGATATGCTGAAGCGAGAATGACGTAGTAGTGTTTCAGCGGGACATTTGTTGGAACAACTAAGATTCGGATCACGATGTAGTGATCGTTTGCAGCGAGCGCTTCATTCGGTGAGCATGGTGATGCTGGTATGTGGGTCTGCGACATCTCACATTGTGGAAATGTTATGACGATCCATTGAGATTGGAATGCATGAGCCGAGTCAACGATCCCCAACATACTCTCTAGCCAAGACGCATGCTTAAAGGTTTGGGCAATGACGACAAAAGGCATTAGCTAATGTAACAACAATAACTCATTCAGGACTAGATCTCACTAAAGAGTTCTTCTAAAACTTTACTAGATTAAGCTTTATGTAGTACTGAAATCGCTAGCGCCCTTAATTCTTTTAATATATATTATAAATTAGTTATTTCTTTAAAAAATTTATAATTTATAATTTTAATTAATTTTATATATTTTATAATTTAAAGTCTAGTATATTAATTTTTTAATTTTATACTATTTTATTTTATTTTTATTATTAATACTATACTATATTTATATTTATATACTAATCGAATAAATAGTGTAATTATAGTAACTCGAAATAACTAAAAGAGGTTTTAAAAAAGAAGGAGTATATATATACTTTTATAATACTATACTATAAACTTTTTATTTATAATATATATATTTATATATTAATTAAATAAATAGAGTAGCTATAATAGCTTAGGGTAACTAAAAGGGATTTTAAATAAGAAGAAGTGTATATATACTTTTATACTTAATATGTTAAAAAAGTTAGGTAAGGCTAAATTAAAAAAATTTATTTATAAATTTATATTTTATAAAATAAAACTATTTTACTTACTATTATTATTATTTTTTTTTTAAAAAAATTACTATAGCTATTTTTTAAACTAGGGTTTATAATTTAAAAATTTTTTTATTTAAATATACTTTATTACTATATACTATTAATTTATTTACTTTTATATTTTTATATTTTTATATTATTAACTATTTTTATTTATAATTTTAGTATTTTTTTTTAAGAAATTTATATTAAAGTATAGAAAATTTTACATAATTACTAGAATTTAGCGCGCGACTTGTTGGGCATTCATCTCTCATTAGTAAGAAAAATAAGACGGCTGGGGAGAGCATTAAAACAGGAACATACAACAATACGGGACTCACGCTCTATAGCATTAATGTGATCTTTTAAAATTAAGTTCGTGTTTACAGTTTACGGGAGCCTACTGCAGTATTATCTAATTTATCGCAACTATCGGAGATGACTGTTCTGTTGAACGCTCCCATGGATATAGCTTCGAATGATATCGTCCGTTACATTACCTCTCCTGGAGAGACATAAGAGTCCTGCAAATTCCGCCTTGGTGTTATATTATTCTTTTAACACCATATTCGCCAATCGGTATCTAGTTCTTCGTCGAATTTCGGGCCAGAACCGCTATTCCAACCCCGTTCTCCCTCTAGTCTTCGGGTATCCCCTCTTCTTATCGACCTTCGTTATCCTCTCATCCCTACTTTCCCTCCCCAGCCCGCTTGATGCCTCCTGCAATCCGATTCGCACCGTCTTCGATGCTCGTAGTCGCATCCACGAGGCCTTTTGCAACAGGTCTCCCCGCACTACCCGTAGCGCCCTCCAGCGTCTCGCCCACGCCCCTCCCCAGCGCGCCCACTACGCCCCCGACCGTATTCGTGACGCCGCCCGCCGTGTTGCCCACCGTTGAAGTGACGAACTTGACACCCGAGCTGACGCCCGATTCTTGCTGACCGATCGGCATGGTGTTGGTGTGTGGAAGTGAAGCTCGAGTTGCCAAGTATATGACGATTTCCGCTTGATCAGGGTTCGCTTTTACTATTGTGGTGCGAGATTGGTGCAGATGTGAAGTTTATGCTGGGGTGCGGTTACCTGGGATGGGCGGGACTTAAGTTGGAATGGTGATATGACGTCACCGCCCGTGTCCGGGTTGGTGTTATGGCTGGGCAGGGTAACGTCACGTAAGGCAATTAGGCGTAGCAGCCGCAGCCACCTAGAACGATTCGGATCTTAGCTTATGTTTTGCCTCTTAATCCTTCTAAACACTAAGTTTCACTAAGCGGTTGCATCTTATAAACCCCTAGGCAGCTTAAAGGAATTACCAGACTTATTATTTCTATATTATAATATCTATTTAGTTCTAACCTGTATCTAGCAATTTATATTTAAGATTAAGAAAAAGGAATATCTCTTTAATTATCTCTTATAACCTAGAGTGCTCTAAAGTTTAGTTGTTCTTTAACTACTAATTTTTATATTTATATTTATTACCTAGCTAGGAGTTTATACTATAGTACTAAGTTAAATACTATAATATAACTATTTTCCGTAATATCTATTTTAGAGTAAAATAAGTAGAGCTTTAAACGCGACTCTATACTTTAGTACCTTTAATTTCTAGTATTATCCCTTTTTATTTACTAATTAAATAAGAGATTTTACGTAAGGAGCTAGATATACTATACTAAGTCTATATAAATACGGCGGGGAAGAAGGGGGGAATATTAAAAAAAAAGTACTCTAAAAAGTTACCTTTTTTAAAATAATATAATTTTTTAGTTTTAAGGCCTAAAAATATAAAAATAATACTATTATTAAAAAAAAACTAATATATTTTATTTATTCTATTAGGGGCTGCTTACTAAAGGATTTAAAGGAAAAAAATTTTTTAGAGTCTTACTTTAAGCTATTATAACTTTTTATTTAAGATATAAAATTTGTTTATTTTTATATATATTATAAGAGTATCTATAATATATAAGTCTATAAAATATTTATATATATTTATATATTATTTATATAATTATTTATAAAAGTTATTTTCTTTTATTTTTAATAATAAAATAGTAATAATAAATTACTCATACTTAGTATAGTAGTCTTTAGTTTCTATAAATACTTTATAAGAATTAGAAAGGGATAAAATATAGTTATTAATAACTTTTTATAGTATATTATTTTACTTTTTTATAATAGCTCTTTTAAAAGACTCTATACTTTATAAACTTAATTCTATACCTAAATTAGTGTTTTTATTTTTATTTAGTTTAGATTTTAAATAACCTTATATATTTTTTATAGGGGCTAAATTAGGGCTATAAGCTAGGTTAGAAAAAAGTATAATATTATTATTTTAAAACTAGTTTAAAATAAGTATTATTTTATAAATAGAGACGTTATTTTATTAAAATTACTTACCTAAATTAATATTAATATAAAGTTTATAATTATAATATAATATCTTTTTTAATATATTAAGTATAAAGGTATATATATACTTTTTCTTTTTTAAAACCCCTATTAGTTGTCCTAAGCCACTATAGCTATACTATTTATTTAATTAATATATAAATATATAATATAATATAATAATATATATATATATAATTATATTAAAAAAAAACTAAAAAATCTATTTAGTTATTTACCCCTTTATATCTTCCGTTAAACTTCGGGTATAAAAACTTTATTTATATAATTTTTACTAGTAAAAGAAGTAAAACAATTAGGTATTTTAATAAATACTATATTATTTTTACCTTTTATCTAAATTATACCCTAAACTTATATAATAAGATCTTAATCTATATAATAATTAAAATAATTAATATTAAAAAACTTAAACTATATATTAGGAATTAGGGTAAAGTAGTAATATAGTATAATATATAAAATAAATTAAGTATATATTATCTATAAAAGTAAAAAGATAAATTACTACTA
Organism: Pleoardoris graminearum; assembly: GCA_030770415.1. Lineage (NCBI taxonomy): Eukaryota > Fungi > Ascomycota > Dothideomycetes > Pleosporales > Didymosphaeriaceae > Pleoardoris > Pleoardoris graminearum. The sequence continues at coordinate 166,414 of JASEKS010000048.1, read as the reverse complement.
AGCTAAAGCCCTAGAGTATAGACTATATATTCTCTATTATATAAATACGCTCCTATTTAGAGCAGAAATATTTAAATTATAATATTATTCCTCTTTTAGGACCGCTCTTAGCCTAAAAATAAATAATATAAAGGCGTATAGCCTAAGTATATTTATTTAATACCTTTTAAACTATTTTAGTATAATAGTATTAAATATTAAAGTTACATATTTTTTTTAAGGCCTTTTTCCGCAGGTCGCTGTTTAGTAGTATTTAGTATTATTTATTTTTTACTATTCCTATTAGGTATAGGTAATTACGTAATAAGTTAATTAATAATATTATTTTACTAGTATTAGCGTTTTAGCGCCTTTAATTATAAAATTAGGCTTTAGGGACTTTTACTCCTACTTTTTACTTTAATTTTAACTTTTTTTTTTAAAAGTAAGTATTTTATATAAGGCGTAAAGTAGTAGAATTTAGTACTAATTATACTATATAGTTACTTTAAGTTATAATTAGCCCTTTTTTATTATATTTTAAGTTATTTTATTAAATTCTAGTTTATACCGCTATAATACTTTTTAAGTATTATATTTTTAAGAACTTCTATATTAAGTTAATTAAAAAAAATAGTTAGTAGATAGAATTACCCTATATTAGTTATATTAAAGTTATAATAAAATACAGCGTCTTAGATAGTAAGTATTAGTACTTAATAGACCTTAATATAAATAAATAAGAATTATCTATATATAATAGCTACTAAATAAAGACTTATCTTACTTATTTTAATAAAAACGTTATTTATTACGTAGTAAGTACTAGTTTAATACTACTTAGCGTTATATAGTACTAATTATACTAATTAGTTACTATATAATAAACTCTAGCGTTTAAAGTAACTTAAAACTATTATTAGTAAGGCTTTAGCTAATAATAAAAATAATTATTTTTATTTAGGCTAAAAGGCGTCTAACGAATGCTATATAAGGTATAAAACTAATTTTATAAAATATAAGTATTAAATTATAAACTTACGCTACGTTAAGTACCCTATAGTTTCTTAAAAAGGCTAATTTTAGTATATAACTAAGCCTACTATTTTTATATTCTTTAATACGACTAGAGCGCGTAAGAAAATTTAAATAAATAAAAAAAAATAAATAAAAAAGTAAAGTCTATTTATAAGCATATTATAGTAAACTTAACTAAGTAAATAAATAGTTTATAAAAATTTAGGATAATTTAATACTAATTATTATATAGTAGTAATTTTAGGTTTTTTATAAGTTTTATACGTATAATAGCGCTTTTTACTTTTTAAATAAGTATATAGAGTTTAATATTCTCTTTTATAATTATAATTATTTAAACTAGGCCCTTAAAAAGAAGTAAAAGTACGCTAAGACTAAAAATAATTTTAATAATTTCTAATTAAGTCTTAAAAAAAGTAAAAAGGGCGTAAGTATTTTCTATAGTAGTATAATAGTGTAGTTTAGGCTAATTTAGTACTATTTAGTATATTTAATTACTAATATACCTTTTAGAAGCCTAGTACTCCCTATATAATAATTTTAACTAGCTTAAAAATTAAAGAGAACTACTATACTACTAATAATACTACTTAGTTTTAAGCTTAAGTTTAAGTTTTTATTATATTTTTTTATTTACTCCTTTTTACTATAATAACTTTTATACTTTTTAAATTTTTAATTTTACTAGTTTAGGTTCCGTTTTTGTTAATAGTAATAAGTATAAAAAAATAGTATATTTTAACTACTAATTTAGTACTAACTATTATATTTAAAGTAGCGTAACTAACTCTATTAAAAGTTATAACTATTAAAGGTTTCTATTCCTTAGTAACTTTCTTTAGAAAATAGGTAATAAGAAGTAATACTCTAGTAGATTTTAAATAGGTAGTTAAATAAGTTTATAGTTTTTTAAATCTTTATAGTTATTACCGTACTAAATAGGCTTTTAATATAATAATTTAGGCTAGATAGTACTAATTTATAATAGTTATAGTTTTTATTTTACTATAGTATACTTATATATTTTTTATAATTTTTTTATTATACTATTAAACTACTCTAACCTTTAATAGGGCTATTTATATTACTAAATTTTTTATAAAAAATACGTATAGAACTGTAAGAATAAAAAATAATAATTTTATCTTAAATAAAGAGTATAGCCCTAAAATAGTCTATTTTAGACTATTTATTTATACTAAGGACCTTTTTAGACTAATTTAGCGCTTATAACTACTAAAAAAAAAAAAAAAGTAAAGTTTTTAACTCTTTTAGAGTCTATATAGAATTATTTTAAGCTATTTTTTTTTTAGAAGACTGGCCTTAGTTTTATTATATTAGTATACTTTTAGATAAATTATTACTTTTTATAAAAAATTTATCCTGCTTTTATATTATTTAGTTTAGTAGGGTTATCCTAAATCTTTTTAGAGTAATTTTAAATTATTTTTAAAATTTTTTTAGTATTTTTATACTAATTAAAACTTTTAATTTCTAAGTATTCTTTTTATCTAAATAGTTTTACTATTTAATAAAATATTTCTATTAACTAGACTTATTATATCTACAGTTTATAATATATTTTATATTATATATATTATTACTAAATTAATATAATATATTAATTATTAGCTTTTACTTATACGGTAGTATACCTTAGAGTTTATATAATTTTAATAAAAAAAAATAAAAAACTAGATAGACTTATTCTAGACTTATAAGTTTAATTTTATATATAGTAAGTAGACTATCTATATATTTAACTATTATACTAGGATCTAGCTATTTCTAGTTAATCTTCTTATTTAGTTTTATAAATTATATATAATAATTTAAAATCTAAATCTTACTTCCTATTTTTAGGTTTAGTAGGAGATACTTTTTATTTTAAAAAGCTTTTTAATACTTTTATACTACTTTTAGTTTTTATTTAGCTTTATTATAAATATTAATAAGTTTAAAGGCTAAGTAAAAAGCTTAAAAACTTTTTCTTTTATCTAGCGCTTATAAGGGCTAATTTAGCTTTTTTAGGCTGTATCTATAGTAGACTTAAAAGAGTGTATATTTAGTAATAAAGTATTAACTATTATTATAAATAAATTCTATATAGGAGATCTATAACGCCTAATTATTTTACTTTAAGTAATAGAAGATATAAAGGTATTATTTAAAAATTTTATTTTACTATTCTATCTACATATCTATTTATAAGTAAAAGGCAGAAGTTAAGATTCGCCTTAAATTTAAATAATAATAGAAAGTATTCTAATATTTTATATAAGTAGACCTTTATTAGATAATACTATTTTTAAATTTTTATAAAGTTTTATAATTTTATAGATCTAGAACTAGACTAAATTAATACTATTCTAATTTATTTTTACTAGTACGTAATAGACTATTTTAAAAAAATAGTCTATAATTATAAAAATTATATTATAAATACTTTTAGTAAAGCGACTAGGGGGTAGATTTATAATAAAATTTATAGTTACGTGTTGCTATAGTCTATTAAAGATAAAAAGTAAATAGAGGAAACTATATAGTTTATATATCTTTAAATTAATATACTAATAGCGCTTATAGTTATAAATATAGTTAGTAATATTTTTAAATATATTTATTTATATATATTTACGCTGTACGCGCTTAAGAGTTTACTTTACGCTAAAATACCCTAAAAGGAGACTATTATAGTATTTTATAATTATTCTTATTTTATCTTTAGGTATATAAGGCCGTATTAGTTTTATTAATTTTAATTTAGTATTTTCTAAACTATTTAATTATAAATTATTATTACTATTTTTAAATAGATCTAACTTTTTATTTTTTAGGTCTATTAGGTACTCTAAAATAGTTATTTTTTTTTTAAGTAAATTACGTAGCCTAAAATTCTAATTTTTTTTTTATAAATTTTAAGTTATATTTATAGTTTATTTATATATAAATTATTATTATAAAAACTATAACTCTATTATCTTTTATAGTACAAAGTTATAATAGCTTTCTTATAGGTACTATAAAGGCTATATTACGTTTATACTTAGCTATTTTAGACTCTAGTATATAATTAAGGCGGCGAGATAAAATATTAGCTAGATTTATTAATTTTATTTTATAAAATATATTAAAATTATACTTAGAGAGAAGTAGGTATAATTATACTTAATACGGTAATAGAATTTTTATTTATATAAACTATTATAGATTATTATAATCTGTAAGAATTCTAAAATAAATACTCTATAAGTATTATTTTTAGTACTTAATACTTTTTATAATAGTAAAGAGTTCTTTATTATATATATTATAATAGTATTATACGCTGTCTAACTTTTTTAAATAAAAATTAACTAGCTACTACTAAAATAATCTATTCTCTTTAAGAACTAATTAGCTTAAAATAGTGCTAATAGCCTTATTAAAAGTATTAGTCTTAATTTAAGTTTATTTTTTATATTTAAAGTACGATAGTATTAGTATTTTAAAAAAAAATTTTTAAAATTTTTTAAAAGCTTTTTTACTAGCGTTGCCTATATCTATATAAACACTTTTCTTTCTTTTTATAACTAGCCTACTTTTAGCGCTATTTAGCGCCTTTTAGGTTAATTTAGTAAATAGTAAAGCTAACTAAAAAAATTAGTTTATAAATCTATAATAGTAGTTTATAAAACTAATAAAAATACAAATATTACGTATATAAATAAGTTTAAGCTAATTTTAAATTATTTTAACCTAACTTAGGTTTATTAAGAGGCTCTTAGGTAAAATAATAAAGCTAAAATATTTTATAGATATAATATACTAAAAATACTTTTTTAAGTTTAAGTAAAGCTTTACTTTATATAAATACTATAATACCTTTTTTATATAACTTTTATATTTTTCTTTAATATCTAAGAAGATAAGTATATTATTAAGGTATATAATATAAGTTATATTAACTAATTTAGTTAGTATTTATAATATAAACTGTTAGAACTGCGTAGGTATATTTATTAAATTAAAAAGTATAACTATATACTTAAAATAGCTATATCTTATACGGAATATAGTTTTTTATTTATTATTTTTTATAATATAGATATAATAGTAAGCTTTTTATAAATTAAGCTTAGTATAGATTTATATTTTTATAAACTAGTCTAATAACTCTATAATTAGTAGGAGAGTACTATAATTTTTAATTATAATTTTATTAAGGCCTTTATAGTCTATATAGAGCCTAAAACTACTTTTCTTTTTTTTTATAAAGAGGATAGAGGCTTTAGCTAAAAATTTTAATTACTAAATTTATCTATGCTTAAGATATTTTTTTATATACTTTTTAAAAATTTCTAATTTAGTAACTAAGAAATTATATATAAAATAATATAGAGGATTAGTACTAGACTTAAAATTAATTTTTAAATTATTTAATCTATAGTTTATAGGGATCTTAAAGTCCTTATTTAAGACTAAATCTAAAAAATTAGAGTATCTAGACAGTATAAAGTATTTTTTATATTTATTTAGTTTATTTTAGATTAGAATCTTTATTAACCCTACTAAATATATATATATTTAGATAGTTAGGTTATATATAGTATACTTAAACTCTTTTACGCTTTTAAGGGTAATCTTTTTAATAAAAGTATTATTTTTTTTAGAATTACCTCTAAAAAAGACTTTTTAAGTAATAATATTTATTTTTAGGTTCTTTTAATTAAACTAAAGTAAGTCTAAAAAGATTTTATATTAAGGGAGATCTATAACTATAAATAGGATTAGCTAAATTTAATTTTAATTATATAAGTTAGTTAGATCTATCTCGGCAACTATAGTACTATAAATAATTATATTAAAACTATTTATTACTTATACTAATAGTCTATTAAAAATAGTTATATTTAAGTTTATCTTTTTTATTAGCTTAGTATTTATAAGATTTAAAGTAGACCTTAGGTCTATTAGAGCTCTAATATAGTCTTTATTTATAACTCTAGTCTTTAGGGTAACTATCCCCTTAAGTTAATTATATAACTAGTTAAATAAACTGCTAATATACTTAATTTTAAATATTTTTAATAGATAGCTTATAGTAATTTTAATATAGGCGGTAAATACTATATTTATTTTTACTTTTTTCTTTTTTCCGCCTAAGTTAATAACGTAGCCTTTTTAGTTACTTTTTTAAATTTAGGGGCTACCGGCTTATTTTTATATTAGTAGTTAAAAGTATAGTAGCCCTTCTTACTATAATAGTAATAAATTAACGCACTAATAAAAAATTTTATTTTAATTAGTAGCCTATTAAACTAATTAGTATTTATTTATATCTATTAGTTCTATCTAAAATATTTTTAAGGTTTAGTAGATTCCTTTATATTTTACGTATTTTTTTTAGGCCCTTATATTTTAGAATTACTAAAATTAGTTATCTTTTATATTAATTAAAAAAAATTAGCCTTCTCTTCTACTTTAGTAATAGTATTAATTTATTATTTTTTTAAAATCTATAGTCTAGCCTAAAGTCTTTATTTAAGTAGCTTATAAAGTTTTAAACCTATTAAAATTTCTTATTAGTTTTAAATATATTTAGCTTCTTTTAAAGAGGGTAAATATAGTCTAAAAGTTCTATAGAGAACTACTTAAGTAGCTAAATAATTTACTTAAAATTAATTTTAGCTTTATTAAACTATTATAGTAGTCCTCTAAAAATATTTAGTATTTTAATTTTTAAAAAATTTTAAGTTTCTTTTTATAGTAGATTAGTACTAAGTTTTAAAGTAACTTTAGTCTTTTAAGTAGTTTAAAGGGAATTATTAATATACGTAATAATAAATTTAACTTTTAAAATTTTTATTAAAAAATAGGTTAATAATTAATAAAAATAGTATTTATAATTATTTTTTTAAAAGTTAAAGTTACGTTTACTTTTTTTTTATAAATATAAAAGGTCTTTAGCGTTAGTAAATATACAGTTAAAATAGAGATTAAAATAGTATAACTCTATAAAATAATTAAGTTTTTTATAATTATAGCTTAGTCGCTTATATTAAAATATTAATAAATATTAAGTAATTATTTTATTTTCTCTTTATTTTTAACCCGTCAGAGCTAAGCGCGTACTTTTTTAAAATTAGTAAATATAAAAAGTTCTAATTAAGATAAAAGCGTTTAACTATAATAGTTAGTAGTTGTTTATATTTTTTTATATTTTAATAGACTTAATAGAAGCGTTTTTACGGCTTATATAAAACTTTAGAGAATTTAAGTATTAAAAATATTAAAAAAAAACTTAAAATTATTCTTAGGTTCTTTAATAATTCTAGTATTTTATAGAACCGACGTATTATATATAACTAAGTAATAAAACTCTTTTAGAGCTATATTATACTAGATTACTCTTAAAGATAAAAGAGTAATTTAAATATTAAAAATTAGGGTAAAGTAGTAATATAGTATAATATATAAAATAAATTAAATATATATTATCTATAAAAGTAAAAAAATAAATTACTACTAAGCTAAAGTCTTGTAGTATAGACTATATATCCCCTATTATATAAGCACGCTCTTATTTAGAGTAAAGATACCTAAATCGTAATACTATAGTTTAAAAATATATAAAAGGTTATATATATTAATATTTTAAGAAGTTAAAATAGTAGGGTGGCACAGTAGGTATGTGCCTAAAAATACTAAAATTTATTAAATTTTTAATATCTTCTATATATTAGGGGTTTAATTCCTCTCTTTATTATAGTATTCTTTTAACGTGTCTACTTTATTAGTAAAAAATAAAATTTTTAGAAGTGCGGGGTACTACTAAAAAATTAATATAAAGCTATAAGAAGCTAAAATCCCTATATAGAATACGTTATATTTAAAAATATAAATAAAGTATTTAGGCTAAAATTACTATCTACAGTTAGATAAGATAAAAATTTATACCTAAATAGGTCTAGCGTAGTAAACTAGTCTTAATTAGGTAATAGATTAGTAGTTTAGTATAACTATTTAGTAAATAATAACTTAGTTAAAAGAATTAAAGAGCCGGTTCTAGTTTATTTAGAAGATAAAATACTTTTCTTAAATAGTTAGGTAGCCTTAATATAAAAGGCTAATTTTTTTTAAAAAAAAAAAAAAGAAGTTAAAATAACTTATATTATAATTAGCTAATAGGCAATTCTTTTTTAATTTTATTTCTTTTTCGACCTAGCCTTACCTGACTTTTTCGACACATTAAGTATAAAGGTATATACATACTCCTCCTTTTTTAAAACCCCTTTTAGTCGCCCCGAGCTACCACAGCCACACTATTTGTTCGATTAGTATACAAAAATATATATTTTAATTTTATTATTATTTTTTTTATAATATTATTTATTCTTTTATTTCCTTTATAGTAGTAACTTATTAGAATATATTATATTTTTTTTAAAGCTACGCTTTTAGCGTAGTACTTATAATTTTTAAAAGAAATAACTACTAGCTATTATAGGGATTCTTGCAAAACGGCTCTATAATAATTTAAGTATAATAATAAAAGATATAGCGTAGGTTATATATTAACGTATTATACTAAAAACGTATTTATTATACTTAGTTATAATAAGTTAAAATAGTAATACGTAAGTAGGTATTATCTTTTAATCTAGTACTAGACGCCTATTTATAAAATAAAATAAAAATAAAGTAAAAGTAGTTAACTATTACTAGTATACTATAAAATATTAATATACGCTAATAGTCCCGGTACTATATATATAAAATAATAATAAAAATATAATAAGGTAGCCTACTACGCTGGATAGCTATATTAAATTTCTTTAAATATTATATATATTATACGTTACACGTTATATTATAATATAGTTAAATAATTATATAAAAATAATAAGTATAACGTCTAGTACTCTACTAAATCTATTTCTATAAAAACTACTCTACTAGTAATTCTTATAAAACTTTAGTATACTATATTTATATATTAATTAAATATATAGTATAGCTGTAGTAGCTATATAGGTAACTAAAGGAGGTTTAAAAAAGAAGGAATATGTATATACCTTTATTTTTAGTATACTATTAAAAGACTTCGCCTCCGTAGGTAAGTAGGTATAAAATAAATAATAGCTATAATAGCTACGGACTATAATTTTATATTAAAAATAAGTAAATATATACTATATCTATATAGCTACGGCAATAGTAATTATTACTAACCTATATAATTATAATAATAAAGGACCCTAAAAATTTTAAAAATTTTAAAAATTTTATTATAAATACTAACCGAAACTATATCTATAGATAGAAGTAGTAATTCTTAGCTATACTAGATAACTAAAATAACCCTAAATATACTAGATTTAAAAATAAAATAGTAACTATTACTTTAATAGCAGTATAGCTATAAAACGTAAAAGACCTAGTAAAAATAGTATTAGTAATAATATAAAAAGAGCTATATATAAAATAGTAAATATAATAGGTAAATATAAAAATAAACGTAATAATAATATATAAAGAGAAAGAAGGAAAGTATTATAAAATACCTATAAGTATAGATAAAATAAACTTATAATAATATATAATAGTTTAAGTATAAAGGAAATAGGTAGTTAGTATTAAAAAAAATAAAAAGTCTTATTTTTATTATATACCTATTAATAAGTGCTATTATAACCTATTAGACCCGGCTATTATAATTAAGCCCAATTATATTTTTTATATTTTCTTTAGCGTATGTTAATCTTTTTTTATTATTTTCTTTATTTATTATTAGTTTTTTTTTTTACTTTTTTTTTTTTTTTTTTTTAAAATAAATCTACACTTTTAGCGTAGTACCTATATTTTAAAAGAAATAATTACTAGCTATTATAGGGGTTTCTATAAAATAGCTCTATAGTATTTTTAGTATAATAATAAAAAATATAATATATAGTTATATAATATATATACTAAAAATATATATAGGTCTATACGTTGCACCTAGTATATATAGTAATAATTAGATAACTTAAAGTACTATACGTTTCTACCTACTATAGTACGTCTATTTATAAAGGAAAAAAATATAATAGTAATAGCTTACGCTATTTATAGTATATAATAAAGTATTAATATACGCTAGCGTCCCTAAACTAGTTATAATAATAATATAAAATAGTATAAAAAAATAGGCTATAAGGCTGTAGCTCTATCGCGATACTAATAATAAAATATTTAGTATATATAGTAAATATAATAAATATAGTAAATATAATAAATATAGTAAATATAATAAATATAGTAAATATAATAAATATAGTAAATATAATAAATATAGTAAATATAATAAATATAGTAAATATAATAAATATAGTAAATATAATAAATATAGTAAATATAAAACGCCTCTAAACTAGTAGGTTATATATTTTTATATACTATACTACTATAAAAGTACTAAATATTTTTAATTAGTTTAATAGTAATACCTACGTAGAGCTAAAGTATACTATTTATAACTTTAAACTTTTTATAGGCTAAATTACCTTTATTACTAGCTAATACGCTTTAAGTATTATAATTTAAAAATATAACTACTTATATATTATCTGTAAGTAGCCCTTTTACTAATATATATTATAGTATTACTAACAGCGTAGGCTTAGTACTATAAAATATAAGTAAAAACCTAGTACGCGTAGGTAAGTAAAAAGCTAGATTTTAAAAGCTACTAGGTAATTAAAAAAATCCGGCTTAGCAGAAAAATATAAGGGAGGTATTAAAATATAAGATAGCGTAACTACTATAGTTATAGCGTATAGTAAGCTTACTAAAGTAACTATAAAAAATAGTAGCTTTATAGATAAAATAGATACAACTAATATATAATAAAATAATATAAATAAATAGCGCGATATATAGGTATAGAAAAAAAAAGAAAAAAAGCTTTATAAAATACCTAAAAATATAAACAGAATAATATAAAAGGTATAAGTATAAAGAAAATATATAGTCTATATTAAAAAGAAATAAAAAAGTTTTTACTTATTATAAACCTATTAATAAGTGCTAGTATAATTTATTAAACCTAACCCGTTACAGTCGAGCCCGTTTTTTTTACTTATATTAATTATATAATTCTTTTTTTTTAAAACTCTTTCTAATTATCTAATTATAATATTTTAATTATTTTCTAATAGTAATTTTTTATTTTATTTTTAGGACTTCTAGTTAAGTCTTTATTAATAACTCTTTTATTTTTTTTAGTTAACTTTTTTATACCTCCTGTATAAAGTTTTTTTATATTATAATTATTTTCTTTATTTTTCTCTTTATTTTAATACGTTAGATAGTATTATAAATAGTTATTTTAGGCTTTTTTAAAGTAGAAATAATTATAAAAATAAAAGTATTTGCTTTTAAAAGTAAATTAATATTATATTTAAGTTTTAAAAGATTTAGTGCTACTTTAAGAAAATATAAATTTAAGTTTATTAAAATTAAAAGATATTATAATATACTATAATAGTAATAATATATTACGTAATTACTAATTATATAAGTAAGAGCTAAATTTTTACTAATTATATAAATTTATTATTATATAATAAATTTTTATGTAAAATTAGGATATGTAACCTATACTAGTCCTAGAATAGTATAGTAAAAATTTTAGTTAAATATATTTACTAACTAAAAACTTATAGGAACCTAAAAAATAAACTAAAAAATTATTATATTTAGGTAACTTTAATTTACTACGTACATTATTTAAGTAGTAAATAAAACACTTATAATAATCTTCCTCACTTTCCCTTTAAATCGCTATAATTTACGTATTTTTAGGCCTAGTAATTAATTTTATATTAATTTTTAAAAATAGTAACTTTTTTAAGTACTCTCTTTCTAATATTCCCCCCCTGTAAATAAATACATAAATAAATAAATAAATATTATTATTATTATTATTATTATTATTATTATTATTATTATTATTATTATTATTATTATTATTATTATTATTATTATTATTATTATTATTATTATAATAATAATAATAATAATATCTTTTTTAACACATTAAGTATAAAGGCATACATATACTCCTTCTTTTTTAAAACCCCTTTTAGTCGCCCTGAGCCACCACAGCTACACTATTTATTTAATTAGTATATAAATAATAATAATAATAATAATAATATATTTATATACTAATTAAATAAATAGTATAGTTATAGTAGCTCGGGGCGACCAAAAGGGGTTTCAAAAAAGAAGGAGTATATATATGCCTTTATACTTAATGTGTCAAAAAAGTCAGGTAAGGCTAGATTAAAAAATAATAATAATAATAATAATAATAATAATAATAATAATAATAATAATAATAATAATAATAATAATAATAATAATAATAATAATAATAATAATAATAATAATAATAATAATAATAATAATAATAATAGTAATAGTAGTAGTAGTAGTAGTTATAGTAGTTATTTAGTTATACTATAAAATAATAAACTATAGTAGTTTATAAAAATATTATAAAAATAAGAAATATAAAAAATATATATAAATATTTAATATATTTAATATAATAATAGTTATTTAATTATATTAAATAATTTATAACTAGTACTAAGCTATACGCTTAAACTATAAGTTTAAGGTCTTTACTAATTTAAATAAAAATATTTTTTATAATTCTTATATACGTATATTTATTTAATTATATTGAAAAACTTTTTTTTTTAAATTTATACCTTTTTTAAACTAGTGTTTTAACGCTACACTTTACCTCTTTTTATATAATAATTAGTAGTAGTAGGTAAATAAAATAGTATAGTAAAGAAGTATTTAAAAATATATAAGTTTATTTAATTTAAATATAATTTTTTATATTATAAATTTTTTTATTTCTTTTATTATTATATTTTTTAAACGTGCCTATTTTACTAGTAAAAGTATAGTTTTTTAAACGTATAACGTACTATTAAAAAATTAGTATAATATTATAGAAAACTAAATTTCTAATTAAAAAATCTTAATATATATAAATTTAACTATATATTTTTAAACTAAAATTACTACTTTAAATTAAATAGTATAAAAATTTATTTCTAGATAGGCTTAGCGTAATAAGTTAAACTAGAATTAATTTAGTAATTTAATAATTTAATTTAATTTAACTTAGTTATAGCTTAAAAATTAAATAAAAAAAAGATATTTATTAAATTAATTAAATATATATATATAGCTATTTTCTAATTAGATATATATACTAAAAAGTAGCGTTTATTTTTTTTTTTAAAAAAGTTGTAGATAATAAAATATAAAATAAGTATAGTAACTACGATTTATTAATAAAAAAAATAAGTAAATAAAAGTTTAGGTTATATATACACTTAAGTATTAATAAAGATTTATATATTTATTAAATAGGTAGAAGACTTAAAAGAAATTGTTTATAAATAAATAAAAAATAGCTTTTTAATACTATTTATATCTGAAAAAAGATTAACTTAATAGTTAGATATAAAGTAATAACTATTATTTATAGAAGATGAAGCCGTAAAGACGTCACCTTCTCTTTTTTCTTTTCTGATGCTGCTGTACAACCAGTTGCGCCACGGCTCTTGGTTATGATGATGTATGAGTAATACAGTACCAAAAGATTTGCCATCATATTATCTTTCACACTCCAAAGACGGCGGCGCGGTATTCCTTGAGCTTCTCACAAGCTTCTGGCTGGATCCGATCCACACACGAAATGTTTTCGAGCACTTCCCACAACACCTTCTCGGCATCGTAACCAAACGCGTTAATCACATCCTCATCACTCGTCCACATCCGCCGCCAGCTCCCATCGTCGTCTTTGTACGACTTGAGATCAGTCCGCAGAATTATAGCCGGTTGTAATTTAAAGATCATCTGATGTGCAAACATCGGACGAGGCCTTCGTGGACTCGCGCTGTCTGCGGCCCCTCCGCTTGCAGCATCGTATCCATCCCAATGATCTTCCTCATGGAGATGGTTCGGCATTGGCGGCCCGTATAGAAAATCTTCCGCTGGATCTCTTTGCCCCATGCCGACCAACCCTAATCTACCGAGCCCATGCTGTGGAGTTCTCACCGCGTAAAACGGCATATCTACAGCCATGGCTCCCTGGATGAATGTGTCCTTATCTCCCGGCCCAGGGGCGCCTTGCGATAAGATGGTATAGTAGTGCGATGGTCCGTAGTAGTTGTAGTACACGGTCATCAGCAAGCTCTCTTGGTGTTTGCTCTTATCCAACAGCACTTGTCCTGTTTCCGATGCTAGTCGTGTCGAGACCGGAACCTCGGGGATCCCAGCGATGTGGTAGAAGTGTGCAGATATAGTGTTGGCGAATATATCTGGCCAGATAACTAGGCCGTGGGAGGTGTATGGGCGGGTGGAGAATAGTGGTGTAGGATCGTGAAGAGGAAAGGCGTCACTGTCTAAGAAGAGGACGTTCCTAACAGCGCGACACAAAGTTAGTGTAAGTCAAAACGTATGATTTTAGCTGTTGTCCTCTGGAAAGGATACACAGGAACTGATTATATCAGATTCCACCATGGAACAAGGGCCCCACTCACTGGAACGAGGAGAGCAGTATGGCGAAGATTTTGTACTGAAAATGCTCTATCTTCGGCGCGAAGATCTGAGACATTACGGTGCAGCGCGTATTGAGCGCTGGTAGGACTTCCTCGCACATTGTCGCGTTGTATTCCGACTGACTCGCCAGAAACAATTCGACCGGCAGTTGATTTCCAGTGGCGCGTAACATGCGTAGGGACACGAGGAGGTAAACCATTTGCCGGGGATTGGAGGTCACCACTATTCCCGTGCTATCTTTAACATAAGGAATGTTAGGTCCTAAGCGAAACGCCGCCCTCCGCATGACATAGTGTGCGCGTGTGAGCTCCTTCTCCGCTTCGTCCGTCAGATTGATGTTATGGGGATGCGGTTTGTGAGCAAATAATGGTTCGTATTTTATGTCCGTGTCGCTCAGTTTCCCCTCTTTATTGATAATGGGAGGACATCGCGGTTGCGCGTCTTCGAGTGCCCCGAGAAGGGTATTCCAGTACTCATCGTTCGAGGTGTGGAAAGCGGCGATATCTGGCTTCAGAAAAGAATGTTGGCTATTTCGACTCTGTGAAATGAAACTTGTCGGGTCCACAGTTCGACGATGATAGCAGAACAGAACAAGTGCGAAGATCCCAAAGGTAAGCAGGATGAAACGGATGTTCGTCACCGAGATGCTTGCGGGCCCGCGAATCATGGCTGAATCATAGAGAGAAGTAGAAGTAGAAGGCTCGAGGGTGTGCAAGAAAAGGAACGCAAAAATACAGGTAAGAGTTGAGGCATTTGTCCAAAGAGTGGTGTGCTTCCCGAAAAGGAAAATGCGACGTTGAGCAGCTGAGTTTATCTTAAGAATGGGGCCAGGGGGGCGAGAAAGCGAAAGGTCAGGGACGTAAGGTTTGATCCGCTCGACGCTAAATGTCTTCGGTCCCTTTACTCGGGAAATGGGTCTATATAGCGGAAACAAGCGATCTGCTACCCGCTGTCGCGCGATCAACTTAAGTGGAGCCACTTGTGTCATGAGTGGAATTACAGCGACCAGAACGTGCGTGCGGTTACTGCTTCATCTTGTCACCACCTGCGAACACATATGGAACAACTACCTAGCATTGACCGACCCGATTCTCTACCTATGTAACCAAGTGCTGAATCTGGCGTCGTGCGAATGCACTCAAATGGAACTCCTTGCAAAGCGCAGGATCACCAAGGTACAACTTTCTCTTCGTGAAGATTAAGCCATCCCTTTACGGTTTGTCACGCCGTTGAATTGCGGGTTCCAAAGCGGTGGTTGCTTGAAGATTCCAATTCCTTCGGGTACGCGTAACGAAGCCTCATGGAGCTGCAGAATTTTGCTTAGTGTCTCCACTCGCCCAGCTCGCATGAGATCCGTGCCCGGCGGAATTCAGGGTACTCTGTCATCGAAGCCCCTGTCTTTACGCCTTCAAGGTGCTGACATTGTACTGTGGTTGCAGGGGAAGTATTCCCAATTCGCTACATCTTCGGTAGTGATTACTAAGCGTTGTAAGAATATTCTTGGAAAATTATCTATACTTAATAAAGTTTAGCTTATACTAAATTAAATCTAGTATTAACTTAACTAGGATTAGTTAAAAAAAATTTAATATATAACTTAAATTACATATAATGCGGCTAATTGGGGATACTTACCCCTGCAACCATAGTAAAGCGTTCCCAAGGTAGATACCGTAAACGGGATTTTGAGGTCTCAAATTGTAAGCCCTTTTCCTCCATGTACTGTACGCTTTTAGGTTTTCACCCAATAGATGCGAAGCATTTCGACCCCCAAAATACTAGCTTGGCAGATGATCGAGTTTTGTACTATGAACATAACAGGCAAGAGAGACAGTTTAGCGCCTAAAGGGGCCATCACCGATCAGCGTAGCTTCCGCTCATCCCATCATTCAAGGCTTGATTAGGTGATCGCTGTTGAGTTGAAATCGTTATCTTGCCGAGTGCGCAAACCAAGGATCCTCTCTCAGCATTTGGAAACGAGCTTAGATGTATATACAACGTCCTGTTCAAGGCCTCCTTGACTTCGGGCGTGGTGGGTTGACATATACTCTCTGGCCTACGGTCTAAGCCGCATCGTTACCTCGGTCTGTTTGCATGACCAGGAGTAGATACGATGGTTTTTTTTTTTGGGGGGGGGGGGGGGGGTTGGTCCAGATTGCCTGGCAGAGCTCGGATAACGAGTGCCTCCTGAGGATTCGACGTGTTGTACAAGGCGTTTCTGAATCGGACTGTTTTCTACCTAGGTAGTGTACCGTTTCGCTCTCTAGAAGCCAGGCTAAAGTTCAATCG
This sequence comes from Pleoardoris graminearum, assembly GCA_030770415.1. Taxonomy (NCBI): domain Eukaryota; kingdom Fungi; phylum Ascomycota; class Dothideomycetes; order Pleosporales; family Didymosphaeriaceae; genus Pleoardoris; species Pleoardoris graminearum. The sequence continues at coordinate 149,491 of JASEKS010000048.1, read as the reverse complement.
GCGTCTACTGAAGGCACATTATCCGCCCAGTGTTGATCCACCGAGCTAACGTTTCTTAACGGTATTGGATTCCTGATATGCAGAGTTACATACCAGAGAACTTGAACGTAGCTTTGTAGTGTACCCATCAATCCGTTTGAATCCTTTTCCCATGCTTGCGCATAGTAAAGAATACACTGTCCGTACGCATAATGTCCCCCTGCTACCGTGTTTCTCCCATCGACGTGATTCCGTTACTTGAATCGATACATTGCAATTATATCTGTTACCGTAACTGTGTGCGTTGAGAACGGCGCGAAGCAATCCAGGATTTGTCTCTCTGCACGCCTTTGCTGGCAGAGGAATCTCTCCGAAGATGACAAGCTTGGAGGGCAACTTTATGATATCACGAAGTTTACAAGAGCCGAGAGGTCCCAGGCCGCCATCGACAAGAAAGACCCTCTAGCGGTTATGCCTGCCAAAGGTCTGAAAGACAATTTGTTTGGATTTTGCATGAGTAAAGCTAGACCTCGGTATCGAGTGGCTAGTCTACTTCATTCCGCTTTGACCATAATAATGGATTGCATCTTCTCTGACACGCTGCACCCTGTTATCGAAGCACAGCGCACAACTCTCATTATCTCACTGACTTCATCATCATTGGAGGACAGCACATAGCTTCTCGTCCCGTATGAGTTCCTACATAGATCTCGTGATCTTCTTCCCAACCATTACTGCACCTTCCCTCTTGCATCCACTGGCCAGATTTCTTCGATGACCCCATTTCGGTGAGCATAGTAGAAGTCGTGGAGATTGATGGTTGGATCGATATGACTTGGGACCATCTCCACCTTGTCACCGATCTTCAGCTCCAGTGCGTCGTGCTCCCAGCTCAACGACCCGTGCTCATCTCCCAGCACGCCGTACGTATATCCGAGCGTCCTGCACTCTGCAAACCCACTATCTGTCGTCAGAGACTTTAGTCCAGCATCAATGGTAATGATCTTGGGGCCCTGCTTGCTGATGACGGTCGAAAGGATGAAGAGGCTGTGAGAGTAGAAAGAGCCGACAGCATTGCGATAGTCAGTGTCCATGAAGAGGAAGGATCCCGGTTGTACTTCCGTCACACCAGGAACCGTGGCGCAGAACTCTGCGGTGCCTGTTCCACCCGTGGTCACGACTTCGATGTTGTGCCCGGCTTGGCGCAAAGCGTCCGCGGTCTTGGTGAGAATTGCCATCGATTCCAGACACTGCTGCTTCCTCTCCTCGCGACCATGCACATGCTGCAAATGCCCCTCATATCCCTGCACACCGATCAGATTGAGATGCGTGCAGTCTGCCACGAACTCTGCGAGCTGCAATGCCGGTTGTCCTGGCTGCACGCCCGTTCGGTGTAATCCCACGTCGAGATCAAGCAGCGTGGTGATTGGTTCCTCGATACCGCTCTTCTCCAGTGCGTCATCGATCGCTTTGGCACCCACTTCGCTGTCCACTACAATTCTGATGGTATTGTACTTTCGAAATAGCTCAACTAATCGTTGGACCTTGGGAGCACCGATAATCTCACACGTGATCAGCAGATCCGTAAAGCCTTTCTCACACATGACCTCGGCCTCGCTGAGTTTGGCGACGCATCCGCCCTTGGCTCCTGCATGGACGAGTTTCTGAGCGAGAATGACAGACTTTGTCGTCTTGGAGTGCGGGCGGATGTCCACGCCTGCGGGAAGCAGTTGCCCGAAGAGCTTCGCAATGTTTGCCTCCATCACGTCCAAGTCGACGATCATGGAAGGGGTATCGAGGGTGGAGATGTGATCTCCCACCTGTGGAGCACGGTAGACCATTTTGTCAGTGCTGGACTCGTAAGCTGTATGTAGGGGTTCAAAGATAAACAGCAGTTTTTCAACCTTCTTGCACAATGAATCGTATTTTTCGGTCTTTAAGAGGCTCGTAAAGGTGTGTAGAGGAGAATGAAACGATGGTGTCTATCTGAACGCCGATGCTGCCCTAACCTGCGGGTGCGCTAAGAGTGGCAAGCCGGTAGGTGTGACTGTGCCGCCTTCCCGAAAGGGGATAACCGCAACAAACCGCACGGGCCCTGTAGCTCTTCCAATTGAGTCACAGGCCGGCAAGCGCTCAACGCCTTTGTTGACTGTTAAATCGAGTCATATAATCATTCGAGTCGTAGGCTGGCAAGTGCTCAACGCGTTCGCTATAAACATGAAAATCGCAAAAATGCCTCCAAGAACACCGTCAGCGAACGCGTTGAGCGTTGCCGAGAGATGGCTTGACTGAACGCGTTCGCTGACAGTGTCCTGGGATGCTATTTACGATCCTCCCGAGGTCCAAACAATGACCTTATAAGAGGTTATACTTTGTAAGGTATGCTTTTTATATCAGTTTTGATAGATAAGGTCTATGTGTAGCTTCGTATAAAACTAATGGGTAGGTACTGCGCCGAAACGGGTTTAGCGGGGTTTGGGCGCAGATTCCGCCCGTATTCACTATTTATAGCTGTCCGTTTACTATTCACTATCGACCGTTTTGAATTATTATAGCAGATTTTACTCTAATACACAACAGAAGAGCGGGGGGACTTGCGTGTGCATGGCCTGCCATCCATCGTGTGCCGAAAAGCTTCCTGCCACTGGGACCAAGGTTTATTCTCCTTGGCATTCCCAGTCCTCCTTATTATGGATCTGCGAAGAGGATTATAACATTAGTTAGCATTGTGATGATGCGCGATCCGCTGTCCTTCTTGCCAGGGTATAGGTCCGTTACAACTAACATCATCTTTAGCACCACTAGTTCTGCACCACGTTAGATAAAATGAGCTACGTACGCATGATACGGTCGAGCTAGAAGGAAATTGTCAACATTCAGAAAGCAACTACTTCGGCTGAAATGCACAGGATCTAACAAAATATAAGAGGCGTATCAACCGACAATGATCTTCTCGCGACTGCTGCCCTGCCGTAGAACAAAGCTCTATTCCCATCGCATGTCTCATTTCGAACTACCTATAAAATTTCTAATTTACGTTTTTTCTTTGGCAATTTAAGAATTAATGCGATGAAGCGCAGTGGCTTGATGAGCCTAGGTGAAAGATTGTGTGTTCAAGCGTTGTTGACGGCAAGCGTTGCCAAACAAACACCGTCATCGTGATTGCCTTAACTCATTTTACCACATAAACATTCACGGCCTACTAATCCTGAAGCTTTACATCGCCGTCTCCCCATCTCGCTCACTCGCTCATCCGCTTATCACAATATCTTTAGACCGATACGCTTTTACCTCAAAACAGTTCACCGTAACATCGATGCACCTGCAAGAGACTCAGTTATATGGACCGGATACAGGATTCGCCGTTTTACACCATTTCGTATTGGCCTCGAGCCCCGTCAGTGATGGCCCACCCGAAGTTTGCGCTGTAAATATCGGCATCTACTCCTCGTTCTTCGCCGCGCAAGCCGCCGCTCTGGACGTCCTTGAGATCTGCTTGGGACAACCCCAATCAAGAGGTTACGTGGGCTGGGTAAGTGATATTAGAAGCACCTTCCTACGTAAGCAATGCGTCTCACAATATTTGCTAAGTCTTCAACCTTGTTACAGTTTTGGAAGGACATCGACCTCGAGCGGCGCGGTCTCATCACCTATATCAACCGCAACGGACAGGAGCAGCAAATATGCGAATACGAGATTCGAGCTGTGCAGCTCCAAGACCGTGTTGCACAAGAAAATGCCCTTTTTGGAGTCCATGGCCATCAAGCAGGAGAGGGCAAGATCGTTGTGTCGCTACCTCCGAAGGACAAACCTATCACCAGGTGTAGCGTGGAAGACGACCCACTGTGGGCGCAGTCGCGCATTCCGTTCTTTCGCAAACGCGACGAGGGCCCGTTTAGGCGCGTCGACGATCAGCCTTATGCCGCACGGTTCTCTTTGAGTAACATGAAGACGACAGCCTCCAAACAGGCCGCAGAGGGCATTGTCCTCCACGAAAATGATAAGGTGGATAGCAGTGCACAGGGCATGAATAGGGCTGTAACACCCCGTCACGATAGAACTCGGTATCGGTTAGGGCGCGGAGAGGGGAGGGCCCATAATAATCGGCAGGAGAAGCCAGGGGATATGTCACGGGAAATCTATTCTCCATCATATCAGGGCAATAAGTTGGGCGGAGGCGAAGACATCGGACCGATCTATCGGGGACGTTGACACTCGGAATCCTCATCTGGGTACAGGTCGGACAACTCGATGGAATCCAAGATTAATTGAAAGCAACGACTTGTGGGTTCGAGGTTCTGGGTATGTTACCAGGATGCCCGGAAATCCCTCAGGCGGCAATTGACGTGGTAAACAGAGACAATTGCTTGAGCGCAACGGATAGGTCAGCGTTAGCATTCAAGAGACTTGGCAGGAGTTTTGGAAGTTAGTTGGATTCGATGGAGCATTGGCGTCCCATTTTTCGTTCTGCGTGGTTCATGCCAATATTAGTTGGGCCCAGCACCCACGCGTCGTGGCTGCGACACACAGTGAGCCACAGACTCAGACGACAGGCGCTCTTTAATACGGAGCTATTGTGTCGCTTTATTAATATTACATATAACTATATATAAAGTTAATAATGTAATTAATTACTATTAACCTATTTTTTTTTACTAATTTTAAGTTCTTTTTATAAGATTTTTTATTTACTTACTATTATAATTAATAATTTTCTTTTTTATAGTGTACTATTTTAGATTAAACTTTTTTTTAGTATTATCTTTATTAATAATAGTTTAGAAAGTTACTATTTAATAATTAATATATATTTATTTATAATTATAATAGACGTTTTTACCTATCTATATATAAATAAATATATATTATTTAAAAATAGTAGACTTATACTATCTTTTTAAAATAATAAAATATACTTTTTAAAATTTAATTTTATATATATTTATATACTAATTGAATAAATAGTGTGGCTATAGTAGCTTAGAATAACTAAAAAGAATTTAAAAAAAAAAAAAAGGCCGACAACTGCTATAGTAACCTATTAGTTACTTTTTTAACTTTATTTTTATAAAATAGAAGTTATATTTATTTTTATTACTTTTCGCTCCGCCTACGCAGGTAGTATAGTATTTAATAATAATTAATATTTTTATTTATAATTATAAATCCTTCCTCGCCTATAATAATATAATATTAAGTATACCTATCTATATATCCAGTCTACGCATTACCGCACTTATATATATAGGCCCCCCTAAAACCCTTAAATATTAACTACTATATAGAAATATCCTAGATTTTCTATTACTTTTACGCTGTCTTTACTTTTACTACTAATACTCTTAGTAGTATTTTACGTAACTATACTTTACACTTTAGACTATATATTTTTATTATAAAACTAATATTAACGCGTTATCTTTTTTTTATTTTTTATAATTAGTATAGTACTACGCCTACTTTAGCCTTTCTATTTATTTTTACTAATACTATTACCTTTATATTAGCTAGTATAACTAACTTTAGATTTTAAAATTCTATTATCTTTACTATTAATAGCGTTACTACGCTGTCCTTTTTATTATACTAATTATTTAATATTGCGTAGAATTAATAAATAGTATTTTTATAAAACTAGTAAATAATTACCTTATATATAAAATATTTAGCAGTATTATTAAGAATTTCTTATTATATATTACTGTCTAGGTAAGATACGGCGGGAATAGTTTATATATTTAGAATTATATTAAGGTTAATATAAACGAGTACTATATTAGTTAAAATAAGAATAGAAAGAGCAGGAGGAGTTTTAAAAAATAAAAATATATTAGTAAATATTTTTTTTTTAAATGTTTAGCTGTGTTAACTATAAAAAAAGATAGAGGAGAGATATATAGGTAGTAGTAGTAGCTACTATCTATATATATATCTTTTAAAGGAGAATATAGTATCTATACTAAAGTTTTTATACTAAAGTTTATTAATTTAACGTTTTTTTAGGGGGGCGCGCTAAGTACTTAGCGCGGCGCTATACCTTTTTTAATCTAGCCTTATCTAAATTTTTCGACATATTAAGTATAAAGGTATATATATACTTCTCCTTTTTTAAAACCCCTTTTAGTCGCTCTAAGCTACTACAGCTACACTATTTGTTTAATTAATATATAAATATAATATATATTTAAAAAAGAAGGAGTATATATATACCTTTATACTTAATATATTAAAAAAGTATTTAATTTTATATTTATTACTAGACACTTTTATTTTATTTATAATATATTTATTTTACTTATATTTACTTTTTATAATATTTAGTCTTAGGCTCGACTATAACAGTCGGGTCTAATAGATTATAATAATAGTATTTATTAAAATATATTTATAATAAGAAAGATATTTTTATTTTATTTTTTTATACTAACTATTTATTTTATTTATATATAAACTATAAAGATATACATATACTCCTCCTTTTTTAAAACCCCTTTTAGTCGCCCCGAGCCACTACAGCCATACTATTTATTCGATTAATATATAAATATATACTTAAACTATTATATATTATTATTTTTATACTTATAGGTATTTTATAACGCTTTTTTTTATATATATATTTATTTATTATCCGCTATATATATCTACTATATTTATATATTATTATTAATTACTATCTTAAATATAGTTTTCTCTTCTTATTTATAGACTAGCTCTTAGGGTATTATTATTAATATCTTGTTTACTAGCTTTTTTACGTTTTATAGTTATACTACTATTAAAATAACTACTACTATTTTATTTTTAAACTTAGCGTAGTTAAGATTATTTTAATTATTTAGTATAGCTAGGAAATACTACTTCTATTTATAGATATAATTTAGATTAGCGTTTATAATAATAAAATTTTTAAAATTTATTACTATTACGACTATATAGATTAGTAATAATTATTATTACTATAGCTGTAGTTGTATAGATATAGTATACGCTTATTTATTTTTAGTATAAAGTTATAGTTTATAGCTATTATAGCTATTATTTATTTTATACTTTCTTACTTATAAAAGCGGAGTCTTTTAGCAGTATACTAAAGTATTATAAAAATTATTAGTAAAATAGTCTTTATAAGAATAAATTTAGTAAAATACTAAGTATTATACTTATTACGTTTATAGGATTATTTAATTATATTATAATATAATATATAACGTGTAATATATAGTATATATAATAATATTTATATATTAATTATATAAATAGTATAGCTGTAGTGGCTCGGGGCGACTAAAAATTAATATTTATAAAAAAAAATATAATATAGCTGCCCAGTATAGAAGACTACCTTATTATACTTTTTTTATATTTTATATATATATATTTATATACTAATTAAATAAATAGTGTAGCTGTAATGGCTTGGGGCAACTAAAAATATTTTATATATATATAGTAGCAGGGAGCGCTAGTATATATTAATACTTTATAGTATACTAGTAATAGTATAACTATTACTACTATTTTTTTTATATAAATAGACGTCTAGAACTAGATTAAAAAAAATTATATATTAACTTATTATAGGCGATTAAAAGGATAATATTATTTTAATTTATTATAACTATTCTTAGTATAATATATTAATATATAAATATATACTACGTCTTCTATTATTATACCTAAAATATTATAAAACTATTTTATAGGAACCCCTATAATAGCTAGTAGTTATTTTTTTTTTAAAAAAAAATATAGGTACTACGCTAAAAGCGTAGCTTTATTTAAAAAAAAAATATTTAGTTTAATTACTTTACTTTTATAATAATTTAATAGATTAGGAATATTCTTATTAATAATAAAAATATATACTCTTTTAGTAAGTCTAGTATTAAATATAGCTATTAGCTTTTAATTAGTTTAAAACGAGTCGCGAAACTATATTTAAGTAAAACTTAACTAATATAACTAAGTAGTATTAGGCGTTGTAGTTAAGGTATTAGTAGATAAATAATAAATAATATAATTTTTTATTCTTAGGTACTAGTATTTAACGCCTTTTAAAGAGCCTTTTTCTATAAAAGAATTATTCTTTATTATAATATTAAAATTGCTATTTATAGTATAAATATTTAAAGACCCTACTATTAGTTTATTAAACCTATTAAACCTTTTTAGTTTTATATTCTTATTTAGTACGCCTTTTTACTATAATTAATATATTATAATTCGTACTGGCTGTCGCATGATCTGTTCAGGTCGGTAACGACGATAAAAGAGACCCTCAGACGACAGGTTGCTAGCTTTCAGTCAGCCGTATCCAAATTTGTTTATCATAACTCGAACGCGTTTGGTTACCGCGTATTCTACACAAGTGGATGCAATAATTGAAAGTTTCCCGCTTCTGGGGGCGCCGTCGTTCAAGTATTTCGAGTAGCCGGCAGCTTGGTTCGGGGGCTCTATCGTTCCTTGAACGTACCCGTTATCAGCTCGACTGAATGCGCAATGATTCCTACACCATCCTACCCATTGGCACGCAGTGAAGCTACTCCAGCATCGACGCCATAGCACGTACGGTCCACTCCCCTCAGATCGCATCCGCTAATACCATCCAAGAATTTCCCGCCAGCATCATCAGCGTCCGCCACTCTGCTCCAGTCTTTCCAAAATGACACCGCTAAAACCGTAATCAAATCGCCATGCTCACCAAACTCAAACACCCTCGTCTTCCTGGCCGCCCGCCTCCCACCGGCTCCCCAGCCGTCCCCCGCGACTCCTGCTCGGGTCAGTATCGTTGCGACCACACCCTCCAGAGCATCGAGGTCTGCAATGTGTATGTCACGACGGCGCGAAGACTAAATATCCATATTCTGACTTTGGGATAGGTCGGGATGGCACCGAGCGGCTGACTGCAAGGGTCCTACTTGCAGTCTCAATGCGGGCAATAACATGCCCTATTGCAATGACCACTGACCGCTGGCGTGGGAAGGTATGTGACATTGTTGCATGCGCCCTTCGATCCGGAAGCGTGCTGACGGTCGCGAAGCTGGGCATTCTTGATGGGCTGGGCGTCGAGAGTGTGAAGTCCATGGTTGTTTTGGTTAGGAGATGGACGGAAGGTGGCGCAAGCGGTGCTATGTAGCTCGCGGTAATGGAATCATGGTGTTATTTAATAATTACACTTTGTGGATGTCGTAACCGTGTGTCTATCCCGTGTTTCTAACATACTCACTGACGATGCAGCGCCTAGAACTAACTGACTGTGACCAAAGCCCAACGACCGTCCTCTTCCCCTGCGTCTCGGTCCGTCCTTGCTACAACTAGGCCACGAAGGCTGGTCCTTGTATTACCACCGGGCCGTCAACCCAACAGCCAGGAGTCCCAAAATCATATTCTACACCTCCATCAAAACAGCGCACGCAGAGAAGCAAAGTCGCCCAAATCGTCAATCGAACGCTTGTCCCGCCCTTCATGTTCTTGCCCTCGCATCACCTCCTTGCCTTCGTACCCGACCTCCTCCTCTAATCCTCGTCCGTCGCTCCCCACCTGATTCCCCTTGCTATTATTCTCGCGCCCACCAGATGCCCACCATAACACCGCCCACTCTCCACCCTCATACTGTCCGTACTTTTTACCGCCTGGATCCGCCTCATCCTCAGCGACCCAGGCACCTTCGACCGCCGCACCCGCTCCCCGAGCGCCCGCCTGATAATGATTTTCCTACAATGGTATATATAGTGATTTCGCAATCTACCTCTAACGCTCTGATTATAAATTATAGTAAGTTTATTTTTTTTAAAAAAAAAATTATTTTATCCCTTTTAAAAAGTAATATATCCTTTATTCTCTTTTATTAATATTTTATAAGAAAAACATTATTATAAATTTTTGTATATAATATCTTTTTAATTATTTTTAATCAACTCTTTAATTTTAAATAATTTATATTTAATATACTATACTAGAAGTCTTATTAAAATCAGTTATTTAATTATAAAAATAAAAAAACAGCTACTATTTATTTATATTATATTATATTTAATTTAAAATAGTAGTATAATTTAGACTTAACCGTAATAGTCGGATTTAATAGATTATATATATTTGTATACTAATCGAATAAATAGTGTGGCTATAGTGGCTGTAGTGGCAACCAAAAGTGAGTTTAAAAAAGGAGGAGTATATACATGCCTTTATAATCAATAGATTCTAATAGTACTTATTAATAGGTTTATAATAAAAAAGAAACTTTTTTCTTTCTTTTAGTACTAACTACCTATTTTCTTTATAGTTTACACTATTATTTCTTATTTTACCTATACTTATATATAAAGGCATACACATACTCCTCCTATTTAAAACCCCTTTTAGTCGCCCCGAGCTACTACAGCCACACTATTTGTTCGATTAGTATATAAATATACCTATACTTATAAGTATTTTATAATACTTCTTCTTCCCTTTTTATACTTATTTATTATCTACTATATTTATCCGTTATTATTAATTACTATTTTATATATAGCTTTTTCTTTTTTTATATTTAAGCTAGCCTTTAGGGTATTATTATTAATACTATTCTTTTTAGATCTTTTACGTTTATAGTTATACTATTATTAAAATAATAATTACTATTTTATTTTTAAACTTAGCGTAGTTAAAATTATTTTAATTATTTAGTAAAGCTAGGAGCTATTACTTCTATTTATAAATATAGTTTAGGTTAGTATTTATAATAAAATTTTTAGGATTCTTTACTATTATAACTATATAGATTAATAATAATTACTATTACTATAACGATAGCTATAGTATACGCTTACGTATTTTTACTATAAAATTATAATTTATAGTTATTAGACTTACTATTTATTTTATACTATCTAGTTATTTATATAGGCTAAGACTTACTACACTACTTTAGAGCTTTATAAAAGTAGTTAATTAAAGGATTTTTACAAGACGTTTTATTATTACTAGTATAATAATAAATTCGGTTACGTAAAAAATACTATATATATTACTTTTATATAAATGTTCGGCCTTTATAATATAATATAGTATATATATTTATATATTAATTAAATAAAAAGTGTGGCTGTAATAGCTCGGGGCGATCTAAAAGTGGGTTTAAAAAAAAGGAGTATGTGTATACTTTTATTTATAATATAGTATATATAGTACTATTTATAGAGAATCTAATATAGCTACTTAATATAGTAAACTACTTTATTATACTTATATTATATTATATATATATAGTAGCGGAGACGCTAATATATATTAATATACTATAGTATACGAATAATAGCGTAAACTATTACTACTATTTTTTTTTAATAAATAAACGCTACGTACTAGATTAAAAAGTAATACTTATTTACGTATTATTATTTTAACTTATTATAATAATAGACTATTTTTAGTATAACGCGTTAATATATAATTATATACTATATCTTTTATTATTATATTTAAATTATTATAGACCTGTTTTGTAGAGACTGCTATAGTAACTAGTAGTTAATTTTTTTAAAATATAAATACTACGCTAAAAGCGTAGTTTTATTTAAAAAAAAAGTAGTGTAATTATAAACTTAATTATAATAAATTAAAGTTAATAGATTATAATAGTAATACTTATTAGTAGATTTATAATTAAAACGAAATTTTTTTATTTTCTCTTTAGTAATACATTTTTAATATTCTATTTAAATAGACTAAATTTAATTAATATTATCTAATATCTATTTTATTAGTCTAATTTATATAATTTAATATATTAAATAGCCCTACGTGAATAAAACCTTATATTATTTAATATTAATATATACTATATATAATTAGGAATACTATAATGCTAAATAAATTTTTTTTTTCTATATAAACGAGTTTTAAATTATATAACTAAAATTAGTATATGTTAAAATATAAATATTATAAAAAAGTACTATAATTAATACTATTTATTATTTTTCTTTTTAGAATATTTTATATATTTATATATAAAAATTAAGTAAAAGATATAGTAATAGTAGCTATCGGGGTAACTAAATATAATTTTTTTTATAAATAATAGAGTATATATATATCTGTATAAAGGTATATATATACTTCTCCTTTTTTAAAACCTCTTTTAGTTGCCCCCAGCCACTACAGCCACACTATTTATTTAATTAGTATATAAATATATTATTTAATTAGTATATAAATATATTATTTAATTAGTATATAAATATAGTATTTAATTAGTATATAAATATATTATTTAATTAGTAAATAAATATATTATTTAATTAATATATAAATATATATATATATATCTGTATACTTAATATACTTAATATTCTCTATTTAAATAATTTAATAGTTATTAACTTATATAAATTAAATTAAGAGTAGTTAATAAAGTTTATATATTTTCTAACTTTACTATAACGTATTAATTTTAATTATATAATAAATAAAAAGTAAATAAAACTAAAAATTAAAAGTTTTCTAGTTATAATTAAATAAAATAAATATAATTAATTAACGTACTTCGCGAGCCTTATAAAGTCGCAGTATATTATAATAATAAAAATTTAATAAATACTAAATAGTTTATACAATACTAACGAGACTATATATAAATAATATAAATTTTAAACCTTAAAAAGTTATACTTATTTCTTTTAGTAAGGGTAAGGTACTTTACTAAATATAGTAACGCTTACACTCTAATTTATATCTTTAGATTAATAAATTATTCTAGAGGTAATTAGTAATTACTACTTATAATTATATATAAAGTAATTAAGTATTACTAAGTATACGAATTTTAGGACTAATAGAGTTATTAGGCGATTATCTAGTACCTATAATAAAATATTTAGCCTTTAAAATAAGTTTAGCTATTTATTCTATACTTTATACTATATTATTAATTATTATTTTAAGGTACTTTACTATATTATATTTTTATAGGTCTTTTTTATTTTTAAAATATTTTATTATTATACTAATTTTAGCTAGATTACTATTTATTATACTAATTACCTCTAATAACGACGTTAAATATAGTACGACTTTAAGCTAAAATAAAATTTAAAATTAATTAAAATATAATTCTTTTAGTTATATATAGCTTATTAACTAGCTTTATATTAACTTACGTATACGCGACCTTCTAGCGAAAAATTATTTTTTTTAAATATATTATTTTTAGTTATTTTAAAGCCGTTTTTAGTACGCTGCTATTTTTTATAGTTATATATATAATTATATATAAATTTTAAACTAATAGGATAAAAGCTATATAAAAGTAGGTAGTTAATAAAAAAGAACTAGAAAATCTAGTATTATTAAAGGAGTTAGAAGTAATAGAGTAATTTAATAAGTAAACTAATATAATAAACTAGTTCTTTAATACGCTTATAAGATTTAAAAAAAATAAAATTTTTTAAGTATTATAAATTTTAGGGCCGTTTACTAGAGTGTACTAATTAGGTAAGTATACACTTTTATCCTTATTTAGTAAGTATTACTAACTAAATAGTAAATATTTTTTTTCTTATAGGTAACGTAGGTACTATTAATAGTAGATATAACTTTTTTTTATTTTATAAAACTACTAGGTAAGTTACGTGTATATGTAACCTACTTTAGTAAACTTTTTTTTTTTTTTTTAAAATAAATCTACGCTTTTAGCGTAGTACCTATATTTTAAAAGAAATAACTACTAGCTACTATAAGGGTTCCTATAAAACAGCTCTATAGTATTTTTAGTATAATAATAAAAAATATAGTATACAGTTATATAACGCGTATACTAAAAACGTATATAGGTTAACGTATTACGCCTAATATATATAGTAATAGCTGTAATAATTTAAAATATCTGCGTCCCTACTTAGTATAGAGCGTTTATTTATAAAAAAAAAATATAATTATAATAGCTTACGCTATCGCCGGTATACTATAAAATATTAATATACGCCGGCGTCCTAACTAGTTATAATAATAATATAAAAAAATATAAAAAGATAGGCTATTTATAAGACTACAGCTCCTTATAATACCCTATAATAATAGAACGTATAGTATATATAGTATATATAGTATATATAATAAATATAGTAAATATAAAGTAATTTTAGGCTAGTAGACTATATATTTCTATATACTATATTACTATAAAAGCACTAGACGTTTTTAATTAGCTTAATAGTAATACCTATATAGAGCTAAAATATACTACTTATAATTTTAGACTCCTTATAGGCTAAATTACTTTTATTACTAGCTAATACGCTCTAAGTGTTATAATTTAGGAATATAACTACTTATATATTATTTATAAATAGCCCTTTTACTAATAGTATACGTTACGGCGTATATTATAACGTTACTAATAGTATAGACTTAGTATTATAAAATATAGGTAAGAACCTAGTGCACGTAGGTAAGTAAAAAGCTAGGTTTTAAAAGCTACTAGGCGATTAAAGGAATTTAGATTAGTAGAAGAATATAAAGAAAGTACTAGAGTATAAGGTAGCATAACTACTATAGCTATAGCGTATAGTAACCTTACTAAAATAGCTATAAAAAATAGTAGCCTTATAGATAAGATAGATACAACTAATATATAATAGAATAATATAGATATAAAAAGAGAAGAATATAAGGGGAGCTTTATAAAATACCTAAAAATATAAATAGAATAATATAAAAGGTATAGATATAAAGAAAATATATAGTCTATATTAAAAAGAAATAAAAAAGTTTTTACTTATTATAAACCTATTAATAAGTGCTGTTATAATTTATCGGATCCGACCCGTTATAGTTAAGCCTATTTAGTAAACTTTTAATATTATTATTTTAGTAAAAAGTTTAATAGGCACTATAAAGGCTTAGCGTAAAATTAAATAGATAAACGTTACTCTAAATTATATAATATATTTATAATAATAATATTAGTTTCTAATATTAGTAGGCGGGATAAAATATAATAAAAATAAAATATAAAAGTATAAATAAGTCTTTTATACTTATACTCGGGAGTGAAAATAAATATAATATTAAATTTTTATTAGAATAGAGTATTAGTAAATTTTTTTATATATAAAATACTAAAATTTACTAGTAGGTATTTAGTTTTATATTAGATTTAATTCGTTATAGTTAAGTGTAAATTATATTTATATTTATTATATATTTTTATATTTATATATTAATTAAAATAAAGAGTATAGCTGTAGAGGCTGTATAGGCGACTAAAAGGGGTTTTAAAAAAGAAGGAGTATATATATAGTTTTATACTTAATGTGTCAATATATTATTTATTATATTATTTTATTTATATTATAAAAACTATTAACTTTACTAGTTCTTTTTAACTAGACTTAACTATAACGAGTCGGGTCCGATAGGCTATAATAGTAGTATTTATTAATAGGTATATAATAAAATAGAGACTTTTTTATTTTTTTTAATACTAACTACTTATTTTCTTTTATACCTAAACTATTATATATTATTTTACCTATATATATAAACATTTAATAACACTTTCTCTCTTCCCTTAATATATTATCGCTATAATTGTCTATTATATTTACTTATTATAATTACCTATTATTATTAATTACTATCTTATATATAGCTTTTATATTATTACTAATATTCTTTTTACTAGCTCTTTTATATTTTATAGCTATACTACTATTAGGGTAATAGTTACTACTTTATTCTTAAACTTAGTATAGTTAGGGTTGTTTTAGTTTTTTAGTATAGCTAGAAATTATTACTTTTACCTATAAATATAGTTTAGGTTACTTATAATAGAATTTTTAAAATTTATTACTTTTATAACTACGTAAATTAGTAATAATTATTATTATTATAATTATTACTGTAGTCGTGCCGGTATAAGTATAGGTATAGGTATAGTATATACTTAACCGGCTCTTTTTCTATAAAAATTTAGTCTATAGTTATTATAGTTATTATTTATTCTATACCTATAAGTTACTTATGAAGATTAAATTTTACTATATTATTTTAGAGCTTTATAAAAGTAGTTAGTAAAAAAGTCTTTACTAAAAGCTTTTTTATTGCTAGTACGATAATAAATTTAGTTATATAAAAATTATTATATATATTACTTTTATAGGGTCGTTTGTATATATTATAATATATATATAGTAATATCTATAAAAAAAAGTATAAATAGCTGTCTAGCGTTATAAAGTACTAGTTATACTTTTTTTATTATTTTTTATATATGTATACTAGCAGGAGTGCCAGTATATATTAATACTTTATAGTATACTATTAATAGTAACTAGCTATTAATACTATATTTTTTTCCTTTATAAATAAACGTTTAGTACTAGATTAGAAAAAGTTAATACTATTTTAACTTATTATAACTAGTAAATACGTCTTTAGTACTATTATAAGTAAACGCGCCCTTACTTAGGTGCGAGTACTAAGATAGAAATACCTATGCTAGTCTACGCTAGCGTTTTAGTATATACCTTTATTTTATTTTAAAATACTTAGGTAGCTTTTTATATATAGATTCTTATTAAATATTAATATTTAATATTTACTTTTAAGTTTCTATAATATAATCTACGTATTCCTCTATATCTATAAATAAGGTGCTTATAAAATAATATTTTATAATAAACTACGTAAGCGCTAGATTTTAAAAGTTTATATTTTACTAATTATATAGCTATAGTAGACTAATTCTCTATACTATATAAAATATCTATTAGTATAAATAAGATAATAAAATATTATATAAAAATCCTACTTAGATAAACTAGTAATAGCGCTATTTAAAAAATAATTAGTAATAGTACTACTTAAAAATCGGCTAGTAATAGCGCTATCTAAAAACTAGTTAGTAATAGCACTACTAAGAAGTATAATATTTAAAAGTTAATTTAGTATATACTAACTAATAATATATTATATAATTAGTTAAATAAATTATTTTTATTATTACTACTGCGATTGCCTAATATAGTAAAAAAGATTATTTTTAAACTTAAAATTAATAAATTTTATAAAGGTATAATTATTAAACTACTAAATACTTTTTATAAGTTAAGTAAATAGTTTATAAATAGCCCTCTTACTAAAAAGGTAAAAAAAAACCTAATAGTAAATATAGGTAAAGAACTTTTAAAAAATAGTTATTATATAAATAGTTTTAGTACCTTCTACTGTATTCTACTAAATATTAGTAATAATAATAATAAAAAATTTAATATAATAACTATTACCGGTTAACCTATAATAGACTAGTAATTATAATATAACTTTATAGTTAATTATAGGGTATTTATAGAGTAAGCTAAGGCTATAAAAGTTAATATTTTATTATTTATTAGAACGGCTATTACGACTAATAAAAAATACTTTAAAAAAAAATTTAAGTATAAATATTTTATTTTAGCACCTACCTTATTTAATAGATAACTTATAAATAAATATATTATTACTACTATTTTCTTTACTAATAATTTTTAAGTAAGTATTATAAAATATTTAGAAGATTAGTTTACTACTATTTTAAAATACTTTTACTACTAGAGTATATTACGCGGTAACTTAACTATAAATAAGAGAAATTAGAAAGAAGTATATTAGAAAAATAACTAGCTATTACCTAATTAAAAAGTAAGTTATTTTAATATTTTAATATATTAATATATATTACTTTAAATATATTTTTATATTATAGTTCTATTGTTTTAATATTAATTATAGTAGTTATTTTATTAGTTATAAATTAATATTCTAAATTTAGAACGCAATTTAGTTAAAAGATAAAAGTAATTTAGTATTTACTAAAATACCTAATTTATTTATTTCTTTTACTAATAAAGATTATATAAATAAAATTTTTATATCTAAAGTTTTTTTTTTTTTTTTTTAAAATAAGCCTTTTATATTAAGGCTACCTAACTATTTAAGGAAAGTGCTTTATCTCCTAAATAAACTAGAATCGGCTCTTTAACTCCTAACTAATACTAATTAAACTATATTACTATATAAAGTTATATTAAATTACTAGTCTATTTAACCTAATTAGGCCTAGTTCGCCACGCTAAGCCTATTTAGGAATAGATTTTCATCTCGTCTAACTTTAGATAGTAATTTAGCCTAAATGCCTCTAAATGGTACGCGTTCCGCATAGGGATTTCAGCTTCCCTACAGCCTTATATTAATTCCTTAGCGGTGCCCCGCACTTCTAAAAACTCTGCTTTTTACTAGCAAAGTGGGCGCGTTTAAAGAACGCTGCGACGAGGAGAGGAATCGAACCCCTAATGCGTAAGAAGACCTTAAAAACTCAAGGAATCTTAGCATTTCCAGGCACATGCCCACTGTGCCACCCCGCCATATCTAAAGTTAAACTAAAGATAAAAAGGAGTAAGTAACTTTATTGATTTTTTAGTTATTTTTTTAATATAATAATATAATAATATATATATTATTATTATATTATATTATAATTATAAGCTTTATATTAATATAAACTTATATTAGTAATTTTAATAATACAGTGCTATTATTTATAAAATAATAGACGTTTTAAACTATGTTAAAGATAATTAAAAGAGAATTTTTTTTTACCTAACCTATAGCACTAATATAGCCTATATAAAAAATATATAAAATTATATAATATCTAGACTATATATAAATAAAAAGTCTAATTTAGGTATAGATCTAAGTTTAAAAAGTATAGAGACTATTAAAGAGCTATTTTTAAATTATATAATATAAAATTTTTAAAAGTTATTAATAATTATATATTATTACTTCCTAACTATTATAATATACTTATAGAATCTTAAGAGTACTATACTAAGTACTAGTAATATATTATTTACTAGTTTATTATTAAAAATTTGAAAATTTGACTTTTATATATAATTATATTAATAATATATAAATATATAAAAATATTTTGTATACTTATATATTATAAGTACTATTATAATATATATAAAAATAAGCAAATTTACACCTTAAATAAAAAGTTATTATAGTCTAAAGTAGGGACCTAAAAATTGTCTATGTTTACTAATTTTATTTTACCCCTAAACCCCTTAGTAAGCAGCCGCTAACAGGTTGAATAGATTAGGCTGGTCTTTCTCTTTAAAATAGTATTTTTTCGTATTTTTAGGCCCTATAACTAAAAAGTTATATTATTTTAAAAAAGGTAACTTTTGTGATTAGTCTTTTTCAATATCACCCCCCTGTAATAAAAAATAAAAAATAAAAAATAGTTTTATATAAATTACTATAAGATTTTACGTTTTTAAACCTATTTAATAATAATAGTAATAATAGCTCTAGTAGCTTTAATGGCTTTTTTTATTATAGTAACGTAGAGTTAATATTATCTAATAAAGTCTATTTTATATTTTATAAGAATTAATAGTAACGCGGTAGTATACTAGTATTAGTAATTAATATTATTACTGTTAAAAAGAAGCGTTATTTAAATAATAAATAAAAGAATATTAATAAGTTTAGTAGCGCCGTCGATAAGAATTTAAATATATAAATTAAAAATATAAAAATAAAGTTTTAGTAATTATATAAGCTCTTTTCTAATTAGTAGTCTAAAATTAAACATTTTTATTAAGCGTATAAAAATTATACGCTTATTTATATCTATAATTATACTATTATAATATTAGCTAACTTATATTAGAGTATATAAAAACTATATAATAATTTATAAAAAGTATTTAGTTTGATTAATTAGTAACTTATTATATTTATAGAGTTTAACTTTAGTAAGTTATAGTAACGTAATAATAAATTCTTTAGTAAATCAAAAAGTAATAAGTACGCCTAGACGACGATCTAGGGGTACAAACGTAGTAAGGGAACTCTGTTAGATACTAAACCGTGTACGTAATAATTAAAAGCTAAGGTAAAAGTTAATTAAGGATAATATCTATTTAAACAGCTGCTTAATTAAATAATAAGTATACTAGTAGGCCAGCGATTAGTATTAAACTGGTAGCCTATATTAGCGGACATTTTCTTTAGTAAATAATTAGTATATTTTAAATATAAGGCAACGCAAGTATATCTATAATCTATTTTAATAAAATTTAGAGCTGTAATTAATTTTAACTTATATATAAAGGCTATTACGATAAGTACAGTCCTAGTTAATAAAATTTAAATATAATTTATTTAATAATTATCTTAATATAATACTTTTAACGACGTTGCTTATAGGAAGCCTAAAAAAAGAATAGTAAAAATAATAAAAATAATAAAAAATTTACGTAGAATAGCGCTTCTATTAGTAGAAGGTCTAATTTTAATAATAAATATAATCTTATTTTTAATCTAAATTATTACTTATTAAGAGAATTCTGTACGGTCTAAGCTGAAAAAGTATATATATATTATTTAAAACCTAGTTATATACTAAATTAAAATTAACTTAACTTCTATAAGAAGGGCCTTATAGCCCTAGTACCTACTAAATAGCTTTAGATAATAAATACTTAAAACGCTAATACTAATAATATTTATATATATATATTTATATATTAATTAAACAAATAGTGTGGCTGTGGTGGCTTAGGGCGACTAAAAGGGGTTTTAAAAAAGGAGGAGTATATGTATACCTTTATACTTAATGTGTCGAAAAAGTTTATAATATTTATAATAGTAATTATAATACTAGATAATAGAGAAAAATAAAATTTTTAAAAATAATTATTTCTAGAGACTCTTGTCTACGTATAAGAAAGAGATTTTTAATACTTTTTAGTATTATTTAGTAGTTAAGCAACGTACGCTAGTAAGTTAATTAAGTCTATAACTATTTTTTATTTTATTAAGTAATATTTACTATATAGCTTATAGTTTATAGAAGTAATAATTTATTATTATTATAGTATATAGCGTAATAGATTATTTACTTAATTATAATAAAAATTTACTAAATAAGTTACCTTATAGTACCTAGATAAAACTAAAAGTATATATTAATATATTTAATAAAACGTTAGTTACTATATCCATTTTTCTAAATAGTACCTATACTAAATAAGTTATTAGTATTAATTTTATACGTATTTATAAGCTCTAGATAGTTATAGTATAGAGTTTTATTATTTTAAAACTTACTAATAGTAATATTATAGGTAAGAAAATATATATAGCTAAGGTGCGTATAGCGATTAGAAAGTATATTAGTGAAGACTAGGACTAGGTAATAGATATTATTAGCTACAACGTAATAGTTAAATAATTATAGCTTAAAATATATAACTCTTTATATAAGTAAAGCGAAAGAATAATAATATTTAAGTTAAATTATTACTATAGTAACTATTTCTACTAGTTCTTACCTATTACAGTAATATATAACCGGTATAGTAATAGTTATATTAAAATAATTAAATTAAAACATAAGAACGGCATTATAAAAGTAATTATTTTAATTAAAGCAACTATAAAAATAGTTTATTATAATCTAGACTTTATTATTTAGATAATACTAAAAGACTAAATATACTTTAAAATAGGCAATAATAGAAATAATACTTAATATACTTATATAACTTTTATAGAAACTAAATATATTACTACTACTATTACTTAAGAAAACTTTAATAAGTTTTATTTAAAGCTTAATTAACTATACCCTATAATTAATAAAATTAAATAAAAATTACTAAAATAATTCTACTATATTACTAATTTATAGGATTCTAAAAAAGTTATTAAACTGTCCCTATATTAGCTGGGTGTTAACTATAAGATATACTTAAGAAAAAATAGCTTGCTAACTATATAATACTATTTTAGGGTATTACGTAAAAAAGTTAAAGTAATTAAGGCCTATATGTAGGCTAAGATAGTAAAAGAATATATTTATAAGAGTAACTTTTTATTTACTACTCTATTACTAGTTATTAAAAAACCTAGAGGAGGTATATATATATATATATTAACTATTACTATCTTAATAAAATTATAATTAAAGATTATAATATTATACTAAAATTTAAAAAAAAAATACTTACCTGTATAAATAAGGCGCGTATTTTTTTTTTAGTTTAATATTATTACGATATTTAATAAGATTAAAATTAAAAAGATAATAAGTATAAAATAGGCTTTTTTATATAGTATAGTTTATTTAAATATATAATTATATTTTTTAAACTATATAACGCTTTAAATACTTTTTAGTAATATATTAATTAGCTGTTACGCGAGTATTTAAATAATTTTTATTTAATTTACTCTAATAATATTATTATTTTTAGTAAAAAAAAAAACTATAAATAATACTATTTTAAAGTACTATATAGACTTTATAAAGCTAGCCTATATTATAATATTAAAAAGTACAAATTTTCGGTATAACACGTTAGTTACTTAAATATAATATTTTTTATTAATAGTTTAAAAATAGATTTTACTAAAATTAGACCTATTATAAAATAGAAATAACTTAAAATAGGTAAGAATATCTAGGCGTTTATTAGTTTTGTAAACTCCTATTAATAATTTATATATTACTTTTTTTTAAGTTATAAAACTATTAATTAAATTAATACGCGGTGCTACGGGAAAAGTTATATTAATATTTATTACTAAAAAAGTCTTTAAGTAGTTTAAGCGCGCCTTTATTAATACTTTAATATTTACTTATTTTAACTCTAACGCGTACACGATTATAGAAACTAATATATCTAATTAAGTTATTACTAGTATACTCTCTTAGTATAAGGATAATATCCTATAGCCTATTACCTTTTATTTAATAAAAATAAAACTAGTAGAGTTTAACTACTCTATTTATAATAAAAAGCTTATAGTAATTATCTATACCTTTAAGGAGTAGTAACTTAAACTTACTAGCTTACTTAACTCTATAGAGGTGTTTTTTAATTATAAAACTTTAAAATACTTTATAATAACTAAATAATTAAATTACTAATAAGCCTAATAGGCTAAATTCTTATTAGAATTTAATTTTATAATTAAATATAGACCCAGTAAGAAGTGTATAAAACTTAATATATTAATATAATAAACTAGAGATATTTCTATAAATATACTTAATAATTATATATAATACTAATAGTAGGTATTATTACTTTTTAAGTAATTTAATTTATTTATATATATTATATATAACAGTAGCTCTTAATACGCTATATACTTAACTAAAATTTTAATAAATATAATAGAGTTAGACGCTATAAGCTTATAATAATAAGTTTATAAAATTAGTAAGAAGCTATTTATTTTTAATAGTTAGAATAAGAATACTATTTTAAAATTTTATAATAGTTATAAGGATACTAATAACGCGGACTTATTAGGACTATTTAAAGTAGTTAGTCTCTATAACGACGTTATTAAAACTATAGTTAATATTATAGAAAATAGTATATATTATATATTTTATTAACTTTATTATAATTTTAGTATTTATATTATATTTATATACTAATCGAACAAATAGTGTGGCTGTGGTGGCTCGGGGCGACTAAAAGGGGTTTTAAAAAAGGAGGAGTATGTGAATGCCTTTATTAGTATTTATATTAAATTATAAGATTATCGCCTAAATAATAATTTATTATATATTAATAGTAAGGTCTTTGTGCCTTATAATAATAAACTCTAAGTACGCCCTATATAGCTATATTAGGATAATTACGCTAATAAATATAATAATAAGTATAAAATATATATATAATTATTATAATATTATTATTAGTTATATTATATAAAATGTATATTAATTAAACAAATAGTGTGGCTGTGGTGGCTTGGGGCGACCAAAAGGGGTTTCAAAAAAGGAGGAGTATATGTATACCTTTATATTTTTATATTATATAAATTGCGTCGCGTAATATGTATATAATTACTTTATTTATATTAGAGTAAAATTATATTTATATATTAATCGAACAAATAGTGTGGCTGTGGTGGCTCGGGGCGACTAAAAGGGTTTTTAAAAAAGGAGAAGTATGTGCATGCCTTTATAATTAGAGTAAAATTAAAACGCGAAGATAAGTACAGTTTATTATACCTTTTATTTATACTAAATATATAGTAGATATGTATATTTATTAATTTTATTATACTACTATTTAGAAGTTACTATAATAGTTATAATTATAGATATATTATAGTTTTAATTAACTAACTATTTAAAAAAAAAAGTTTATATCTTTAACGATTTTAATACTAAAACTTATATTTAGGCTTTTATTAAATACGTTTAGTATAAGACAGAGTACCTATTAGAGTTTATAACTAATTATAGTATATAATTTATATTTTAGTTTTAGAAATAATTATATAAAAGAATTAGTATAATACTAAAATTATTTATAGCCTTTTACCTAAAGATAAATAAATAAATAAAAATTACTAATTAGGCGTCAAAAGCTTATTTACGCTATTTTATTAATTATAAGTAAAATAACTAAGTTGAGTTATTATCTATTATAGAGTTTAAAGCGAATAGTAATATTATATTAATAGGTATAATACTATTTAAAGTTATAAAAAGATACTTACTACGTATAGGGACTAAACCTTTTAGTATATTATTAAAAGGATAAAAAGTAATATATAATATATAAACTGTAAATAGAACTTTTATATATATAAACTATATAAAATAATAATTACGCTTAGCACTAACGTAGATATAAATAAAAATAAAAAATATATTAATAACTAATAATTACTAGTTCTAAAGATTTATATAGGCGACTAAATTATATTTAACGCATATAACGTCTATACGTATTACTATAAAAAACTAGAAAATAAGAACTTTAGACTATTTAAGGTTATAAATATTTATAATAAATAACTAAATAACTACTATAGTATAGATTAAGTCTTTAAGTTTAACTTTACTAGTTATACTACGCTTAAGGACGTTTATTTATAGTTTTATTTATAGTTATTTTATCTATAAGATATAATACTATTATTAGAGTAGTAGTAAAAACTATAAAAACTAGTTACTATAAAAAAAGACCTACTAGTTTATAATATTAAAGCGATATTTAATTATAAGGTTAATAAATATATAATTAATTTTAATACTAGTCGTAAAGGTTTACTAAAGTTTTTTATTAAATAGAAAGATTTTAATAACCCTAACTAGTAATTTTACTTTAATATTATAAGCTATTAAAAATATTTTATAGAGTACTACTAGCGTTACCTATAAACGCCTTAATAATTAAGTATATTTTTTTAAAAGCTTTGTTATAGGTGTAAAGGCGCCCCTTAATTAAGTAAGCGCTAAAATAGGTACGCCTATACTAGTAAAGCTAGCGTCTTAGTATATACCCTTACCTTACTTTAAACTATCTAGTAAGTTTCCTATATATTAATTTTTATTAAATATTAATAATTAATATCTATTTTTAAACTTTTATAATATAATTTATGTATCCTTTTACGTCTATAAATAAGGCGTTTATAAAATAACGCTTTAAAATAGACTACGTATACGCTAAATTTTAAAAATCTACGTTTTACTAATTATATAGCTATAGTAAACTAATTCTCTATACTATATAAAATACCTATTAATATAAATAAAATAGTAAAATCTTATATAGAGACTCTATTTAGATAAACTAGTAATAGTACTGCCTAAAAATTAGCTAGTAATAGCGCTATCTAGAAATTAACTAGTAATAGCGCTACCTAAAAAACTAGTAATAGCGCTGCCTAAACACTAGCTAGTAATAATACTACTAAGAAGTATAATACCTAAAAGTTAATTTAGTATATACTAGCTAACGATATATTACGTAATTAGTTAAATAAATTACTTTTATTATTACTATTATAATCGCCTAATATAGTAAAAAAGGTTACTTTTAAATTTAAAATTAGTAAACTTTATAAAAGTATAATTACTAAATTATTAAATACTTTTTATAAGCTTAGTAAATAGTTTATAAACAGCCCTCTTACTAATAAGGTTAAAAAGAACCTAATAGTAAATATAAGTAAAGAATTTTTAAAAAATAATTACTTTTAAAGTAGTTTTAGTATCTTCTACCCTATTTTACTACATATTAGTAATAATAATAATAAAAATTTTAATATAATAACTATTACCGGTTAACTTATAATAGACTAGTAATTATAATATAACTTTATAGTTAACTATAGAGTATTTATAAAATAAGCTAAAACTATAAAAGCTAATATTTTATTATTTATAAGAGCGGCTATTACGACTAATAAAGAATACTTTAAAAAAAAATTTAAGTATAAATATTTTATTTTAGCACCTGCCTTATTTAATAAATAACTTATAAATAAATATATTATTACTACTATTTTATTTACTAATAATTATTAAGTAAATATTATAAAATACCTAAAAGATTAGTTTACTATTATTTTAAAATACTTTTACTATTAGAGTATATTACGTAGTAACCTAAATACAATTAAATAAATAATTAAACTTATAAAATAGTTAGAAGTAAAGATATAGAAACTATAATATATTATTAAAATAAATATAGCGTAACTAAAACTATAAATTTAGTAATAGAAATAAAATCTTAATTATACCTTTTAGTTAGGTACTTATATTTATTAAAAGTATAATAGTATAAAAAATAACGTATATACTCTATAAAAGAAACTAAATACTAAATAGTAGCGTTAATTAACCGTTAATAAAATTTTTAGTAAAGTAATTTAACGCGGTAATAAATATAAGTAATACTTTACTATAATAATTTAAAAAGCGCGTAAACTATAAAATAAATTTAGATACTTAAAAACGTTAATAAAAACTTTTTATAGTATTATAGCTAATAATAAACTCTCTAAAAAGAATAAAAAGTATAAAAAGAATAATAAAAATAAAGAATAAAGAATAGCACTATATAAGTTACTATAAAATCTTACGTTCTTAGATCTATTTAATAATAATAGTAATAATAGCTCTAGTAGCTTTAGTAGTTCTCTTTACTATAGTAATATAAAATTAATATTATCTAATAAAACTTATTTTATATTTTATAAGAATTAATAGCGGCGCGCTAGTATACTAGTATTAGTAGTTAATACTACTACCTCTAAAAAAGAGCGCCGTTTAAATAATATATAAAAAAATATTAATAAGTTTAGTAGTACTACTAATAAGAACATGAAGGCATACACATACTCCTCCTTTTTTGAAACCCCTTTTGGTCGCCCCGAGCCACCACAGCCACACTATTTGTTCGATTAGTATACAAATATACTAATAAGAACTTAAATATATAAATTAAAAATATAAAAATAAAGTTTTAGTAGTTCTATAAGCTTTTCTCTAATAAGTAGTCTAAAATTAAGTATTTTTATTAAATATATAAAGATTACGCGCTTATTCGTATTTATAATTACGCTATTATAATATTAAATAACCTATATAAGAATATATAAGAACTATATAATAACCTATAAAAAGCTTTTAGTTTAATTAATTAATAACTTACTACGCTTATAGAATTTAATTTTAGTAAGTTATAGTAACGTAAAGATAAGTTTTTTAGTAAATAGCTAGCCTATTTTAAAAATAAAGCAATATAAGTCTACCTAAAACCTATTTTAATAAAATTTAAAACTATAACTAATCTTAACCTACGTTTAAAAGTTATTATAATAAGTAGGGCTCTAGTAAATAAGATTAAAATATAATTTATTTAGTAACTGTCCTAATATAAAACTCTTAAGGACGTTACTTATAAAAAGCCTAAAAAAAAATAGTAAGAATAATAAAAAGTTTATATAGGCTAGTACTTTCGCTAGTAGAAGGCCTAACTCTAATAATAAACGTAATCTTATTTCTAATTTAAATTATTACGTATTAAGAGAGTTCTGTATAATCTAAACTAAAAAAGTATATATTTATTATTTAAGACCCGGTTATATACTTAATTAAAATTAATTTAATTTTTATAAAAAGGGTTTTATAGCCCTAGTACTTACTAAATAGTTTTAGATAATAAATACTTAGAACGCTAATACTAATAATATCTATAATAGTAATTATAACGCTAAGTATTAAGGAAAAATATAATCTTTAAAAATAGTTACTCTTAGAAACTCTTACCTATATATAAAAAGGAGATTTTTAATATCTTTTAATATTACTTTATAGTAGAGCAACGTACGCTAATAAGCCTATTAAAATTATAATTATTTTTTATTTTATTAAATAATAGTTACTATATACCTTATAGTTTATAAAAATAACCTATTACTATAATAGTATATAGTATAATAGATTATCTATCTAATTATAATAAAAATTTACTAAATAAATTACTCTATAGCGCTTAGATAAAACTAAAAGTATAAGTTAATACGCCTAACGGGATATTAGTTACTATATATATTTTTCTAAATAATAGCTATACTAAATAGGTTATTAGTACTAATTTTATATATATCTATAAACTCTAAACGGTTACAACGTAGAGTTTTATTATTTTAAACTTACTAATAGTAATATTATAGGTAAAATAATATATATAATTAAAGTACGTATAGCAATTAGAGGATATATTAGTAAAAACTAGTACTAGATTATAGATATTATTAGTTATAATATAATAGTTAGATAACTATAGTTTAAGGCTTACAATTCTTTATATAAGTAAAATAAAAAAATAAGAGTATTTAAGTTAGACTATTACTATAGTAACTACCTATACTAGTCCTTACTTATTAAAATAATATATAACTAGTACAGTAATAGTTACGCTAAAATAATTAAACTAAAAAATAAAAGTAGTGTTAATATAGTAATTATTTCTAGTAAAACTACTATAAAAATAACTTATTATAATCTAGACTTTATTGTCTAAATAAT
The DNA here is from genome assembly GCA_030770415.1 of Pleoardoris graminearum. NCBI lineage: Eukaryota > Fungi > Ascomycota > Dothideomycetes > Pleosporales > Didymosphaeriaceae > Pleoardoris > Pleoardoris graminearum. The sequence continues at coordinate 120,597 of JASEKS010000048.1, read as the reverse complement.
ACTAGAGAACTAAATATATTTTAAAATAAGTAATAATATAGATAATATATAATGTATTTATATAACTTTTATAAAAACTAAATAGATAGCCGGCACTTATTTATTTAATTATTATTATCCTTTCTATTAAACTATCCCTTTATTAATAATAAGTTAGTTATATAACTATGAAAAGCTTAGCTCTAGTAGCTATTTAATAGTTACTTTTAAAATTCTAAAAATATAACTAACTACGCTACCTACTAGTTAACTCGTAATACTTTAAGCGCTGCTTACTTATTACCTATTATACTTCCTATTTTTTTTAAGCTCCTATAATCCTAAATATATTAACTTTATATAGCTATTTTTTTTATTACTTTTCGCCCTTCGCGCTCCGCGCTTAGTACTTAGTATAATTTTATTATTTTTACTTATATAATAACTTTTACGACTTTCTAAATTTTAGTAATACTCTCTTTATTAATTATTATCTATAGTATTTAGTCTTTATTATTTTTTATTTACTTATTATTCTAGTACTAATTAGCGGTATTATAGAGGCCCTACTTAACTAGATTTTACGCCTTAACGTATCTATTTTACTTAGTTTCTAGATTTAGTTTTATTATTTTTTAAAATACTAGTAGTTTAAACGCTTTTAGAACCTCTATATAAATAATATCTATATTATAGTATATCTTAATAGTAATAATAGCCTTATAAATAACTTAATTACTTTTTAGCTACTAGATACTTAATTACTAAGTAATCTTTTACTAAATATTAATTAGGGTTCCTTTTATAGTTATTATAACATTAATTTATATATAAGATAGATTTTTATATACTATTCTTAAAACTACGTAAGCTTTAATAGACTTAGCCTACTATATATAACGTACTATAGTATATATTAGCTACTAAACTACTATAATAATAAGGTAACTTACGATAGTAAGAACTATTATAAAAAAGATATTATATAAAATAGCTATAACTTATTTTATAGTATACTTTTAATATAGTATTTTTACTTAACTTCGTCTCCTCCTTTATTAGAACTTTTTTAGTAAAAGTATATATATTACTACTAGTTATATATAGCTAGTAGTTTAAGTCTTAATATTGCACTTTTATTATCTCCCCTTTTATACGCCTTCTTATACCCGTATATATAGTAAAAGTATACGTCCTTATACTATTACTTTACTTTTAGGCTAGCCTATATCCTTTTTAACTTACTTTTAATAATTATTACTAAATAGATTACCGCCGCAGCTACGTAAGCTAACTTTAATAAGTTTTATTTAAAACTTAATTAACTATACACTATAATTAACAAAATTAAATAAAAATTACTAAAATAATTTTATTATATTACTAACCTTTAAGACTCTAAAGAGGTAACTAAGCTGTTACTCTAACGACTAAGTATTAACTATAAAATATACAAGGAGGGTAGATAGCTAATAGTATAGCACTACTTTAGTATATTATATAAAAAAGCTAAGACTATTAAAGCCTATATTTAGGCTAAAATAGTAAAAGATTATATATATAAAAATAACTTACCGTTTACTATTTCATTACTAGTTATTAAAAAGCCTAAAGATAATATTTATATATACGTTAATTATTATTACTTTAATAAAATTATAATTAAAATTTATAACGCTCTACTAAAGCTAAAAAAGACGCTTACTTATATAAATAAGGCGCGTATCTTTTCTAAATTTAATATTATTACGGCCTTTAATAAAATTAGAATTAAAAAGGATAATAAGTATAAAATAGCCTTTTTTATATAGTTTAGTTTATTTAAATATATAATTTTACTCTTTAGACTATATAACGCTCTAGGCACTTTTTAGTAATATATTAATTCGTTATTATATAAGTACTTAGATAATTTTTATATAGCTTATTTTAATAATAATATTATTTTAGTAAAAATAAAAAAGACTATAAATAATATTATTTTAAAATATTATATAGACTCCGCGAAGCTAGTCTATATTTTAATATTAAAAAGTATAAGTTTTTAGTATAACGCGTTAGCTATTTAGGTATAATACTCTTTATAGATAGTTTAGAAATAAATTCTATTAAGGTTAGAGCTATTATAGAATAGAAACGACCTAAGATAATTAAAAATATTTAGGCGTTTATTAGTTTTATAAACTTTTATTAATAATTTATATATAGTTTCTTTTATATTATAAGACTACTAATTAAATTAATACGTAATATTATAGAAAAAGTTATACTAATACCTACTACTAAAAAGGTCTTATAGTAGCTTAAGCGCGCCTTTATTAACGCTCTAATACTTACTTACTTTAACTTTAATATATATATAATTATAAAAATTAATATATCTAATTAGGTTATCGCTAGTATATTCTCTTAGTATAAAAATAACGTTCTATAGCCTATTACCTTTTTTTTAATAAAGATAAAACTAGTAGAGTTTAATTACTCTATTTATAATAAGGAGCTTATAGCGATTATCTATACTTTTAAGGAGTAGTAATTTAAACTTACTAGTATACTTAACCCTATAGAGGCATTTTCTAATTATAAAACTTTAAAATACTTTATAATAACTAAATAGTTAAATTGCTGATAAGCCTAATAAACTAAGTTTTTATTAAAATTTAATTTTATAATTAAATATAGGCCCGGTAAAAGAGGTATAAAGTCTAATATACTAATATAATAAACTAAAAACGTCTTCGTAAATATATTTAATAATTAAATATAATACTAATAGTAAGTACTATTATCTTTTAAGTAATTTAATTTATTTACGTATATTATATATAACGGCAGCTCCTAATATACTATATATTTAGCTAAAATCTTAATAGATATAATAGAGTTGAACGCTATAAGCTTATTATAATAGGTTTACAAAATTAGTAAAAAGCTATTTATTTTTAATAGTTAGAATAAAAATACTACTTTAAAACTTTATAATAGTTATAAGAATATCAATAATATAAACCTATTAGGGCTACTTAAAGCGGCTAGTCTCTATAATAATATTATTAAAGCTATCGAAAAGTAATAAGTACGCCTAGACGATAATCCAGGGGTACAAACGCAGTAAGGGAACTTTATTAAATACTAAACCGTATACGTAATAATTATTAAAGCTATAGTTAACGCTATAGAGAATAGTATATATTATATACCCTATTAGCTCTATTATAATCTTAGTATTTATATTAAATTATAAAATTATTACCTAAATAATAACTTATTATACGTTAATAGTAAAGTCTTTATATTCTATAATAATAAACTTTAAATACGCCTTATATAATTATATTATAATAACTATACTACTAAATATAATAGTAAATATAAAACGTACGCGTAATTATCACGATACTATTACTAGCTATATTATATAAATAGCGTCGCGTAATATATACGTAACTATCTTACTTATACTAAAATAAAATTAAAATATAAAGATAAGTATAGCCTATTATACCCTCTATTTATACTAAATATATATTAGATAAGTATATCTATTAACTTTATTACGTTACTATTTAAAAGTTACTATAATAATTATAATTATAGATACGTTATAGTTTTAGTTAACTAACTATTTAAAAAAAAAGTTTATAGCTTTATTATTTCTAAATACTAAAGCTTACGTTTAGGCTTTTATTAAATACGTCTAGTATAAGAAAAAATACCTATTAAAGTTTATAACTAATTATAATACGTAATTTATATTTTAGTTTTAGAAATTATTATATAAAAAAGTTAGTATAATACTAAAATTATCTATAGCCTTCTACTTAGAGATAAATAAATAAATAAAAATTACTAATTAGATATTAAAAGTATATTTATACTACTTTATTAATTATAAGTAAAATAACTAAATAGAGTTATTACCTTTTACTAAGTTTAAAGTAAATAATAGTATTATATTAATAAGTATAATACTATTTAAACCTATAAAGAAATATTTACTATATATAAATACTAAACCTTCTAGTATACTACTAAAAAAATAAAAAATAATATACGATACGTAAGCTGTAAATAAACTTCTTATATATATAAACTATATAAGATAATAATTACGCCTAGCACTAACGTAGGTATAAGTAAAGATAAAAGAATATACTAATAACTAATAATTACTAGCCCTAAAGATTTACGTAGGTAACTAAATTATATTTAATATATATAACGTCCGTATACGTTACTCTAATAAACTAAAAAGTAAAAATTTAAAACTATTTAAAGTTATTAATACTTATAATAGATAATTAGATAATTATTATAGTATAGGCTAAGCCTTTAAATTTAACTTTACTAGTTACGCTACACTTAAAAACGTTTATTTATAATTTTACTTATAATTATTTTACTTATAGAATATAACGCTACTACTAGAGTAGTAGTAGGAGCTATAAAGACTAATTACTATAAAAAAAGACCTACTAGTCTATAATATTAAAGTAATACTAAACTATAAAATTAATAAATATATAATTAACCCTAATAGAGGCTATAAAGGCCTATTAAAGTTTTTTATTAAGTAAGAAGATTTTAATAACTCTAACTAGTAATTTTACTTTAATATTATAGGCTATTAAAAATATTTTATAAAATACTATCAGCGTTACCTATAAATATTTTAATAATTAAGTATATTCTCTCTAGAGGCTAATAATATGCAAATAGCTATTACCTAGTTTATAATAAATAAATAATTAACTAATAATAAATAACTAAAAGTAATTAACAGATAACAATTATTAAAAGTAAGTTAAAAAGGACGTAGGCTAGCCTAAAAGTAAAGTAACAGTATAAGGATGTGTGTGCTTTTACTATATACACGGGTACGAGGAGGCGTGTAAAAGGGGAGACAATAAAGGCGTTAACAGATAATAAGGTATAACTAGTAAATAAGTAGTATAATAGGATTATAAGGACGATATAACTTAGTATAAAGAGCTTTCTTAGAGATATAGGTAGTAGATAAAAAAAGCTAAGCTTATTTATTATACTTATAACTCTAATAGTTAGATTATAATAAAAGTAGCTCTATAGTTTATTATTTAAATAGTTATATATTTTACCGCTCTAATAGGAATATTTTATTTTTATAAATATTTAACTCCGCTTTACTATATAAAAGTTAAGAATATATAAAACTAATTATAAAGCTTTAAAAATAAAGCTTTTTAAAAGGGGGGATAGTATTATAGGTATAAAAGCACCCTTTACTTAAGTAAGTACTAAAATAGATACGCTTACGCTAGCGAAGCTAGTGTTTTAGTATATACCTTTACTTTACTTTAGAGTATCTAGCAAGCTCCCTACATATAGATTCTTATTAAATATTAATATTTAATATCTACTTTTAAGCCTTTATAATAAGCTTATAATATGTAAATAGCTATTATCTAGCTTATAATAAATAAATAATTAACTAATAATAAATAATAAAGGTATAACTAGTAGATAAGTAGTATAATAAGATTATAAAGATAATATAACTTAGTATAAAAAACTCTTTTAGAGGTATAGGCAGTAAATAAAAAAAGTTATACTTACTTATTATATTTATAACTTTAATAGTTAAGTTATAATAAAAGTAGTTCTATAGTTTATTATTTAAGTAGTTATATATTTTACTGCTCTAATAAGAATATTTTACCTTTATAAGTGTCTAAATCTACCCTATTATACGAAAGTTAAGAATATATAAAACTAATTATAAAGTTTTAGAAATAAAGCTTTTTAAAAGGGGGAATAGTATTATAGCTAAATACGTTCTTATTTAGGTATAAGTACTAAAATAGAAACGCCTATACTAGTCTACGCTAGCGTCTTAGTATATATTTTTACTTTACTCTAAAATACCTAATTAGCTTCCTATACATAGATTCTTATTAAATATTAATATTTAATATCTACTTTTAAGCCTTTATAATAAGTATATATATTAATATATAACTACGCGCTATATCTCCTATTATTATATTTAAAATATTATAGAGCTGTTTTATAGGAATCCCTATAATAGTTAATAGTTATTTATTTTTTAAAAAAATATAGATACTACGCTAAAAGTATAACTTTAATTTTTTTTTTTTAAAAAAAAAAGTACTTTTTAGATATATATAAAATATTTACTATTTTTATTTTATACTTTTTACGCTTCGTAAATTCTATATAAAAAGATAAAATATAGTATACTTCTAGTACTAGTCTATATATTTATATACTAATTAAATAAATAGTGTGGCTATAGTAGCTCAGGACAACTAAAAGGAATTTTAAAAAAGGAGGAGTATATATATGTCTTTATAGTACTAGTCTATATAAATTATTATAATCTCCTATAGAATATAAAGGTATATATATACTTCTATTTTTATAAAATCCCTATTAGTTATCCCGAGTTACTATAGCTATACTTTTTATTTAATTAATATATAAATATAAAATATATAATCTCCTATATTGTACGTTAACTCTTAAATATTAAATATTATTTTACTATTTCTCTAAAATTATTATTATTAATTTAGCTACTAAGTTAAATAAATATAGAAATAGATTATTAAGTATAAAAAAGTATTATAGTATTATATATAGCATTATTTATAATATATTTAATATATAGTATATACCTTTTAAAGAATCTCTATAAAATATATAAGTATATAGTACTTTTACTCTATAAAAAGTGTTTATAAAAGACTAATTTACTTAATAGTAATATAGAATAAGTAGTTTTTAAATTATATATTATAGTAAAGGAAATATTATTAGTATTAGTATAAATATAAATATAACAGTATAGATTCTAAATAAATATAAATCTAATATATATTTTATTATTTACTATAGTAGATTTTATAAAGTAGTAAAAAACATATTAAAATTTTTATTATATAGTATTATTTTATAATACGTTATAATAAATTACGTTATTTTATTACTATTACAGTCTCAGACTAGTAGTATCTTCTTAAAAAAAAACTATAAAATATTTTAAAAATATTATAAACTTTGATATATACTTATAGAATTTTATAAATATTTTTAAAATATATTATCTAATTAGGTAACTATATAAGCACTAAGAAATATATAAATAATAATACTAATTTTTTTTTAAAATAGTCTATGTAGAATTTATATAATTATTCTAATTCACGAGCTGTTTTAGGTTTAAATAATTAATTTTTTAATACTTTAAAAAAAGGTTCTAGATTAGAAATAACTAAATAAAGGTATATATATACACCTTCTTTTCTTAAAACTCTTTTTAGTCGCCTATACAGCCACTATAGTTATACTTTTTTATTTAATTAATATATAAATATAATATAGAATTAACGAGTAATATATAACATAATATATATAAAAACCTATTATAAGTAAAATTTTTAATTTAGTTATAAAGAGTTAAGAGACTATTTATAATTTAAAATACTAGTATCTTACTATAAAATAAAAATAATAAAAAATTTAAATTTTAAACAACTCTATATATATATATTTATATACTAATCAAACAAATAGTGTGGCTGTGGTGGCTCGGGGCGACCAAAAGGGGTTTTAAAAAAGGAGGAGTATATATATGCCTTTATACTTAATGTGTCTTAAACAACTCTATAACTAGTATATTTTTAAGTATTATTTAAAACTTACTAAACAGAGCTTTATTTATAAAATAGGCCAATAACTACTATTATAACCTATTAGTTACTTTTTTACCTTTATTTTTATATAAAATAGAAGTTATATTTATTTTTATTATTTTTTACACCGTCTATATATATATATAAGTAGTATAGCATTTAATAATAGTTAATATCTTTTTTAATTATATATTCTTTTTTATCTATAATAATAATATAACGTAATACTAAATACCTATATACCTATTAGCCTACTTACCTAGTCTATACACTAAAGAAACTAAGAAACTATATATAGGCCCCCCTAAAACTTTTAAATATTAACTACTTAGTATTTCTATAAAAGTTTTACTATTTTTTACTTATTATTCTATAGGCTCTATACTTATACTAACTATACTTTTACTACTAGTATTACTACTACCTTTACCTTTACTGCTGCCTTTACCTTTACTTTTATATTCTTTATACTAAGAAGTACTTACTATATCTATAAAATACTTATTTTACTTATTAAATTTACTATAAATTATATATTATATTTTTTAATTTTCTTTACCTTTACTATATTCTTATACACTTTTATTAATAATTCTTTTATAACTACTATAGAGGAAAAACAAGCTAGAAATTACTAGATTCTAAAATTAAAAAGTAGAGATTAGTTTTATAAAAGAAAGCGCTAAAGAGCCGTATTATATATATATAAAAAAGAAATAAATACTTTATTCTAAAGAGTTTTATAAACTAGTAATATAAGCTCTAAGGTATCTTACTATAATATACCCCCTAATTAAGTTAATAGAAATAGCTTAACTATTTAAGTAGTTTAAAATTAATTTTTTTAAGCTTATAGTAGCTGTAGAATTAATTTTAAAAAAAGCTTTTTTAAATAAAACTTTAGCGGATAGCGTTACTAAATAATAGAGCTTTAAAGTAAAAAACTAATTATAGTAGACGCGCTAGCGTTAATAGTATAAAAAGTATTTATATAATTTCTTTATTAACTCTTTTAAAATAATTCTTACTTTTTTTATACTTTTAACTATTATTTTTATATTTTCTTATACTATCTATACTATTTTTATACTTTTCTATCTAATTTTACTTCTTTAAATAGCTTTTTAAGCTCTTTAACTATTATAAGTATTATAAGTTAGCTATTTATATTACTACCGCTGTAACTGCAGTAAGTTATAATACTCTTTTTAATTTTTACTTTTTAGAGTTTATCTAGATTTCTAAGTTTTAATTCTATCTCTTAAAAACTCTACTAATCTTTATTTAATAGTTTTAAGTAAATTTTTCTAATCCCTTTTATAATAATATAGTTAATAACCTAAATATAATTAAAAGGGAATAGTATTTTAAATATTATAAGCTTACTAAAGTTAGTAAAAAGCTAATAGAGCTTAGTTTTTTAACTTTTAATACTTTATTTACTACTATTTTTTAGCCTATAATTACTCTCCGTAAGAAGAAGTAAGTAAAAAAGAAAAAGAATAAAAAGCGTAAAGAGTACTAATAATAAATAGTTTAATAAAGCTAAGACGCTATTTAGCCTTAAACTAAAATTTTTATAACTTTAATAGAAACTCCTATACTATAATATTTAAAAAATTATCTATTTTTTTTTTATAAAATAATACGCAGTTACTATAAGCTCTAAAAGGTTATTTTACGTTTTTAATATATAAAAATCTATTTACTTTTTTTAATTAAAAAGTTCTGTAGATTTTTTAATTTTTAAAAAATATAATCTATATATTATTATAAGTTTAATAAAATCTACTTAAGACTTTATTTTAAATAAGTCTAGGCACTATAATAGTCTTAGTTATTATTTATAATTTACTCTCTAAAACTCTAAAAGATCTTTTTAATAATACTAGTAATTTTTTTAGTTTTATACCTATATTGCGTTTTATAATTACTGTTTATTAGTTACCTTATAAGTAAATAAATACTATACGAGAAGCTTAACGCTAATAAAAAATTTAAAAGACTTTTAAAATTATTAATTCTATTTAGCCTATTCCTTTAGTTTAACTTTTTTAAATATAAGGCGCTATTAGCGCCCTTTTTAATTTAGCTCTTTTAAGCTTTACTAAATTAAATTTAAGAAATAGGCTGCGCTCTATAGTAAAGAGTAAATCTAAAAGTAAATTTAAAAAAAATAAAAATAGTAAATTATTTATTTTATAGACTCCGTTACGCTATAGTAATAAGAATAATATTAGTAAAAAATATTTTAAGCTTTTTAGTTTATAGTTTTTTAGAGCTCTATTTATTTTTTTATATTAAAATTAAAAGAGTTTTAGAACTATTAGACAGCATTTATATAATTTAATATTATTAATAGTTTATAGAATTAAAGCGCTTTATATCTTATTTTTATTATTTAAATAGTATTCTGTCTAGTAAAAGTAATAAAAATTATTATAATACTAAAATATAAAATGTTTATTACTAGGCGTATAAGAGCAGATATAATTATAAACTAATATATATACTAATATTTTAATCTAAATAATTTAGAAAAATCGTATATTTACTATTATAGTTCTACTTAAGTCTAAGAAATTACTAAATACTTTCTATCTTATTATAAGCCGCTCTATAGTAAGAAGGTAAAAAAGCTTACTTATAAGTAAATATAATTTTTTAATCCGCTTCTTTTAATCTTTATTAATATAAACCTTATAGATAATAAAGCTTAATAAATTATAGACCGCTATTAAATAAATAATTAAAATAGATAAAAACTTAAGCGGTAACTCTATAAATAATATTATTAATAAAATTATTTTATACCGCGCTTAAGCTGTTTAAAAATTTAATAAGCTAGTTAAGTTATTAATTTATTAAGCTTCTCTATTAGAGTTATTATATAATTTTTATTATTTTATTATTTTTCTACTTTTTTATTATAAAATTTTTTAGAGCGTTACGGTTTTAAATTATCTATTATATATAATAGCTTAAAAGCTATTTAATATTTAATTTAATACGCTTTACGCTCTATTATTATATAACTTTTTAAAATTCTAGTTTAGTAATTTTTTCTTTTATATTCTTAAAATTTAGTTACTTTCTAAATCTTTAGAATTACTAAGTTATAAAAGTTTTTATTAACCTATCTACTAGTATATTACTTATCTAAAAATATTTAATTTTAAAACTCTCTTTTAAATACTCTTAACGTAACTATATATTTTATATATCTATATAGCATAAATAAATAGTTATATACTTATTTTTTCCTATAACTAGTTTAATTATTTATTAGTTATTATAGAATATACGCTACGTAATTTTAAAATTTAAAATAAGTTCTTTAAAAAAGCACTTTAGAGCTATTATTTCTTTACTTATATATTTAAGCGCGAGGAGCTCTACTTTAGTAGTTAATATTATAATAATAACCTATTTTATAGCTTTTTAAATAATTATACCCCTAAATAATATAATAATATAGTTATATAAAAATTATCTATTCTTTAAATTATCTATAAATAAAGCGTTTAAATAAATTATAAGTTCTAGACTCTTATATACCCTATATTAAATTACTTAAAAATATAATCTATAAAAAAATATAATTATATATTTTACTATAGCAAAGTACACTTTACTTAAATTAATTAAAAAATAAAAAAGTTTTAAAACGGCGAATACTATATTTAGTTATATTATAATAGTAATATAAAATATAAATTTAACGCGCTTCTAATATACTTTAATTTTAGTTTTTATTACTTCTTTTTTATTCTTAACTAGTTCTTCTAACAGTAATAGCGTCGGTAAAAAAAATACTAAATTAATTACTTTAAATTTTTTTATAATCTTTTTAATATATGAATTATAGATTAGCGTAATTATTTAATTTTTTTAATTCCTAATTATCTATATTTTAAAATACTATTTTATAGCTCTACATATCTCTATTTTATATATTCTTAAAAACTTATTACGTAGTTTAAAAGCTTTTTACTAATAAATTTTATAGTATAGGAGTAGAATATTATTTATATAAAAAAGTATAAAGATTTTATAATCTACGTTAAAAAATAAGTAAAATTTTTCTTTTAAGTAAATAATGCTAAGTTTAGCTAGAGTACTAGAAAATTTTTTATATTATAGTATAGATAAGTCACGTAGACTATATAAAACTTAATTAAGCTTTATATAGCTATCTTTTTATTTATAGCTATTAAATAGTTTATACTATACTAAGTTTAAGGAGTTAATTAGTATATTAAGAAATATACTAATTATATTAAGCTATAAAATCTTTAGGTTAAACTCTACTATAATTACTATAGCTATATAAAAGGAGTGTACTATAAATATTATAATATATATTAATAAAAGCGTATCTCTTAATTAAAGATTGCCTTTAATAACTAAGTAAGTTTTATACTTTATAAAGTAACTATTTTAATTAAACTTATAAGTAAATATCTATTTAAGTAAAAATAGTTATTTAGTACTTTTAGAGCGCGCAACTATCTACTAAGTTTTTTTTTAAAAAAGTATAATTTATTCTTTATATATAGTCTAGTAAAAAAGTAGACTAAGTAAATATAAAAAAAATTACTTTTTATATTACTAATTCTTTTAGAAACTCGTTATAATATATATAAGATTTATTTTAAAATATTGTCTTCTTTAAGGCCCTATCCTATATAGTAGCTTAAACTATAGTATTAATAGTTATAAGCTTTTTACGCTTTTCCTATATAAGATTTATATTAAAAATAAATATATTTATAAAGTTATATTAAAGAGAGCTATCTATACTATTTAATAAAGTACTTATAAATTTTATATTATATAATAGCTTACTCTTTAAATTAAAGTTTAATAATATATAAATACTAAGTAGGTTTTTATTTCTACCCTCTAGTTTATTAGGATTTTTAGAATCTAACTTATATTATCTTTAGCTCTATTAAGTAGTTAGGCTATAGTCCTTTATAGGTTTTTATATTTTATAAGTAGAAGTTTCTACTATTTTATTTAATAAAAAGAGCTTTATATTACTAATTTAAGTAATAGTATTAAATAAACTTTTACTTATTATTTAAGGATCCCGCGGGCTTTTTATTTTAAATTATTTTACTTTTTTACTAAAGTGCACTTTATAAAAAATACTAAAATATTTTTTTTTAAATTTATATTTTTAAGTTCTTTAGGCTCTAGAGAAGACTAAGAAGAGATTAGACTAATATTTATATTATATAATATATAGATTTGTAATTATTAGCTAGCTACGCTAATAGCCTATGTATATACTATTTATATAAAGCTTTACTTACTTAACTAACTAAAAAAATAAAATAGGACCTGCGCTAAAGTACTTTTAAATTATTATTTAAGTTATATAATATTTTTACTAATTTTTAGCTTATTAGAGTTATAGGCTTACGTATTAAAAATCTTATTAAATATTTTACCTATATTTATAACTTTAATAGTATATAAGATATTTATAAACTTTATAGTCTCTTTCTATAGAATAAACTAATTTTTAGTTTCTTTATAAAAAAAAGTTTTATTAAACGTAATATTACGCGTTATAATAATCTAGTTAAGTAATAGTATTTATATTTTATAAATATTAAAAGCTACGTAACTAACTAAATATTTAATATAAGCTTATAGATTTACTTTAAATTTACGTTTATTACGCTCGGCTGCGTAATTTTTATTTAGTAGATATATATAATAACTATAAATATATATATTATTTTAATTTAAATATAGATCTGCCGTTTAGTGCTTTATAAGCTTAGGTTTATAATAATAAAAATACTATCTAAACTAGCTATAAAAGATTTTATTTAAAAATTATATACTCTTAAAAACTACTAAATTAATATTATAAAATACTATAACCGCTTTTATAATCTTTAACTAAAGCTTTTCTAGTAAGTTTATACTAAGTCTTATAGTAATAGTTTTATTAATAATTTTTTAGCTAGCGCGTTTAGCGCCGCTATTTAGCTTATATATATAAGAAAGTAGTATTTTAATACTTATACTAAGCTCTTCTATCTATTTTTTAAAACCCGATCTTTTATACTATAAATAGATAGTAATATTATTATTTTAAAAAAATTTTATAATTTTAAGTTTATACCAAGTATATACCTACGTAGTAAAACTTAAAAATACTTTTATAAGCTTTAAAAGTAACTTTACCTATAGGCTTTATATATAAACCTTCCTACTATAGTTATTTTTAACTAATAATATCTACTACTTTTTAAGCCTTTCTTTAGGTATATTAAAGAAATTTTATAAAATACGCTAGTATAGTTATAGTAATTTTTCTTTAAGTTTTTAAAAAATTACTTAAGCCGCGTATAAAAGGGAATATTACTTATAATATATATACTTAATATTTAAAATATAAATATTTTACGTTCTATAAACTAGAGTATATAAAACTTTTTTAACTTAAATATTTTACTTTTTAGTACTATATATTCTCTGTATTAATACGTAGATATATTAATTAAAAATAAAATGTTTAATATACTAGTATTATATTCTAAACTAAGGAATAGAAGAATAGAGGCTTATATTTAATAAATATTAAATTATACTTATAAATAAGTATATTGCGCCTTTATTGTCTCCCCTGTTACACGCCTCCTCGTACCCGTGTATATAGTAAAAGTATACACATCCTTATACTATTACTTTACTTTTAGGCTAGCCTACGTCTTTTTTAACTTACTTTTAACAATTATAAATAAGTATTATAAATATAAAACTCTGTTCTAAAGATTCTATACATAGTATATTATCTAAGCCTAAATACTAAAATCTCTTATTATATAAACAAGCTTTAAATACTATATTTAAGTAAAATTCTTTTATAATAGCTATATTTTTTAATATAAAGTTTTCTATAGAGTTTCTATTTAGGTTATTTAAAGCGTTTTTAATTACTTAGGTTCCTATACTAAAAATTAAAAAAATTTATATTTTATCTTTAATAATATAAATACTATTAGGTCTCATAAAAAATTTTAAAATAAGTAGTAATTTATTATTTACTAAATATAAAGCAGTACTATTATTAAGAATAATATTTTTAAAAAGCGTATAAATATTATAATTTTATATAAAATATATACTATTACTTTAGTCTAATTTACTATTTATAATAAATAAAGAATTAATAACTGCGTATATAAAAAAGCTAAAAAATTTTAGCTTATTAAACCCCTTACCCTATATAATGTATCCCTTAAGTTATTTCTTTTACTTAAATATATAATAAAGAGCTATAAATTTATTAAACTTAAAGCGCTTACAAAGCTTTTTTTTATTTTTTTTTAAAAAGCAGCGCAGTCTAACTAGTATAAGTACTTATTAATACTAGCTATATATAATAATACTTAGTAGATTTTTAATAGTACGCTTTAAGTTTATAGGGGTACTAGTATAACTTACTCTTATTCTTTAGCTATAAGCTATTTAATTAGAGAAATAGGTTTTATGTACTAAGTATTATAAAAATTTTAAAGCTTTTAAAAAATATTTTAGTAGCTCTATTTTATAATATTACTTAAAAGATCTTTTCTACTTCTATTAGGAAGAGCTTTTTACTTTTAAATATTAATTTTTAAACTTAAGTTATATATATCTATTTTACCTAATTAGATACTAATTTCTTACTAATAGTAGTAAAAAAGTTAGTAGTAACTAGCTTACTTTAAATATTACTAAGTTTATATACCTCCGCCTTTCTATAAAGAGCTTTTTATTTATAATATTATAACTTAAATACTATTCTTTTATACTCTACTTTTTTTACATAAGTATAGTATTATTATTATATAATATTCTTAGCTACTATATTAGTAGTTAAAAGCTTTTATTTAAAAAAATAAATAATTAAGCAAATTAAGATATTCCCTTTAATAGTATAGTGCGTTTAAATAGTACTTATAAGCTTTAGAGCTATTATTATACTAATTTAGTTCTAAATACTTATTACTTAGTTTACTTTAGTAGTATAATTAGACAAGCGGGCTTAGTATATAGCTATTTTAGTAGTATAGTTATAGTAAATTTTTATAATTTTAGTTTTAGACGCTTTTATAATATATAAAAGCTCTAGTATTTAAAAAAAATTATTAAAATTATTAACGCTTTTAAGGTTAGAATTAATTAAATTCTAAATACAGTAAAGTATATACTATACTTTAAGTTATATATATTAAGTTAGCTAGCTTACCAAATTAGTAAGATAGATATTATTAGTTAAAAAAAATAAAGTAGTTTTAGTTATTATAATATTTAGAAAATTATTAGTTACGAGGCTTATTAAGCGTTTAATAGCTAAAGGTATAGATTATTATTAGTATATAAATAAAATAATACTTACTAAGTCTATAAAACTAAAAGCTTTTAAATAAAGAGTTAAAGAATTAATTAAAGCTTTAAAACATAGAATTTCTCATAATTAAGTACGTAAGAAGAATCTTCTTTTACTCCTAAAACACTAGACTTATAACTATAAAAGAAAAATAAGCTAAAAATTACTAAATTTTAAAATTAAAGAGTATGGACTAGTTTTATAAAAGAAAGTATTAAAGAGCCCTATTATATATACGTAAAGGAGAAATAAATACTCTATTTTAAAAAGCTTTATAAACTAGTAATATAAACTCTAAGGTATCTTACTATAATAACTACTAATACTACTAACTTAACGTTTAATATCTTAACTATTTTTTTAATTAATAAGGCTACTATCTCGTTTATAAGGCTATACTTATAGTTAAATATAACTATAATTTTAGAATATACCTTTTCTTTATTAGCTACTTTTAGATAAATAAAGTATTTATACTAATAAGCGTCTACTAAAGTTATATTTTTATTACCCGTAAAATAGAATAATATAGTAAAATAAGCTTACCTAATTATATTAAATACTATTTTAAATAATTTAAAATTAATTACTAAACGTATTTTATCCTTATTAGTATTAATAAAAAGAGGAGTAGTATTAGGACCTTTAAAAAAGAAAAAGGATATCTTAATAAGTATTTTTCTTTATTTAATAAACGGTTAGCTATATTAACTATAAAAATAGATAGAGGAAAGATATATAGATAATACTTTACGTATTTCTTTTCTAAAAAATATAGTATTAGTACTAGACTTTTTTACTTTTTTAATGTAATATTTTTTTAGGGGGCGCGCTAAATACGCTAGTATATATACTAGTATAGCCCTATACTTTTTTTAATCTAGTCTTACTTAACTTTTTTAATATATTAAGTATAAAAATATATATATACTCCTTCTTTTTTAAAACCCCTTTTTGTTACTTTAAGCCACTACAGCTACACTTTTTATTTAATTAATATATAAATATATTTATAAAATATTATAATAAAGGTATATATATACTCCTTTTTTAAAATTCCTTTTAGTTGCCCTAAGCCACTATAGCCACACTACTTTATTCGAATAATATATAAATATATAAAATATTATATATATTTAATTTATTACTATACTATTAGTAATAGTATATAATATTATACTTTTATTAAAATACTTTTATATAAAGGTCTATACTATTATAATTATTAAGTAATAATTAGTTTAAAAATTTAGAATTTATATTATATATTATAGTATAAATATTATAATATTAAAATTATATAATATATAGCTACTTATATAGTTATAATTAATAATAAAATAAATAAACTATTTTAAAGGTAAATAATTTTATTATTATTAGATATATTAAAAAATCTAAATATTATATTTTATTTAGAATTTTTTTTTTATAATATATAATAATTTTACCGCTTACATAATTAAAACGTAATTAAGATTAGTATATAATAATATAAAAAGTATAAAATAAGTATATTATATATATCTATTTTATAAAAAAGGTATAGTATTTATTTTAATATTATAAGAAATAAAATATATATAATTTATATAGTATATATATTATATATATAGTATTATTTAATAAATAAAAAGCTTTTATAATAAATATAAAAAAATAAAATATAATATAAAGGTATATACATACTCCTTCTTTTTTAAACCCCCTTTTGGGTCGACCCAAGCCACTACAGCCACACTTTTTATTCGATTAATATAGGGGGGTGACAAAAAAAAATTAATTAAAAAAGATACATTTTTTAAAAATTTATATAAAATTAAATAATAGGCCTAAAAATACATAAATAATACCGTTTTAAAGAGAAAATTATAACAAATAGTATAAGGATTTTACTTATTACTTATTAATTACTTATAATAAATTAAAATTACCTAAATAAGACAATTTTTTAAACCCTATTTTTAGGTTCCTATAACTTTTTAGTTAGTAAATATATTTAACTAAAATTTTAACTATACCCTTTTAGGCCTAGTTTAGATTACGTAACCAGTTTTTTAAACTATATTAGTAATCTAATTATATAATTATATTAATTATAAAAATATTGCTGAGACTTATATAATTACTAATTACGTAATATATTACTAATATTATAGTATATTATAATATCTTTTTACTTTTATAAACCTAAACTCCTATTTCCTTAAAATAGTGCCAAATTTTACAAAACTTAAATCTAAAATTAAACTTTTTTTAAAAGTAAATAATTTTCCTTCTTTAATTACTACTACTTTAAATAAGCCTTAATAAAGTATTTATAATACTATATAAAGAATTAAAAGAAAGAAGAAAGTTAATTATAATATAAAAAAGATTAAAAGGGGTAGAGTCTCTAAGGTAACTAAAAGAGAAAAAAGAATTATTAATAGGGACTTAATTAGAAGCCCTAAAAAAGAAAATAAAAGATTATTAATAGATAATAGTCTAAATATCTTAAAAAGATCCTTATAAAGGATTTTAAAAGAGGAGGATTATAGTATTAATATAAGTAAAAAAAACTAATAATTAACAAAGAAAACGCTAAAAAAGGATTAAAATACGCTAAAGAGACTATAAAAAATATAAAAAATATAAATATAAAAAAGATTATATTTTCTAAGAAGTTAGTAATACATAGGGGACAATAAAATAAATAATATTATAGAAAAAGGGGTAATAATAAAATTAGAAAAGAACTAGCTGTTAGCTAATTATAAAGTAAGTTATTTTAACTTTTTAAAATATTAAAATATATAACTTTTTATATATTTTTAAGTTATAGTTTTAGTTTTTTAATATTAATTATATTAATTATTTTATAGGACAAGACCTTAAACTATAAGTTTAGAGTATAATTTAGATAGAAAGTAAAAGTAATTTAGTATTTACTAAAATACCTAATTCTTTTACTTCTTTTACTAGTAAGGACTATATAAATAAAGTTCTTATACCTAAAGTTAAACCCTTTATAAAAAGGGGTAAGTAACTTAATAGGTTTTTTAGTTCTTTTTTTAATATAATAATATATATATATATATATATATATTATTATATTATATTATATTTGTATACTAATCGAACAAATAGTGTAGCTGTAGTGGCTCAGGGCGACCAAAAGGGGTTTTAAAAAAGGAGGAGTATGTGTATGCCTTTATATATTATATTATAATTATAAACTTTATACTAATATTAATTTAGGTTAGTAATTTTAATAAGATAACGTCTCTATTTATAAAACAAAGGACGTTTTAAACTAGTTTAAAAATAATAAAATTAAACTATTTCCTTACCTAGCCTATAGTCCTAATTTAGCCCCTATAGAAAATATATAGGGTTATTTAAAATAAGGACTAAATAATAATAAAGAGGCTAATTTAGGTGTAGGATCTAATATACAAAGTATAAAGGCCTTTAAAAGAGTTATTAATAAAAAGTAGTAGAATATACTATAAAAAGTTATTAATAACTATATTTTATCTCTTTCTAACCGTTATAAGGCGGTTATAGAAGCTAAAGGCTACTATACTAAGTATTAGTAATTTATTATTTACTAGTTTATTATTAAAAATGTGAAAAAGTGACTTTTATATATAATTATATAAATAATATATAAAAATATAAAAATATTTAATATACTAAGAAAACTGAGTATCTATTATTATATATATAAAAATAAGCTAATTTTACACTTTAAATAAAAAGTTATATTAACTTAAAATAGGGTCCTAAAAATTTTTTATATTTACCAATTTTTTTTTACTCCTAAATCTTTTAGTAAGCAGTCCCTAATAGAGTGAATAGAATATCTTAGACTTTCTCTTTAAAATAGTATTTTTTTTATATTTTTAGGACCCCTAGTTAGTAAGTTATATTATTTTAAAAAAGGTATCTTTTTTAATTAATCTTTTTTTTGTCACCCCCCTGTATATAAATATATAAAAAATAAATAAATATAATTATAATATATATATACTATAATTCGTTTTAGGATAGTAGTCTTAATACTAATTTTATTAAAGTAAATTACTTTTATAGTACTACTGTCTTGCGTACGCGCGTATTAAAGTTTATAAAGAAAAGGTAAGTTTACCGCGAGAACTTGGTAGCTATAAGGCGTTTTTAAAATAATTTCTAGAATCTAATTAAGAGAACTTAACTCTAGTAATACTAAGCTACCTTTACCGTATTTATATTTCTTATAACGTAATTTATAATATAACTTTATAAATATATTTTTTTAATAATTTATATTTTTATATAACCTATATCTAGTATACTAAGTATAGATTATAGTAAAGTATTTTTTATAATCTTTTATCTTCTTTAAAAATTATTATATACTCTTTATTTTAGTGTTTTATAATAGAAAGAGTTTTATAAATTTATTATAAAGTATTGTTTATTTTCTTAACAAATAAACTTCTTAATAATAAAGAATTTGTTATTAGTATATTATATTAAAAGTTTTATTAAAAGTAGTTTTTTTATTAATAAAGTAACTATTAGTAACTACCTAATTAGAAAAAAGAGTATTAAATATATTATATAAACTAATAACCGACTCTTAAAAGATACTATACTAAGTTTAATTAAAAAAACATAGTACTAAGATAGGTATATAATAATTATTTAATAATATTTAATAAATTTATAGGTTAGTATAATTTTTTACTCTATATAGTAACTTATACTTATATATTTACTATTATAACTAATACTAAGTAGATATTTATAAAAAAAATTTATATTTATAGTATACAGTGTAATACGTAAAATAGTAAATTTTATTAACTATAGTATTAGGCTTTTATATACTTAATAAACTATAAAATAAATAATTTACTAGTAATATATATCTATAAGCTTTTATATTCTAGACTCTTATAGTGCGTACTATAAAAAGTATATATAAAATAAAGAAGTAAAAGAAATAATAAAAAAGTTAAACTTTAGATAAGTAATTACTTATAACTAGTATAAAGTAATAGTAGTATTTATATAACTTTTAGTATAATACTATAT
Organism: Pleoardoris graminearum; assembly: GCA_030770415.1. Classification (NCBI taxonomy): domain Eukaryota; kingdom Fungi; phylum Ascomycota; class Dothideomycetes; order Pleosporales; family Didymosphaeriaceae; genus Pleoardoris; species Pleoardoris graminearum. The sequence continues at coordinate 99,462 of JASEKS010000048.1, read as the reverse complement.
AATAGTACGCCTAATATAATCTAAAATTAGTATATAGTTATAGCAGTTATTACTAAAAAAACTAAAAATTTAATTAAAATATAAATAAGAAAATAAAACGCCTTATAAATTATATAAAAAACTAGTATTACTATATTTTATATTTATATACTAATTAAATAAATAGTGTGGCTATAGTAGCTCGGAGCGACTAAAAGGGATTTTAAAAAAGGAGGAGTATATATATACCTTTATTTAGTATTACTAATACTTTTAAATATTTACTAGATACTTAAGGTATAAAATCGTATATAATAATAATTCTAAAAAGTTTACTATTTAAACTAATAACTTATAAGACTTTTATAAATAAATAAAAACTTTATATAATAGTAGACTATATATCCCCGAGTATATTATAAAACTATAAGTATGTAATATTATAGAAGCGTAATAGGTAGATAATATTTATATACTAAAAAATTTTTAAATTAGAGATAATAGCTAATAGATCTAAAATATTTTTATTTTTATTTTTTTAAATAAAGCTAAGCTTTTAGCGTAGTGCCTATATTTTTTAAAAAAAAATAACTATTAGCTACTATAGGGGTTCCTATAAAACGGCTCTATAATAATTTAAATATAATAATAGGAGATTTTCTACTAGAGCTTCGCTCTCTTCGCCGCTTTAAGGAAGTCCCTCTTCTCTATTATTAAGGTACTACTACCGCTACCGCTGCCGCTACTACTGCCGTCGCTGTTACTATCGCCGTTACCGTTCTCTACCTTAAATAAGAGAGTATAACCCTTCTTTTACTACTCTTTTACAAATTTTACTATATCTTTATATAAATAAAATTAAATTTTATAGTCTTTATAGATATTATTAAAACTAAAAATAGTATTTTACTTAAGTAAGAAGAAATACGTTAAAATTAAATTAAAAATAAAAATATTAACTAAAGAATTTTTTAGTCTATTAAGTAGGCTAGCTAGTTATACTACGTTAAAATAAAAGTTAGGGTAGTTCTTAATATAATTTAGTTAGTTATTACTATTAGTAAAAGTCTATACTATATACTATAGGTTATCTAGTTTAATAGTTAAACGCTAGAATACTAACGTAAATATAATAAAAAGAAAATAAAAGATTTAGTTTTAATTATATTAAAAAGATTTCTAAACTTTATATATAGTATTTATAAAAAAGAAAGAAAGTTACTACGTACGCTATTTTAAATACGGTATATACGCCTTCTATAATTTTACTTTACCTAAAATAATAATCTATAAATACTTATTTCTATTTTATAGTTATTATTCCGCCGTCGTTATAGTTACCGCCTAATAAGTTATTTATTAAATTATTACTCTACTAGCTTTAAAATTAAAAAAATATTATATTTAATAGGTCCTATTTATAAAGTTTTTATATTTATATACCTATATTAAATAAGAACGTAGCGTATATAAAGTCGATACAGCTCCTATAAATAAATATAAAGAAATAATAATAGAAGATATAGTACGTAGTTATATATTAATAAGTATACTAAAAACGCTATACTTCGTAATAATAAGTTAAAATAATAATACGTAAGTAAGTATTACCTATTAATCTAGTACTAAACGCTTATTTATAAAAGAAAGTAATATAATATTAATAGCTAGTCGCTATTAATAGTATACTATAATATATTAATATATACTAGCGTCCCCGCTACTATATATAGGATAATAAAAAAGTATAATAAGATAGCTTACTACTTTAGGCAGCTATATTAGATTTTTTTATAGATATTATATATACTATATATTATATATTATATTATAATATAGTCGAATAACTTTATAAAAATAATAAGTATAATACTTAGTACTCTATTAGTAATTTTTATAAAGTTTTAATATACTACTAAAGGGCTCTGTCTCTATAGGTAAGTAGAAATAAAATAAATAATAGTTATAATAGTTACAGACTATAATTATATACTAGATATAAGTAAGTATATATTATACCTATACGGTTATAACTACGGCTACAGCTACAGCTATAGTAATAGTAATTATTATTAATCTACGTAGTTATAATAGTAAAAAAATTTAAAAAGTCTAAAAATTTTAAGAATTTATTATTATAAATACTAACCTAAACTATATCTATAAATAAAAGTAATAGTTTTTAGCTATACTAGATAACTAAAATAACCCTAACTATATTAGATTTAAGACTAGAGTAGTAACTATTACTTTAATAGTAGTATAGCTATAAAATATAAAAAAACTAGTAAAGAGGGTAATAGAAATAATAATTAAATAGGCCTAGCTTTAAGGATAGAAAAAAAAGCTATATATAAGACGGTAATTAATAATAATAGATATATATAATAGATAATAAATAAGTATAAAAAGGAAAAAAAGAGCGTTCTAAAATATCTATAAATATAAATATAAATAAAATAATAAATAATAGTTTAAGTATAAATAAAATAGATAATTAGGATAAAAAATAATAATAAATAAGTTTTTTTTTATTATAAACCTGTTTATAAGTGCTGTTATAATTTATTAGACCCGACCGTTACGGTTAAGCCTAAGGTCTAAAATAATAAAAATTAATAGTTAAATATATAACTTAATAAAATAAAATATTTTATATTAATTATCTTATTATAATTTTATAATCTCTAGGTCTCTATTAAGACTAGATTAAAGTTAATTAATTAATTAATTAATTAGTTATAAGTATAATAAAAAGTATTTACTTACTATAATTATATTTTTATTTTATTTTATAGTACGCTAAACTAAAAGCGCTAAATAAAATAATCTATTTTTTTAAATAAAATAACTATAGTTTTATTTTACGTTCTTAAAATATATAGTAAAATTATTTATTATTTAATTATTTAAAATTTTTTTAAAAAAAAAACAAGATTTAAAAAAAGGTACTAATATAAAGTTTATACTTATAGAGTTTTATTAAAATTAGTAATAGTATAATTATATTTAAAGTAGTTTATTTTTAATATATTAAGTATAAAGGTATATATATACTCCTTCTTTTTAAAACCCCTATTAGTTTCCCTAAGCTACTATAGCCACACTTTTTGTTCGATTAATATATAAATATATATTATAGTAGCTATTATTAAATAATATAATAATTATAAAAATAATAATAAGGGATATAAATAGGTATAAGTATATATTTATATATTTATATATTAATCGAACAAATAGTGTGGCTGTAGTGGCTCAGGGCGACTAAAAGGGTTTTTAAAAAAGGAGGAGTATGTGTATACTTAAATAGTCAAGTAGATAATAATTTTTATTAATTTAATTTTTTAAGAGACGGAAGAGTAAACTAGACTATAAAATATAGTAATAAAAATAAGAGATAATAAAACTTTTTATAATAAAATTAATAATTTACTAGATTTTTTAGTACCTTAGAGGCTTATTAAAAAATATATATAGCGTAAATAAAGATTTAATAGAAGGTACTAAAAACTATAAAAATAAATTACTTTTTTCTTTATAAAAGCGTTAAAAGTCTATATACTATTATAAGGGACTATAATTAATAATTATTATAATTTAATTTTTATAAGTATATAAACTAAACTAGAGTTTTATATTATATTTAATTTAGTAATTTTTTAAAAAAAAAACTTTAATAACTTTAACCTAACTTTAACCCCTAATCTATATAATTTTAACCTAATTTTAATTTTTAGTTTATATAATTTTAATTTAACTCTAACCCCTAGTCTATATAATTCTAACCTAACTTTAATTTTTAATTTATATAATTTTAATTTAATCTTAACCTATTATCTATATAATTCTAACCTAACTCTAATTTAATACTAAATAATCCCGACCTATTTACTAGCGTACTACTACCTAATATTATTTTTTTACTTTTAGTATCTCTATTCTATTATATATTTATTTAGTATATTTTTTAATTATTATATAATTATTATTTTATAATTTATACTAATTATTATATAATCTGTTTAGGTCGGTAACGGTAATAAAAGAAATCCTGTTGTGAAAATGGAGCTAGCAGCCGGGCATCCCGTGCCGAGATGAGACGTGATTGGCTCCGGCATGGTTTCCCTTATGACCTCCCCACCCGTGTGCTCGCTTTTTTCGTCATATTCTTAGGGAATAAGTACGTCATATCGACGTCCCATTGCTCTTCTAGGCGCTCATTTTCAGACAGTATCATGATCGCACACCATGGCGGTGGCTAGGCCTCGCGTTGTGAACTCTTGCTTGACAAACGACATGGAGCCTACGATCGGCGCCTTTGAGCTAAAAACAGCACTTGCTCAAAGTGGACTCGGTCGTTACGAGGATCGTCTGCGAGAGAAGGGCTTTTTGGAATGGAAGACCATTGCAAAGATAACCGAAACTGACATGGCGAACATGGATTTCAGGTTGGGCGACCGGAGGAAGCTTCAGCGCATGATACGGGAATATACCAACTCAAACACATCCAAGGTGCGTGTAGGTGTCCAGTCCGTTCACATTGTCCAATGAGCCACCACTCACAGTGGATCAGTCTGGTGCACGACCTCAATCCCCACAAGAGCCAACACGCAAGAGACCGTATCGCCGCCACCCACGCCCAGACCCCAATGCCCCCGTCAGACCGAAGACAGCCTACGTCCTCTTTGGGGAGCATGTCCGACAGGACCCAGCCCTCAGAGGCCTTTCGTTCACTGATCTCGCAAGGGAAACGGGCAAACGGTGGAAAGAGATCTTCGATGAAGAGAAGGAACATTTGTGGGACGCACCCGCCGCCCAAAAATTGGATGAATACAGAGAAAAACTCGAGGCGTACAAGAAAACAGAAGACTATGCGAACTACCAGAGATACCTTGAGGATTTCAGGCAAGGCCAGAGCGACACCGACCAAAGAGATTCACCTGACAGGAGAAATTCTTCGGCCACCCCCGATCTCACTATGTCCAATGCATTGCCTGAACAACGTCCGCCCGCTTGGGAAGCGTCGCAAATCCCGAACCGGTTCGATGTTTCTCAAGAAAATACCGAGAGTAATGCTTCAAGCATGGAAGTAGACAGTGAGGGAAACGAAACCGGAGACGTTTCCTTCCCTGAACTTTCAATACCTGTCAGGGCCGGCCTGGAAGAGGTACGCCAGATTTCAACGAATCTGGGTATCAATCCGCATCTGATAAGAGTCGCTGCATTTCCGGGGGAAGACGTCACGACCAAGAGTGTTGAGACGTTCCTCCAATGCACAGGCGCACTTGTCTACCTATGGGGTCACGAGCAGGCCATGCACGAGCTGAGGACTGTCTACCATTCGCCAGGCGACTCAACCCTGGCCTTCACCATTGATGTATTTGCCATGGCTGCTGTTGGGAGCTATTGCGACGGGCATCCTGACGTAGTACGGTACGCGAACAAATTCCTGGAGTACTTTATATACATGCTGTCTTTGCCATTACATCTTGCAGACGTCCAGCGTATGAGGCTCTTTGCTTGTCTGGCGCTATGTCGGTTCACCAACAGCGTGGAAAGTGCGAGGAGACTTATATGTGAGCTGTCCGTTTCTTTTATGGTCAGCCACAAGGCTAAGGGCTACTAAGGGCTAATAACTACCAGTGTCAGCGCTTGATATTGGACGGCAAATGTTTACGTCCGAGTCGTTCAAAAGCGAGACATCACCCGAGGAATTGCGTCACTGGTGGAGCGTGTTCCGTAGCATCGTCTTCTTGGAAAGGTGCACACTGTTCCACGTCGGGGGACTCTTCGGAATACTGACATGTTGCCGTGCAGCTGGTTTGCTTACAACACTCATCAAGAATCGCGGATCGCCCACGAAGATCTGAATGTATGTATGCAACAGTCTCTGTTTTTCTGTCCGCTTCGCAGTTGGTCCTATCGTACTCTGTCTTGACAGCTCTAATACCGCACAGTTATATCATGCGGAGCCGTCCCGACCTCAAACTGAGCCTGAAACGTACCACCAACGTGTTTCCGAGCTCGGCCGCCTAGCCACCTATGTAGGACAACCCCTCGGCACACAATGGACGTGTCCCTTCGTAAAGAAGGAAGTTTTCTTATTTTAAGAAGACATGTCTAGAGCCTGTACCCGCTCTTCTAAACCTACACTAACTTTCCACAGGCAGCGCTCGACCTGAAGAACACAGTGGACAAACCGAATGCCGCGCACGCACGCCAATACCTCGATTCGCTGAACCAATGGTAGGGGATCCCGGGGCAAATTATGTGTTCGTCACTGCCGCGACCTACTCCATGTCTCCACGCTTCACTCTAGCTCGCCAAAGCACATCCGGTTCCTTTCCCCTCCTCTACTTAAACATGACTGACATTCTCCCCACCTACATAGGCGCCGCACGCTCCCACCGCCGATGCAGCTCAGCTACATCAGCGTCGCGGACCCGTTGACCCGCAACTGGTACACCAAGCGCTCCCTCCTCCAACTCCACATCGTCTTCCTCGGCCTCTTCATCGAGCCGTATCGCGTCTGCCTCGTCGACCTGGGCCGCTTCCGGCTCGGCGACGCCGTCCCGCCGGTGAGCAATGCAGACTGGGACGCCTTGATCAGCGTCGAAGAGCAGTGCGTGAGCGCCGCGCGGCAGTCTGGGCGGGTCGCCTCCTTGCTGCAGTTCGACAACCTCGTGCGCGCGGAGTGCTGGGTCTTGACGTACGTACGATCCTGTATTCTCTCTGACCTAGGGGGGGTCCAAGGATGCCTAACAAATGTGCGTAGATACACGAGCTATGTCGGGAGCATCATCCTCCTGTACAGCGCGTCGCAACGGCTGCTCCAGGGCGCGCGCGACGACGTCGGCCTCGAGCTCGCGTTCGCCTCTGCACACATTGGCGTGCTCGCCGTGTGTAGCTACGCCAACGCCGTCGCGAAGCAGATGTACACGAGCTTGCAGATCCTGTTCAACGACGTGCGCGACGTGTTGGCGTCGCCGGCGTACGGCAAGCTTGTCGGAGGGGCGAGTCCGGCGGCGGCGGCGGTGGCGCGCCAGACGATGTATTCGCCGCCGGCGCAGGGGAAGGTGGTGCCGAGTCCGGAGGAGGTACGGCGGAACGTGGTGGACATCGCGAGGAGAGTGATAGATACTATGGAGAATAGAATCAGGTTTTAGGCGGGCTGAGCGCGGTTAAGACTGCAGAGTTTGGACGCTGTTAACGCCGCTTGCGAAATTGCGAAACGAGAACCCGGCTCAAATCTTGGGTGTTGCAATGCGCACTTTTTGCGCGTGGGCCAAGCACAGTGCTTTCCTTGTCATTCTCTCCGTGAATGTGTTCTGCAAGTATGGTATACACCTGGCGTTAATGCGACCAGAACCTTTCCATGTTGTGAGTATATACTAGGATAACCCGTGTCACGACATGTACAGATCGCCCTTTGAACGATCGTTCCCGCCAGAGGATGACTACGATGCCAGTATAGTCCTCCTAGCTGCTTTCCACCAAGAGTTGGATAGATATCGGCCTACCCGAGGTCCAGCTGGGTCTCCCCATTGTCCCTTTTCTTCTTTTCCCAGGGAAAACTGTTAACCTACGTACATGTATCTTTCAGCGACGACACGAACTTAAAGGCGATATTGGGCCGGCCCAAAAAGGAGATGGGATGCCTGTGTGCTCTACGGGGACGGCACGGCGGCGGAATACCGCGGAGCCAGCGAGTCCGGCGTACAGAGGGATGCACCATCTTGAACTCGTCGAGGACTCCCTGACAGTACCCCCGCGCACTTTTACCGCACAGCAACCAACACCGTGATTTATCATAATACGCACAAAGCTTACCTGTCAGAATCCTCGAGATGTATTCAAATCGGGATTTGTTATATGCACGTGGCGTGTCCCTGCGGGCGGAGATTTCGCCGGACTCTTTTCGTCGGACTTTTTTTCTAGCGGGCAGGGTGGTGACCAGGCCCGGGGCAGGGCGCCACGTGGGAGCCCTGGCCTGCTCTCCCGCGTTGCGGGAAAACAGACTACGTATGCTATGGCGGTATTCGTATTTATTGGAGGATCCTATCACGACGCCGCATTGGTGCCGCTTCGGAGACGGGGTTCTGCCTATCTACCTAAGGGTAGGGATGGAAAAGCGTGAGCGCAATGCACCGTTAAGTCTTTGGAGATTTAAGATATCCGGAGGAGGAAAGTAGTCGCCCGTATCGCTGTCTGCGGTGTGCGGGAGTAACTGAGTTGTTTATCTACGAGGGAATGCAGCGTGGAGGTTGATGTGCGTTGTAGAGGATGAGCGTGAGAGCGGGGCCGGTTTCGGAGAATTTGTCTCGGGGTTCGACTTATTATTTTGCACGAGCGCCTGGGCAGGGTTAACCGGCAGTTGGTTACGGAGCTCGAGTATCTCGGCTCCTGAAACGTGCCCGGGGGGTATCGCGTAGCTGCAAAGCGGCAGAAGCCGTTCGTGTTCTCGACGGTCTGGTGGGATGAAGTGTCCTGCGCGCGCCTTTGTGGCTGTGTGGAAGGAGCGTTATCGCCTGTAATAATTCGATGGGTTTTAATTGTCGCTTGGAAATATTTGGGTCCCAATGTTGTTATTTGTGATGAGCGGGGCGCTTAACAAAGGTCGCTGCAGCGCCTTGAACTTACGTGTATAAGCCTCTGGTGCCATGAGGTAAAGTAAAACGTTCTCGCTGCGCAAGTGAGACTTGTACTATATATACAAAAGGATCAATAATGATTGTATCGACGCTATTTCTGCCGCACATAGTTTGGAAATGCCAGGGGTAAGAAAGATAGGTGGGAGCAATGTGCAGAAGTGCTTGCCGCGCCGAGGCACAGTGTGAGCCCACACAAGACCTTACCTATGGAGAACCTGGCATAGGTAGCTGTTCTCTGGTACATGTGTGCAGTTGGCTCCCGCATCCAACGTGTGATGTCACAAGAGAAGCTATTACAATGCTAATGAAGGCGGGGAGTAGGACCGCGCGAGACCTTCAGACATTTGACATCATCAGTCTCCGCTTTGTAGATATAGCATGCGCTCTTGGTCAGCAGCACGTGCCAAAAAAAGCCATCTGTCAACATTGTGGGTTCTGAGGCAGAGACATGCAGCGAGGTGTGATAGACAAGCCGTCCACTTGAACTGTGGCGTGTCGACCGAAGGAGGGCTATTGGGCCGCATCTTTCGTCATAGGTGTAAGATGCGCGCCTCAAACCGTTGAGGCATCGTTGATAAAGGAAGTTTACGAGCAGGTATGAACGAATCATCAGTGTGGTGGAGTGCCTGGAGGATGGATGTGCGAAGGGATCTCGCGTCGTGTCATCGCTCACGGCAGGCCCCCAGCAAGTCTCGTGACCGCCGCACGACCTCGGGACCTCCGGACTGCCGACACTCCATCGTATGGCATCTCGCGCATCATGAAACACATGCGCGGAGGATTGGCGGCGTGGGCAGAGGGTTCAAAGGCAACAGCGGAGAGCTAAGCGCTGCAAAGTGCGGACTCGGGACTGTAGCGCGATGATTGCCTATTCTTGTCGTTACCACGGCCCCAGCCTCCATCACCAGCGTCAGCCAGGATTAGACAGGCCGGCGCAGATCCCAAGCGTCCCCCGCGCGCGGCCTAGCGATATCCGAAGCTTTCGCCGACTGTTGCGGCGCGCCTGCGGCTTCTGTGTAGCCTTCGTTTCTGTGCTGTTGGATGATGGCACGACGCTAAATGCCCGCTGTGTCCGACCATGTCGACAGCGATAAGTGCAGCGTTGCTGTCAGTCATCTTCCGTCGTCTCGTGTCCTCCGACTCCATCTTCCATTACCTCTATGGCGATACGTATCCATCTCGTCTCAGCCCCAGCGGCGTTCTTCTAGCGCCACTCCGCCCGTACACCCCCGGCCTGCCGCCTCAGCTGCATGGTCCACCAAGTCCACCGGACTAGACTATTGCTATTTTGGATCGTGCCTTTGTATAGCTGCTTGTGACCCTGCCCACAATGCCATATACCGATACTATCACCCCGGACGTATCGTCTGTGTTCTCGCAAGGCCAACCGACTGTACGAAGCCGTTCACCAGGTCCATTGCGTGCCCTCCGCAAATCTATTTCCCGCCGCTTCTCACATCAGAACACGGACTCTGCTCCAAGGCTTGCTCAACGGCCTTCGCAACACATCGGAGCAACCACGAAGGTGATTGTCCCGCCGTCATCAGGGTCATCAGTCAGGAGCTCAGTCAAGGGTCGATTCTCCTATCATAAAAGCAAGCCCTCCGACAACTCGGGAACGATTTTGCGCGCCGTTCCTGCGAGTACTACACGCGCCCCAGCTCCCCTCCGCAAAGGTGCCACAACCATGGCCAATCGCCAAGACCAGCCCAGCACTGGTTGCATAGGACCAGCGTATAACCACTCGCCTACCCGAGAGCAATCTCAAAGCACGCATATGCGCACCCGAAAACGCAGCAGCAGTTCGACACTTTGCACCACGCGCGTTGCATCTGGAGTAAAATCCCATCCATCATCCACCTCCCTCGCCGGTGTGATTGGATCTTACAAAACCGGGCGGGTGCAATGGCACTACAACGACTCTCGTTGCCAAAGTCACCAGAGCCCGACAAGCAGTCAACGTTCAAAAGCAGCAAATCGATCACCAAAGCCAAGACCAAAGATCGCGGTCGTTATACCGAACGAGCAAATCGACGAAAAGCCACTGCCGACGAGTCCATTCTTCCAGAAACCAAATCATAGCCACACTAGGACAGCATCGGGAGAGATAGAAGCAATGTACAACGTCTCGCCGCCCTCAGCATCAGGCCAGATGATGATCCGCGACTCTATAGTCTCGCCACTAATCTCGCAGCGCGTCTGTTCTCATCCTTTAATTCACGCTTCCATTGAATCCAAAACATCCAAGTCCGATATGGGCTCCCCGGATCCATCAAATGAAACTCGCAACTCATCGGACGATTCACGCGAGTATGACTCGTCCTCAGTCTACAGCAGCCATTCTTCTCATACCAGCAATGAAGCCGAACTCAAACATTACAAAACGCATTCTACGATTGCCCACGATCGTACCTTCACTGAGTCGTCTTCGATGGCTTCTCCTGTCGGTGCACGGTCCCGACGTGAGACTGCGAAGTCCGATGTTTTTGAAACCCGACACTTACCAAGTCCGTCAGTACCACGGCGCTACCCGCGACACCCTCCGATAGAACACGACGTTGAGTTTATACCCTCGTGTTCCCTACGACCCCTGCGCGTCACCTCGCGTCCTCTCCCTCGCCAAGTACCTCTTGCTCGAACGTCGACCATTCGCAGCAGTCGCAGAAGGTCTGCATCCAAAACAATGGGTATGGTCGCCGTCTATCGCCAACAATTCTCGCCTGGCATCCGCAGCCCGACCTTGAGCGAGGCCGAAAACGATCTCGCGGCACAGCTTAGCGCCTTCAGCGATGACAATGCCTTCGAGTGGGACGACAAGTGGGACGATCTCATCCCGCAACAGCGGACGCCACTGAGTCCACTGGGTCTTGCACGAGCGGATTCAGTAACATATGACCTTCCCCCTTGGGTTCCTCCTCCTGAAGTACCTAAAAGATCCAGTAGACGATCAACAATCGTCCATCCTAATGGGTTTCGATTGTCACGACTGCCAGATGACCACATTGTGTCGCAACTCAAGCGCGCTAGGAGCAAAGCGAAGGACCTTACCATCCGAATACCAGAGTCAAAACGGATGACTACCGACTCATTCATACTTTCACCCATACCCATTCCACCCAAAGACATCAAGAGGATGATTACCCCTGAAGTTGCGGAAGGCGTCATCTTCAGCATACTACGCAATCTCGAAAGCCTCGATGACCTCTTCGCCTGCGCCATTGTCAACCGCGGCTTTTACCGTGTGTTCAAGCGCAACGAGCTTGAGCTGATGAAGGCCGCGCTTCGAAAGATGTCGCCGCCTGCTTGGGAACATCGCGAGATTTGCTACCCTGGCCACGACCGACGCGACGAAGAGGAACTGGACCGCCCTAGGCAAGAATATACTCCGACATCGTTCATTCAATACTACACTCGCGACATGTACATCATCGCAGCTCTTAAGGCATTGATCAAAGACAAGTGCCAATCTTTTATGCGACGGGAAATCTCCGCGGCCTTGGTTAGCGAGGATCCATTACAATCGGCACGCGTTGACGATGCGCTTTGGCGTATCTGGACTTTCTGCAAAATCTTCGGTTCCGGAAGAGGACGCGAGGAGGACATCGTGGCGCAGATGGATTGGCTAAAAGGGGGACCATTGGTTCATCAGAAGGCCGCAACACACAGTGCCCTCTTTGCCGATGACTTCAACGAGACTTTGGCCAGCGCGCCGGAATGCTTTGCTAAGGGCAATGAAGGCGGTTTGACAGCCGAGCAGTTGTTCGATATGATGGAGCTGTGGAACTGTTTGGGCGTGTTACTACAACCGATTGAAGGTCGCACCATCCAGGCCAGAGAGTACGGCATTTACGACAACACCAATGTCCGCGGTGGCGACATTGATGGTGAAGAGTTGCTGCTTGGTAAGTACTGCCTCTCGAGCTTCACAGGCATTCACTGACATGCTTAGACGAATGGTACTACTACCTTCTCACGCTTGGTCTCTCCACCATTCTCGAACTTTCCGCTCCGTGCTCCAAGTCCGATGCTTCTCTCTTCATTCTCGCTTCTCAGAATGGGTGGGTTAACTGGCAACCGCCCATGTCCGGTGGCACCCGTCGCAACTTCCTCAAGGAAGCCGCTTCTCGCGTTTACGAGGACAAGATTGCATGCACTTATGCCGACAACTCCAACAAGGACATTCAACGTGCTCTGTCCAAACAACGCATCCAGAAGCACATCTCTGAGCTGCGCCACAGGAAGAACAGCGGCGAGAGACTGGATGTCGTCCGCATGAGCCAGGAGCGGCCCATCAGCGAGTGGGAAGGCGTCATCAACAACCTCACGAGGCCGCTCCCGGTCCCCGCCTCAGGAAACAATCTCGTCTCCCACATCCCGTCGCTGCATTCCGCAAACCTGCCCATTTCCGTCCCAGAAGCTCCTTCAGCGCGCAACCCTTCGCCACTTCCACGTCCTGAATCCCCTCCACGCCGCATCGTTGCGCAACCTCTCCTCCCCTCCCCGCCACCCTCTACCGTCCCCAGCACCCGAGACCGAAGCAGTCTCGCGCTGAGCGACACGCACCCAGCCTTCAGACAGTCGCGGTCCGGAAATATCCCCGAGATGCCGCGCCTAGAGGAACACCCTACCTTCATAAAACACATGCGCAACACGAGCCTCGAGTCCGAGCGTGAGCTGCAGCCCAGCTCGTCCCCAACCTCGAGCGCGACCCACAGCCAGAGCCACAGCCAGCGCAGCAGCCCTTCGCTCGACAGCCACCCCGTCTTCCAGCAGCATCCTGTCCAGCGCATGGTCCAAGATTTCGGACCCGTGGAAAATACCGTCGACCGTGCGGTCTATCGCATCGTCGAGATGGGGTTCACGCCCGAGCAGGCGAGGCAGGCGCTGCGCAGGACCGATCTGGGCGATGGGCTAAGGGTCGACCGCGCGGTCGAGCTGCTGCTGAGGGAGATGTGAAGCATCTGGTCTTACTTCCTGCTACCTTTTTCGCTTCGTTGTTGATATTTGAAGTCTTTCTTTTTTCGGTCCACGATCGTTATGATACCCACCATGTTTTCTTATGTTTATGTTACATACTGGTACTACGGGACACATTCACGAGCAAAGCAGGGAGTCTATTAGTTCCGCTTCTCCTTCGCTTCCAACAGACGCTTGTTTGGCAGAGCAAGAGTGGAAGGCCTGTCGTTTGGTTTTCTAGGTAGGAAGATATGGGAGTATGCTCGATTGCAATCACACGTGGATTTCACAACGATACGTTGCCCAATTCACTTTTCCTCGCCTTCGCTAGACTGCACCTACGCACAGTGACGAAAGACCCCCAAGCAAAACAATGCGTCTACCTATACGATGGTGGCCTGATGATGTCGTGAAGCGCCGGCTACCACATCCTTCGAATCCTTCCAGGGTATTCTGCGATGAGCGAACCGGTTCAACGATCATCTTCACGTGTAGTTCTGCCTATCACGCGATTTCGCCGATTAGACGTTGCGCCAGGGAAGAAGTTGGAAGTGAGTCCCTGTCGCCGACATCTACATTTTCTCGCCCTACGCAGTTCTTGCTCCGCAGCACTCATCACCCCGCGTCTGACATCATCCTCGTTTGAGATAGAGCATTTGATGTCTTGTGGACACGTGGTTTGCATGCCCAGATGTCTTACAGTTGCTGTGGATTTGACGGTGCTGGTGCGGCTGGTGCGGCTGGTGCGGCATGCTTAAGACATCCACCCTGTGAGTGGCATCGCCGCCGCATTCCTAGTGGAGCACGGCACGGAGACGAGGGCTGTGCAAGAGACCAGGCCAGCGTTATGCGCGCGGTGCGAGGTTGGCGCAGAGTGCATAGCCCCGGTATGTCTGGCTGTGGGGCCTAGCAAAGGAGGTGGAACCAGTGCCGACGAAAGCTCGCAAGTGATGGAAACCAAGACTGCGAACATAACAATGAGTTTCTTTACTTAGAGCTTTACCAGACCAAGCGCACTTATATGAGAGTGTCCCTGGAGCCCGAGGTGAGCTCTCTCTTCAAGTGCAACACGTACGGCTCAGAGCTTCGCAACAATTACGACTCGCTCCGGGAAGACGCAGCGCACTTCGCCCGCGCTGGAGATTGCAGCGAAAAGCTGGCCTGTGGGACAGGAGGCGAGTACGCGATGCTCTGACTGATCTTGCGGTCTTCATTGTGTTGTCCTCGCCACGGAAATCCTGCGTTCCCACCATGTAATGGATCGAGGGACAAGCTGGACGCGACATAGGATTTGGACGTTTTCCCCAATAGCCAGGCGAGTGGAATGCAAGCAATTTCATTCCGGGTTTGCAGAAGCTCGATGGGATCTGCTAAAGCAGTCCACGGTGTCTCGGTTGCCTTGTTGCTCGTCCATCTTCCAAAGGTTCGCTCCGGGCATTGCACCCACACGCTCAATCCTCACCCACATACCCCATGCCCTTTCTCCACCATCCCCAAACACCTAGCTCCTGCATCTTCGCCCCAAATTCTTTAACGCTTTCTACCTCTTCTGCTTTGCCATATGCCACGCCTGCCTCTGGACCCTCAGGCGTCTTCTCGCCGGGTTTCTTGACCAGTTGGAAGTCTTTGTAGCGTAGTCTTTGCACGGTCGATACCCAGTCTCTCACACCTGATTCTGTTCCTTGACAGTACATGATGCCCGGGCAGCCGCCGTAGCGGAGGAGCGCGTAGACATTGTAGTTGGAGGCTGCGGCGCGGAGCTTTGCGACCTTTTTGCGGGAGGTGATGTGGTGTGTTCGGATTAGGGCGTTGAATGTTGGAGGCATGCCATCGATGTCCTCCTTTCGCCTATGGTATGCGCAATACAAAGTTCAGGGTTTGTTGCTTTGATGGTAGTTCATCAATCCCAGCAAGTTGGTGACGACTGAAACCGGGTAACTGGGAAACGCCTGTGCACGTGATGCGACACGCTAGCGCATTTTTTCGATCGCCAGACGTCACGGCGTTTAACGAAGGCTCAAGACACCGGACCGGACCGCATGGATCGCCGCCGCATACGCGAATCTGCGAATGGAGAGTTATGAAGCTGATGCCGCTTCATAAGTTCGCAGCCCCAAACCCGTCGGTGCTGAGTTTCCTCCGCGCGCAAGTACAACATGCCGTTGGATCGACGAGCGCGCCATGCGCGACCATGAAAGGACAACGATGCGGATATACCACGAGTAGGATCAGGAGGAGTGTGGACAATGGGATAGGATGTCGGAATGGCGAAAGAAGCATGATTGCGCTGTGTAGGCGCTTTGCGACGCAGCAGGAAAGCTGTGCCGACCACGGCGCGGCGAAGTCGGATACGGCTTTATTCACACCGCAACGCTGCGATCGCACCGGACCAACCGTGTCGCAATCATTTGTACCACATCGACGAGCGTTCTCCACAACAAGCTTCAGCAAGGCATGGCAGCTCTTCGGAGGCAGGAAGCCAGGCCAATCGCGCTCTCTTCCACCGCCCCCTCTTCCTCTGAGCGAGGTCATGGGCGACGCTCCCATTCCAATTGGGTTTGAAAGCCTAGGTCGAACGACACGGGCGGCAAACGAGGTAAAGATGCGCTGTACGGAGCTGGACGAGCACGGCAACGTCACCATGGTCAGCGGCGAGTTCAAGAAGAGCGAATTGATCGCTAAGGTACATTGCGAGCCTGTCTAGGACGGAGTACAGTACTGACGATATGGCAGTACGGTCTGCTTCCTCGCGACCTCCGCAAGATCGATTCGTCCCTTCTGCCCAACATCCTCATCCGACCGACCGCCATCCTCATAAACCTCCTCCACATCCGCGCTCTCATAAAGCACAACCGTGTGTTGGTCTTCGACGCATATGGTACTACCGACTCAAAGTCGCAGTCCGTCTTCATGTACGACCTCGACTCCAAGCTGCGCCAAAAGGAATCCGCCGTAACAGGCAACCTGGCGTACGAGTTCCGCGCCCTCGAAGCAGTCCTCATCAGCGTCACACTCAGCCTGGAGAAGGAATTTGAGGGCGTCAGCGAGCCGGTCATGCGGGTGCTCATGGAGCTCGAAGAGGACATTGACAGAGACAAGCTGCGTTATCTGCTTGTCTACTCAAAGAAACTCGGCACTTTCGAGCAAAAGGCGAGACTGGTCAGAGACGCCTTGAGCGAACTCCTCGACGCCGACGACGATCTATCAGCCATGTACCTCTCTGAGAAAGCCGCCGGCAAGACGCGCGAAGAAGACGACCACACCGAAGTCGAAATGCTGTTGGAATCGTACCACAAGGTCGCCGACGAAATCGTCCAAGCAGCCGAGAACCTCGTCTCCAGCATCCGCAACACAGAGGAGATGTACGTTTCTTCGTTCCCCTCTCGCCCCGCCTTCTTCTCTATGCTTTGTCCAAAAACTAACGTATTGCGCAGCGTCAAAGCCATCCTCGACGCCAACCGCAACTCCCTCATGCTCCTCGACCTCCGCTTCTCCATTCTCACCCTCGCCCTCACCGCCGGCACCTTCGTCGCCGCCCTCTACGGCATGAACCTCAAGAACTTCATGGAGGAGTCGGACATTGGTTTCTGGGGCGTCTCCGCATGGTGCACCGTATTCGGGGGCCTCGTCGCCGCGTACGGCATCCGCAAATTGCGCCGCGTCCAGCGCCTCTCGATGTGGGGCCACGGTGGGGACAAGAACATTGCGAGGGGGAGCTGGGGCGTCGGCGCATGGGGTGGCAAGAGCAGAGACGTGAGCGAGGGCCTGGGTGTGCCCAGGCTACGCGCGGGAGAGAGCCTCGGCGACTTGATTCTGAGGGAGAGGGCGCAGGCGAGGCGGTTGGCGAAGGGGGAGGCCCATGGCGAGGGCGCCGGAAGAGCGGGTGCGCTTGGTGTGGGCAGGTTGCGCTGCTGAGGAGTGGCGCTTGAGCGCGTTTTCGCAGGTGTTCGTGCTTGTCTTTCTGCGGTGTCTGGTTAGATGCGTGGAGCTCTCTACTCGGATGACCCCCCTCTGTGTTAGTATTATTGTTTCGGGCTAGAGACATGTATAGATTGGGTGGAAGGTTGGGCTTGGGCTAGCATAGCGGCGGCGTTCTGGGTGCGCGGGTTCGAAGGCATGGATGGCGTGCCTGAGGGATGCGTAGCTTGTAAGAGTGTGTAAAGTAGAGGTGTACAGCATGCTGCTGAGCATTCAAGAATTGAGTATTACCTTAACCATGTTCTGCGCTCAAGCATTGGAAGGGAGTTAGGTGTGTCTTCTGTAATGTACGGGTAACGACTTTCAGGCCGTGTTTGCACGCGAAGGGGTCGTACAAGAGCTGAGGAAGCCGTCTAGTTGGAATAAAGTGGTACGATAAGATGCCCAGGTCGAACAAGGTTCCTCCTGGAGGAGGCTGTATACAAAATAATGGAGTCCGCTTAGGAAGATACCGAGGTTGTTGTTTTCAAGGATAATTAGTGTTCTTAACATAAAGACAAAATGTAGCATTGCTCTGGTATTCATGCTCGGTATATCGATCCCACATGTCGCTTGCAACTGTTCAAAGGCGCCATGAACGAATGTTTATATCGGGAAACCCTGCAGCTCTTCTTCAATGTACAGTTTAACTCGTGCGTAGGGAGCTATTTCACCCGTCATGTCTTGTCAGCGAACGTAACTGAGACACCTATCAAAGTCATACACAGAAATAAGGGACAATGTCAGTAAGATTATAGAAACGTCATGCATAAAGTGGAAAAGTGTAGCACCTGGACACTAGTACGAAAAAAAGGTAATAAGCTAGCAAAAACATAATACAGTAAGCCTTAAGAAGCTAAAGCTGGATAATCATATCCAACTTGGGTAGAATCCAGACAATCGGCAGGTTCAGGTTCTCCTTTATCGTCGTTACCGACCTGAACAGATCATGCGACAACCAGCACAAATAATAATATATTAATTATAGTAAAAAGGTATACTAAATAAAAATATAAAAGGCAGCCTACTACTAGAGCGGAAATAAATGTTTAATAAAGGCGGGGGACAACGATATTAGGCGGTAGTAAAGGTAAATACTAACTATAACACTATAGAGAATAGCAATTTATAAAGACGCTTCGTCCAACGTCTTGCATCCTCGTCCTCTTCGCCGACATCTCGAGGCGGGTTAGCAGCAAATCAATCAAACAAGCGTCAACTTCATACATGATCATGCGTGATGTTGACAAAGCGACACAACGGCTCCGCATCGAAGAGCGCAGACAATCGGCAGAACTGAGGTATCTCAGCTATGCACAGACCCCTGGACTTACTGTTAAAGCGGATAGGGCTGCAGCGGCCCCCAAGACCAAGAGTGAGGTTATTTAAGTACCACCGCAGCTGAACTCTTCGCTGCGACCCGAAGCGCCAACGTGACCGACTATCTCCCTCGAAATGACTTCGCCTGGAGAATAGTTACCTAGAAGCTATGGACCTAGGACCAATGACTATCCCCACATACTGACCATTACGGCGCTACAGGTGCGACCCATCCAGCCTGTGAATGTGTCGATTTTATACTAACAGCAAGGAGGGCGTAGCATGGACGTTTGCGGTCTTCGGGATTGTGCTCACGATTGCTCGACTCGCACACCGTTGGCACATTTCACGCCGACTCCATCTCGACATATTCGCTACTGTAGCAGCAGTGTTGTCGGTCCCATATACAGCTATGACGCTAACGGACGATACTGTAGCATACAAGGTGCACATGTACGAGATAGGTCGATCAAACAATATGCCGTCCCTTGAGCGGCTAGACAGGGCAATCAAAATGGAAATCGCATGCACCGTTCTGCTTTAGGTTATCGTCTACGCAGTCAAGGCGAACTGTTTGGCGATCTATTGGCGCACATTTTGTGCTCAACGAGGTGCGCGGGCCGTCTGGTTTGGGCTAGCAGCTATCACGATACTGTCTTTTGGGGTCTTGCTTGTGTCTGTGTTCTGGGTATGCGGAAGCCCATCGAAAGTCGGCGTATTGTGTAAGGACCTGTTTGTCACTACGCAAGAAGTCGACTAACCGTGCACAGCTGCATGCGAGAACGTTGGCACTGCCTATGCCGTTCGGCTGCTGACTGTCTGGTGTGTGTTCAACCTCGTCGACTGTTGCTTCTGTAAGCCTCCGTCCTACACTTTATTCGTATGACTGCAGCAGCTGATCATGTCTAGTGATTGTGTACCTCCTCGCCAACACATCTTTCTCCCGTAAGCGGGTCGATACGCGCCAGACGATTTTGATATCTGTTATGCTTCTCCTGGCGCTCTTCTTCATCGCCCTTGACATTCTGCGCACGTACTGGAATCTTACCGTCTCGCTCAGCAAGACGACAAACCTAGTACTTATGTGGAGGCTACTGGAACCTAGTGTTGCGGTTATACTTTCCGCAGTGTCTGGCTTTGGAAGTTTATCTCCGAGCCACTGCTCGAATGCGCGCATTTCGGACGGTGACCATGGCTGGATAGAAATCGGGACTGTAGGTAAATAACCACGCATTGATTACGAAAAGTTATACCGAAAAGATGGATGACATGCCACTCTCAAATATATGCATCAGACACAACGGCGCCTGCAGCGAACCTACTAAAGCAGCTTGCGACCTACAACCACGATCGGGTCCATCGTTATGGATACGCCCTGTCCAGTTTCCTCTCCAGCCTTTGCCCACACTTCGTCCCAAATCTTATCCGTCCCAACCATCTTGCCGTCGCGCACCGCTAGCCGAGCAATATGCGCGTGTATCAGCAACAGCGACACAGTCATCACACTCCCGAGCTCCCCCCCCCCTCTCTCCCCCCCTCATCCTCCCCTTCCCTTCCCCCCACCCTACCTCTTCCTTCCTCCCCCTTTTCCACCTCCATCCTACCTTCCTTTACACTCTGCTGTCGCTTTACTTCTCTCCTGCGTTCACGCCTCACTGTCTATTCACTGTTCGTCTCTGCTGG